>CM046425.1:108220-240720 GCA_025506505.1 Flaveria sonorensis | reverse complement strand
TTACTAGTGATTTTTTTTATCTCTCATGTATGCATACTAAGAAAAAAAACACGTATACATTTTTTTTTACTTTCTTCATGGTATCAAAGGTTGTTTATGCTTAAATCACTTGCTCATATAAGCCGATAGTATAGGAGAGCAAGTTGGTTTTCTTAAAAAAATATCCTCATTAATAACTTATGATTGAAAGTAAACTTTTGCTAAACAACCAACACAAAAAATAATATATCATATTTAAAATATTAAGTAAAGAAAAGAAAAATTCAATTTATAGAGTTTCAAGTGCATGTTAGCTAATCCACTGTACGTTCTCTTCCTATCTTCATTTGAGAGTTTGCT
The DNA here is from genome assembly GCA_025506505.1 of Flaveria sonorensis. Classification (NCBI taxonomy): domain Eukaryota; kingdom Viridiplantae; phylum Streptophyta; class Magnoliopsida; order Asterales; family Asteraceae; genus Flaveria; species Flaveria sonorensis. The sequence goes on along the minus strand of CM046425.1, from coordinate 240,381 downwards.
CACTAGCTTATCTTTTATGCGGAAAATTCTCTTCCTATCTTCATTTGAGAGTTTGCTCACTAGCTTATCTTTTATGCGGAAAATATCGCCGTGACAACACGCCTCACCATACAAAGAAGTAATCACCTTCTAACTATCACTTTACAAATAAAGTGATGACCTTCATCTTGCTATGCTCCCAAGAGGTATTAACCACCTTTTTCTCAAATAACTAACCCATTTAATGATGCCTTCTTACAAATCTCAATTGCCAATGACGACAAACCACCAAACAAACACAATACCTATGAGAGAATAAGAATGATCTAAGTTTAAGTACAATTTTTTTTTCCTGATCTTGATCTTCTCACTTCTAATTGATGTTAAACTATGATGAAATTAGAGAAAGATATGATCTAAAACTTTTAACAAATGTTTAAAGAAAAATATGTATTATGAAAAGGTGTGAAAACCTTCTATTTACAACAAAAACACAATAAAACCAGAGGCAGAAACTACCCAAATGGCTTTTGCTTTGGGCGGTATTGTGTTATTAATTGTACAATGTTATAAGACTCTAAGTGACTGATTTTAGCATTTACTTTGTATGAAATAGAGTTACTTTGATGTTAAACACAAAGAATGCTTAACTTATGGATGTTATGAAGCTTAAATTTGGGTAGGTGGACTAATAAACCAAGAAAACATAAAAAAATAACTGAATACACCACAATGTTGTGAGGAATATTGATGTGGCCGATCTCTTGTGCTCGATGAAGATTCCTGGTATTTTGGTCGATGGACTAACAAGCGAAGAAAACATCAAAATAATGCTGAACTTGTGTTGTGAGGAATTTGGCCTGATTACCGATCTCTTATGCTTAGTGATGAAGTTTCATGGGGATTCAAGCACCTCTACAAATGAATTTGCCTTCATATGACGAAGTTTACACCATTAAAGAACTAAAGCCCATACTTAATCTGCCCAAGCACAGTTAATAAGTATGCATCTTTTCAACTTTGGTTCTACCCCACATGACTGGAATAAATATGAGGTGTTGACTACTATTTTTGTTGGGGCTTCTAGAGTTGGTAGCTGATTCAATCCTGCCATCCAAAAAAATTAATCTTTTTAATCCACTCATAAACGACCTTCAAGTGAGACCCATTCCCATATTTAATCAAGAGCCTCATTAATTGAGTAGAGAAAGTACATGAGTTGCCATGTTTCCTTCTCCATTCATCTTTTGCAGCAAGCATGTTTATCAAATCGAGCATAGAACAACATAACGCCCATCTCGATACTTCATTACAACCTAAAATCGACATTTTCCAATCTCCTGCCTGTTGTCTCACGCCATTGTTTAGCTGGATGCCATCACCGGCCCTATACAATTCGCCCGGTTATCAGAGAGAAAAACAAATCATTTTCACAACTCGCTTTCAGCTTTCATAGATATGCTAAATGTATTGACAAATGTGGTCCAATCAGTCTTGATCGAGACCGTGTACTTCCAGGTTTAGTGATACGTGATTTTAGCGGCATTAAGTTACTTCTTCTTTTGTTATTATATATGCTTACGATAACATCGAACCATAATTTATTTCTTTCCGTTTTTGCCCACCACCACCGAGCAAAAGAGAAATTAGATTTTTTTGAAACGACAAATATATGGTGCTCCTAAAGCTTTGTTTTTGTCACCAGACCACTAACCTTAATGATAATAGAAAAATTAGTTAGGGGTTTTCCCAACTTTTCCCTTAAAATATCCCCCTCCAAAATTTATTTCTCAAAATATTTCATCCGTACAAGGTGTCGTCGTCTCTATAGGCAGGTGTGAGCACCTGTATAGGAGACCAATCAAATTCTATAACGTTTCCTTCAAAGCCATCGCCTCTTTGCTTTAGTAGACAATGACTGTACATGTGTATGGTTGGGGGTGCCTCTTTAACATCTATGTTGAGGGCGTAGACGGCCTTAAAATTCTTTTTAGTTAACAGGGGCCATAAAGGCGACCTACCATTGGGTATTGGTGGTCGACACTCGGGAACAAGTGCCTGTCTCAACATGTTTTCTAAAAATATGGTTCCTTATAGAAAATTTTTTCCTCAAACTTCAAATTTGATATTTGTCAATCTTTTTTCACATAAAGGGAGAGGGAGGTGGTGGCAGGGAAACCATATTCATTTTCTATGTGACTTCTATAAACAACGAATATGGTTAATGCTAATAATTTGATTGATTCCCTATACAGATGCAACGTCGTTATCTTGTCCTAAGTGAACATTTTGAAGAAAAATTTTGAAATAGGACATTTTAAAGGAAAATTAGGGAAAAAAGACATTTTGGAAAATTTCTGATTAATTATCATAAGAAAAGAATCATTTAATATTTATGATTATATTATTGAATCAGATATTTAGCTTTTTTTAAGATGATGCGGATAATTTGTCCTAGCTACCTAACGAAGAGGGAAAATAATTTAAAGTAAAACATTGAGGGATGAGTTGAGTGATGTGTTGGATGTGAAGCAGGAACCGAGTTAACGTTTGACAAGATTGAGGTCCGGTCCCACTTGGAATCACTCACTCACTCACTCCTACAGTTGACAAGATTGAGACTGTCTTCTATCCAACCAATTCACCTTTTCTCTTTTCTTTTCTTTTTCTTTTTTACTTTCTTTTCAAATAAAATAAAACATTACATCAATAATAATCAAAGTTAAATCAGGAGAGTTAAAATATGATTTTACAGATCCCTATTTTAAACTAGACACTAGTTATTTGATTTACTCTCGTTCTTTTTATCTTTGTCCATATGTACATATGGATGCATAAAAATTGATAAAAAAATGAAAGTGTCTTAATAACAAAAATAAACGTTCAAATAACTCAAGCTTTTACAAATTTTATTTTTCATTCATTTCTCAACTATAACTTTTTGTATCACATACTTTAGCGATTTGAAATATTTCTTTGTAGTAATCAAATAACCTTTTTTCGAATACAGTTATTACTTTTATCGTATTTATGCTATAATTAACCAGGTAGGTAAATTTTAAAGTTGTAATTATGAAAATAGATGGAAAAAGGGCTATAATCATTAAAACATACAAGCTAAAGTATAGATTTGCTATCTATTTCACAAATGCAATAATTTCTTTTGAAATAGTATAATATTAATTTACTTACGTAAAATCATCAATTTACTGATATTACAAAATGCCAATGAAAGTAGGTAAGCTATATAGTAAAGCTTGTTAATTCCTTAAGGCATTGATTATTTGAACACCCGTTTTGGTTATTTGTTTGTATTTTTCTCTCTGTCTCTCTTTAAATAAAGTGGTGTTCTAATAAACAATGAGTGTCACAGTAACAACCCTTTCGCTAATGGTACTTTTGATTTTTATGTATTAAATTGTTAGCAAAACAACAATGACCGGGGACTATTATATATGAAGATAAAATATATTTGTTTCCTTAAGAACATACATTTAAAGTTTTAAAGTCAACATGAGACTAACGCATTTGATAAAAGCTCATAGATTTTACATTAAAAATTTTAGGGTTTTAAATCAAAACGTAAATTATAATTAAATTAAATTAGTTTATAAGTAATAGCAGTCAAAATTGTCATTTGAAATAAAAATTCTAAGTTTTGAATTTCTCACATTCATTTACATATGAAGTTAAATATGAGAGAGTATAGGTTGCAGAAAAGAGTAATAATAATAATAATAATAATAATAATATTATTATTATGGGCATTGGGTTGGGAAACAGCTCCCGCGTTGTTTCCGCGCGGCCTGTGCCCTCAGTCGGACCCACTTTCTCAACTGCCCTGTCTGTCCCTTCCTGCTTTTGGTTGAATCTTTCCAGGGCTCATAATAATAATGATATATCAACAACAAACCTCCCTCTTCAAATCTTATTATTATTATCATCATATATTTTTATAAATAAATATATCATTATCATTATATATTACAGCTTTAATTTCTAAATCTCTGTCCTGCACGCACCCTCTCCATGCCTTCTTACATAAACACCAACATCTTCATTTTTCTCAACACCTACTTTTTTATAATTATTGTTCAAAGAAACCTCTAGGCTCAAACCCACCTTTCTTTTCTTTTCACTAATTCTCTACTTTTTAAACATTTTGTATGTGCTAATTTTTTTATACACATATATCCCTGATCTAATGACTTTGTTGATTTTGAGACTTCTTTTTAATTTAATTTTAAAACTACATGCATAATTCCTTTTTCAATAACTCATTATAAATTTGAACACTTAACATGACCTACTAAGTCTCATATCTTAATAATTGCTAACACAACTCTTCAAACCCAATATATCCGTTTGAGACACGAACATTCTAGCTCATTATCATATAATATGACTCACTAAAAAATAAAATATTATAGTTTAGGAAGTTTTAACATTACATTCTATAATTTTATATTATCCAAAAGAGTTTATTTTCCAAAACAAAATGAAAAGGAATGATGAAAGGAGAAAGAACTACAAAAAACCGAAAGTCTAGAAACATGATATTGAATCTTGCATCCTCCAGCTCTATCAATTTTTTTTTTTTCATTTTCAAGCAAGCCTTCTACCAGATTAAAATGATAATTTTACCACTTATTTTAAAGTTGTGCCTCATGTAAAAGTTCAATTTTAGCTACAGTGAGGTTCTAACGTTTTAAGCTTTTGTCACTTTATTTCTTCGCTTTTCGAATCAGCCAACATTTTATTCAAAACCATATTTACTCTTTGTGTCATTCTTTCTTCATCACCGTCTCTCACTCAGCCTAACATCTCCGGTCAGCCTCATTGGTGCACCTCGAACTGCCGTCCGATACATCATGACTCCACCATATATTATAGACATACTATTACATTTAAACAATAGGAAAGAGATGAACCGTTGGGCTTTTTTTGCTTCATCTTTGTCAATCTACAAGGGTTTAATGCCATGGAGAGACTATCAATCAACAAGGATTTTGGAATTTTAAATAACAATAATTATTGCTTTGCATTAATGGCTCTAGCTGTTGTGGGTAAAAATATACTTGATTCATTCACTGATTGAATTCTTAACCTTCTGGGTCGTCTTCACCATGTCTTTGCATTTGGACCCTTGGTTGATTCATATGACTCTAGACAGTTTTTAATGAAAACAGGTAATGAGTGTCATTAAGCAAATTGATGAACAATAAATCGAAATTACTCGTGAATCAACAACAAGAACTCTCAAATCTAATTATGAAGAAAAGAATACAACGAAGAACAAAAATCAAGAATCATCTATCTAATGATCAACTCACAACTCCTATATATATCTTCTGAAGCAAAACCCAAAACTTCACACATTACTTCCGAAGTCAACAACCTCTAACAACTATATTACAACTAAAACCCCATAACAAAACATTAACATGTTTAGTCCCTGTAGTTATTAATAGACATAATAACCCAAGAAGTAACACTTTGAGTAAATGGCATATTCAGTCCCTGAAGTTTAATCCATATTTCCAACAATCTCCACCTTGGATTAACCTTCACTCAATGTTTAAGATCTCCAAACAATACTTAAAATTAGGACCTGGTAATGACTTTGTAAGCATATCAGCACCATTATCAAGAGTATCAACTTCTTTAATCTCAACCTCTTTAGCCTTCACCACATCTCTAATGAAATACAACTTCACTCTTACATGTTTAGTCCTTTCATTATGCACTTGATTTCTAGCCAGCTGCACAACACCTCTATCATCACACAAAATCACATTACTAGACAAGTTAATACATAACTTAGTAACTATACCCTTTAACCAAATAGATTCCTTGACAGCTTCTGTGAGAGCTACAAACTCAGCTTCAGTAGTTGATAAAGCAACTGTCGATTGCAAAGTTGCCTTTCAACTAATCACACTTCCAAACAAAGTGAAAACATACCCTGTCATAGATCTGCCATTGTCTAGATCCTTGGCAAAATCACTATCAACATAGCCAAGTAGAGTAATTCAGCCCTATGATCCTTTCCAAATACTAACCCAACTTCTTTAGTACCATTAAAGTATCTAAACATCCATTTCACTGCCTCCCAGTGAAGTTTAACAGGACATGCAATGTACCTGCTTACAATTCTAGCTGCATAAGCTATATCTGGTCTTGTGCAGACCATCAGATACATCAAACACCCAACTGCATTGGCATATGGAATCTTATCCTTCTGAATTCTTTCTTCCTCAGATGTAGGTGAATCCCTTTTTGACAACTTAAAATGTTGAGCTAGAGGTGTATCACTGGTTTAGACTTTTCCATACAAAAGCTCCTTAGAACCTTGTTGATATAACCAGTTTGAGTCAACTTCAACTGTCTCAAACCTCTATCTCTGCTTATTTCCATGCCTAAAATCTTCCTACCAGCTCCAAGTTCCTTCAAATCAAACTCACACATCATCAATTGCTTTGTAACTTGGATCTCATCCTTGCTTTTACAGGCCAATAACATATCATCAACATACAGGAGAAGATACTCAAATTCTCCTTTAGTGTACTCTCTATAATACACACAATTGTCATAACAACTCTTTTTAAATCCCTGACTGACTATATACTCATCAAACCTGAGATACCACTGCCTTGGTGATTGCTTAAGTCCATACAACGACCTCTTAAGCAAGCACACCTTGTCTTCTTGACCCTCCACCTCAAACCCAGGTGGTTGCCTCATATAGATGATCTCATCCAATGAAATGCTATTTTAACATCTAATTGTAAGGCCCCGTTCCGGGAAACCCCATAGTTGGATTTGGACATCAGAAACACAAGTTCTCGAACATCAAATTTCATTAATATACGCAGTGGAACATACAAAAATTTCAATCGTTTAACATCAATATCAAAAGATCACTTTAGCTATCTAACTAAAGCTCTATGCCAGGATGCCAGTCTCGATCATGTGCCAGGTAGCCCCCTCCCATCCATGCCAAGCTCACTCCCAAAAATATATATCATACCTGTCAATCTAATATGCATACAAAAGTCCGCGATGCTGAGTGAGCTCTAGGTTTACTAAAACAAAACTCTGACAAATCATACACCTTGATCGTCTTCAACATTTCATAAAACATTAACTGTACACATCGACTTACCGAACTCGTTCGATAATTATACTTTAACTTTTACTTTACTATTCACTTTACCATTACATTACCCATACATTACTTTACCATTCACTTTACGTTACGTTACCGATACCTTACTTTACCATTCACTTTATGTTACGTTACCCATACCTTACTTTACCATTCACTTTACGTCACGTTACCCATACCTTACTTTACCATTCACTTTACGTCATCATTTGAACTTAGTACGAAGCTTAGTTCCTATCGGGTGAGAATGCATAAAGCATGTCTCCTATCAATTCAAGCACACCAAAGTGTAGCTCCAATCCTGAGAATACGCGAGGCATATCTCCTATCAGTTGAGCACACGAAAGTGTAGCTCCTATCATGAGAATGCGCGAGGCATATCTCCTATCAGTTGAGCACACGAAAGTGTAGCTCTTATCATGAGAATGCGCGAGGCATATCTCCTATCAGTTGAGCACACTAAAGTGTAGCTCCTATCGGGTGAGAATGCACGAAGCATAACTCCTATCAGTTGAGCACACCATAGTGTAGCTCCTATCAAGTGCTTGCAAGACTTCTTTAGCGCTTTAACGTTTTCACAGCTGTGCTATACAGGGTAACATGGTAACTATTCTTTCGCATTTCACATGTGAATTATCATCGTTATTTAGCATTTAACTATCATGATATATATATATATATATATATATATATATATATATATATCTACATACGTACTTTAAATATTTAGCATTAAGTTCATCATTAAATCATTATTAACGCACGTTAACAGGGTAACATAACATGTAACAGTTCAAAGTTTTTGCACGAGAACCCACATTCGCGCGAGAACTTCTCACTTCGAGCGACAACTACTCCTTTGAGCGAGAACATCATCATTCGCGAGAACTTTCAAAAAGTAACCGTTAGCCACGAAAACTACTTTTTGCGCGATAACTTTTCTGCTGTACACAACTTGCGCACCAAATTATCGCTCCTTTCTCCCCTTTTACGCCCAAAACATGCTATAATACTTCTAAACATCATTCTTTTGCAAAACATTCGTTTAGGTATGCATATTAGCCCCAAAACATGATAAAACATGTAAAAGAGGGGACTAGAACTTACCTAATGATATCCTTGCACACGAACACCACAAAACCGAGAGTGTTTCAAGCCAAAAGCTACATAATCATGCATTTTATTCATCAATAATCCATCCTTAGTACATAACACGAGTTACATACCTTAAACACTTCGTTTCTTCACTTTCTCTCTCTACGCAGCCGCTTTTCTCTCTAGCAGCAGCGCTTCTCGTGTGAAAATAGAGTCTGGCTGGGTGTTCTCAGCTATTTATACCCAACTCAAACTTTTTGCTAGACTTCTCGCTCGAGAACTTCCAGTCGCACGAGAACCGTCCTCCACGCGAGAACCTCATGACTCGCACGAGAACTCAACCTCTCGTGCGAGAACTTCGCCTTTATTCAAAAATTCAGGGCGTTACAAGTCCACCCCCCTTAATTGGGTTTCGTCCTCAAAACCTATCATTCCTCAAACAACTAAGGGTAATGCTGTCTCAACTCGTCTTCGGATTCCCAAGTGGACTCTGACCTCTTTCTATGCTTCCACTGTACTCGGACGAGTGGAACTACTTTATTCTTCAGTCGTTTCTCCTTTCTGTCCATTATTGCTATGGGTTGTTCCACGTAGTTTAGCCTTTCATCAATCTCCATATCTTCCAGTGGAACATGAGCATCTTCGTCTGCTAGACACTTACGCAGATGTGATACGTGGAAAGTAGGATGAATTCCACTCAATACATCTGGTAGTTCCAGCCTATACGCCTCTTCCCCCACACAGGTTACAATCTTGAAAGGTCCAATAAATCGAGGGCTAAACTTTTCTCTCTTTAAGAATCGAATGATTCCTCTCCAAGGTGACACCTTTAGCATCACTCTATCACCGACGTTAAACTCAATCGATCTTTGACGTTTGTCGGCATAGGATTTCTGCCTATCTTTAGCAGCTTTCATGTAGGCTTTAATTATGCCTAACTTCTCATTGGTCGTCTCGATGACCTCGATACTCCCCAACTCCTTTTGACCAATCTCCCCCCAACAAACCGGGGTCCTATATTTTCGGCCATACAACATCTCATACGGGGGCATACCAATACTAGCATGGTAGCTGTTATTGTATGAGAACTCTGTCAACGGTCGATGACTGTCCCAGCTCCCACCAAAGTCTATGATACATGCCCGAAGCATGTCCCCTAAGTTCTGGATAGTCCTTTTGGATTGGCCGTCCGTCTGTGGGTGGTACGCTGTACTGATGTGCAATCTGGTTCCCATCGTATTGTTGAACTTCTTCCAAAATTTGGATGTAAACTGCGTATCTCTGTCAGAGACAATCGACACCGGCACACCATGATGGGTAACTATCTCATTGATGAACAATTCGGCTAGCCGCTCCGAGTTACACATCTCTCGGATGGGTAGAAAGTGAGCACTTTTCATCAGTCTATCCACTATAACCTATATGGCATCATAACCTTTAGCTGTACGAGGTAGCTTCGTTATGAAATCCATAGTAATATGCTCCCACTTCCATTCGAGAATTTCCAAGGGTTGGATTTTCCTGTATGGCTTCTGATGCTCGGCCTTAACCTGGAGACAGGTCAAGCACCTTTCTACATACCTTGCTATGTCGGCTTTCATTCCCGGCCACCAATAATTCTTCTTTAGGTCTTGGTACATTTTGTTGGTTCCCGGATGAATGGAGTAGCGAGTCTTATGGGCTTCGTCTAACACTTTCTCTCGCAGACCTCCACGACTAGTAATCCACATGCTCCCAAATCTAGTTTTGACACCGTTGGCGTTTTCTTCCAGGTTTGCGATCTGGCCCTTCATCCTTTCTTCATTAACGTGCTCGGGCTTTAGAGCTTCTTTCTGAGCTTCACAGATTTGCCTTATCACGTCAGGAGTCACAATCAACTGGTAAGATATCACCCGAATTGGTTCCCGGTTCTCCTTCCGGCTTAAGGCATCAGCTACCACGTTAGCCTTACCCGGGTGATAATGAATCTCACAGTCGTAATCTTTTATGAGCTCCAACCATCGTCGCTGTCTCATATTAAGATTCTTCTGCTCGAAGAAATACTTTAAGCTTTTGTGGTCCGTGAAAATCGTACATTTGACACCATATAAGTAGTGTCTCCATATCGTTAACGCGAATACCACAGCAGCCAGGTCCAGATCGTGGGTAGGGTAGTTCACCTCGTGAACCTTTAACTGTCGAGATGCGTACGCTATGACTTTGCCTCACTGCATTAGAACACACCCTAACCCCTAATAAGAAGCATCAAAACAGACAACCAAGTCCTCATTCCCTTCCGGTAACGTTAACACTGGAGCTTGTGTCAATCTTTTCTTTAACTCCATGAACCCATTCTCTTGTCTGTCGCCCCATTCAAACTTCACATCCTTTCTTGTCAAATTGGTCAACGGCAAGGCAATCTTGGAAAAATCTTGGATGAATCTCTGGTAATAACCCGCCAATCCGAGGAAGCTTCGGATTTCAGATGGCATTTTAGGCAAATTCCACTTCATCACCGCCTCCACCTTAGCAGGATCAACCATGATTCCCTCTGGGTTAATCACATGACTCAAAAACTGCACCTCGCGTAACCAAAATGCGCATTTGGAGAATTTCGCATACAACTTCTCCCTTCTTAGAGTTTCCAGCACCTCGCGGAGGTGACAGGCGTGGTCTCCCTTATTCTTCTAGTAAATCAGGATATCGTCTATGAACACTATCACTGATTTGAGCACGAAGCATGTCTCCTATCAATTTGAGCACACCAAAGTGTAGCTCCTGTCCTGAGAATGCGCGAGACATATCTCCTATCAGTTGAGCACATGAAAGTGTAGCTCCTATCATGAGAATACGCGAGGCATATCTCCTATCAGTTGAGCAAACGAAAGTGTTGCTCCTATCATGAGAATGCGCGAGGCATATCTCCTATCAGTTGAGCACACTAAAGTGTAGCTCCTATCTGGTGAGAATGCACGAAGCATAACTCCTATCAGTTGAGCACACCATAGTGTAGCTCCTATCAAGTGCTTGCAAGACTTCTTTAGTGCTTTAACGTTTTCACAGCTGTGCTATACAGGGTAACATGGTAACTATTCTTTCGCATTTCACATGTGAATTATCATCGTTCTTTAGCCTTTAACTATCATGATATATATAATATTTCTACATACGTACTTTAAATATTTAGCATTAAGTTCATCATTAAGTCATTATTAACACACGTTAACGGGGTAACATAACACGTAACAGTCCAAAGTTTTCGTGCGAGAACCCACATTCGCGCGAGAACTTCTTACTTCGAGCGACAACTCCTCCTTCGCGTGACAACATCATCATTTGCGCGAGAACTTTCAAAAAGTAAGCGTAACTTTTCTGTTGTACACAACTTGCTCACCAAGTTATCGCTCCTTTCGCCCCTTTTACGCCCAAAACATGCTATAACAGTTATAAACGTCATTCTTTTACAAAACTTTCATTTAGGTATGCATATTAGCCCCAAAACATGATAAAACATGTAAAAGAGGGGGCTAGAACTCACCTAATTATATCCTTGCACACGAACACCACAAAACCGAGAGTGTTTCGAGCCAAAAGCTACATAATCATGCGTTTTATTCATCAATAATCTATCCTTAGTACATAACACGAGTTACATACCTTAAACATTTCATTTCTTCACTTTCTCTCTCTACGCAACCGCTTTCTCTCTCTAGCAGCAGCACTTCTCAGGCGAAAATAGAGTCGGCTGGGTGTTCTCAGCTATTTATACCCAGCTCAAACTTTTCACCAGACTTCTCGAACAAAAACTTCTAGTCGGGCGAGAACCGTCCTCTACGTGAGAACCTCATGACTCGCGCGAGAACTTAGCCTTTATTCAAAAATTCAAGGCGTTACACTAATTGCTCCAATTAAAAATCAAATTAAGCAGTTAATGCTAATAACAACCTGATGGATGTATGTTTAACAACCGGTGAGAAGATTTCATTGTAATCCACACCCGCCTTTTGTGTGAACCCTTTTGCAACAAGTCTTGCTTTAAACCTTGGTGGTACACCCTGCACACCCTCCTTTAACTTGTACAACCATTTGCAGTCTATTAACCTTTTGTTCTTAGGATTATCAATAAGGACCCATGTCTTATTCTCATACAGAGAGTTCATTTCATCCTTCATAGCCTCAATCCATCTATCCTTATCCACTGATATCATAGCTTTATGGAATGATAAAGGCTCTATCATGCTCTCTTGCTGTGCAGACATAAACACAAATACAGTCAAATCTTTAGTATTACTTGATCTATATCTAACCGGAGGAATGATAGTCATTCTAGTTCTATTCTTAGCTAAGCTATGTAAAACAAAACTAGATGGTCCCTGTGTTGTAACTCCTTCGGCATTACCATCAGATTTACCACCTGACTTGTCGTTGTCAGATGAACCAGGTATTGAGTCTTCTTTTGACTCAATGAGCATAGGCCAGAGAACCAAACACTTTCAAGTTATTGTAGTCAACTTTAACACCTAACCATTTCTACATAGGAAACATTATGTTTAATGCTGATGATGGTGATCTGTTAATCAAGTATGCTGCTGTGCTCAATGCCTCTGCCCAAAATTTCTTATGCAGTCCCGACTCATGTAACATGTATCTTACTTTATCAAGTAATGTCCTATTCATCTTCTCAACTAACTCATTCTGTTGAGAGGTACCAGGAACTGTCAAGTGTCTTGTCAAACCTTGTTCTCTACATAACTGATTAAACTCAATATTACAAAACTCTAAACCATTGTCTGTTTTTAGTTTTCTTACTTTCTTTCTAGTTTGAGTTTCTATCATGGTTTTTCATTACTTAAACTTTGCAAATGTTTCATTCTTATGCTTCAGAATGAACACCTAAAGTCTTCTAAAGTAGTCATCAATTATTGACAAGAAATAATGACCTCCACTTAATGATGCAATCTGAGTAGGTCCCCATAAATCAGCATGAAAAAATTCTAAGATACCCTTAGTAAAGTATTTTCCTTTAGTGAATTTTACTCTATGAGATTTACCCATTATGCAATGTTCACAGAACCCAAACTCACATCCATTAAACCATTGACTACATCTTGTTTGATTAACTCAGCTAAACCCTGACCACTCATATGGCTTAATCTTTTATGCCACAACATAGACATATTTTCAGTCTTAGCTGCCACCATAGACACAAGGCTACTACTAGCATGACCATCTAGTAGATATAGGTTATTACCAGTCCTAGACCCAGTTAACACTACCATAGAACCTTTAATGACCTTACCCTTGCCATTTCTCAAACTAACACTATACCCAACCTTTTCAAAGGTTCCTAATGAAATAAAATTCTTAGTTAGTTCAAGAATGTACCTTACATTATGTAATTCCACTGAGGTGCCATTGTTCAGACTCAGGACTATTGAACCATATCCTTGAATTCTGCATGCTCTATCATCTCCCATCTCCCATCTTTACTTCACCAAGATCTTCTATCTTTAAATCTTTAAAGTGATCTTTATGAGGACTCATGTGATATGAGCACCCTGAGTCCATTATCCATGACTCATTATCAACTCCCTGAGACACCATTAACACCTTAGAACTTTCATACCCATCTGATGATGGTTCTGGGGATGAAATGCCTTGGTTCTTATATCCATAACTTTCATTTTTCTTGTTCTTTCTTTCTAGACATTCCCTCTTGAGATGCTCCTCAGATTGGCAGATATAGCATCTTTTTTTGAACTTGGACTTTGACATGTGTTGGCTCTTGGACCTACTTCTTTGATCAGACCTTCCTCTGACTAGAAGTCCACTGCTGCTCGTTTCTTCTTGGTTTTCTGATCTTTTCTTTAACTCTCTTGAGTTAACAGCTGACAATACCTCCTCCATTGTTAATGTCTCTCGTCCATACATAAAGGTATTAACAAAGTGCTCATATGACTGAGGCAAAGAAGTCAAGAATATCATAGCTTGATCTTCCTCATCTAAAGTAACATTAATATTGCCTAGATCCAGTATCAACTTATTGAATTAATTCGTATGATCTTCAATTGTTTCACCTGCGGTCATATGAAACGTATACAACCTCTTCTTTAAGTACAGACGATTGGCCAATGACTTTGTCATGTAAAGACCCTCCAATTTCACCCAAACCCCAGCAGCAGTTGTCTCTTTTGAGACCTCCCTTAACACCCGATCTCCCAAACTCAAGATGATTGAACTGTGTGCCTTTTCCATCATCTCTTTCCACTTTTGTTGAATCTCTAGTGCCTTTTCAGGAGTTGTGTTTGTAGGGATCACCGCTTCACCGCCTTTCAAAGCATCTACAGCTCCCTGATGCACCAACAGGGCCCTCATCTTCAACCTCCATAATCCAAAATCATTTCTACCATCGAATTTCTCCAATTCGAACTTAGTAGACACCATGATGTTCACTGGAATTCTTCTAATCAAGCAATTTCACCCTTGATTGATTTCGATTGCCCTTCAAGATTTGGATCGCTGAATTTCGATTTCAAGCCGTAGCCTTGGCTCTGATACCAATTGATGAACAATAAATTGAAATTACTCATGAATCAACAACAAGAACTCTCAAATCTTATTATGAAGAAAAGAATACAACGAAAAACAAGAATCAAGAATCATCTATCTAATGATCAACTCACAACTCCTATATATATCTTCCGATATATATCTTCCGATGCAAAACCCAAAACTTCCGAAGCTAACACATTACTTCCGAAGTCAACAACCTCTAGCAACTATATTACAACAAACACCCCATAATAAACATTAACATATTTAGTCCCTGTAGTTATTAATAGACATAATAACCCAAGGAGTAACACTTTGAGTAAATGACATATTCAGTCCCTGAAGTTTAATCCACATTTCCAACACAAATGAAATGTAGAGACAAGTGATGAGGAAATGAAAGCAATTTAGAGTTTATGTAGTAGATTTTGATGGATTTTGTGTTTGTATATATCAAATAATTGATGGATCTTGTGTTGTATCAAATAAAGTATTTGAAAAGGTTTATTTTACACGCATATGTATAGAACTGTACGGGTCGTATGATGTGGTACGAGCCATATGATTGTCTAGGTCATACAACTTGCATGAATGACTACATGACTAATGTGATATGAGTCGTCGACTAGCTATGTGTTTGATTAAAAAGACATGCATCTTGACACATATGAGGCGTATGATATAATTAGTGAGTGGTTTGGTGTTACAGTATTGTACGTTGAGAGTGTTCCCCTTACATAAATAAAAGGTGAAAAATAGAATCAATGAGGAATCATGATTCACTAGTCTCTCTCCCTTATCAACAAGGGTGGTACTGCTCTCCCTACATAATCAATTTTCAAACATTCACTTAATTAATATTTCTTTATTCTGTCTCAATAAGGTCTTGTCACCCCTTCTGGCCATCGCCCGTGATCTTCCTTGATTACTCCGGGCGATATGATATAGATGGAACAACACATACATGTTCAATTCGTTCTCTGATTCACGACATCTCTGGATGTAATTCGCCTCGTCTTGATCTGGATCATCCTACCTTAATTAGCTAGCTAGGGTTTTCAATTCTCTCCCGATCGATCTTGCGAGGGTTTTTCTTGATGGAAGATTACATGGGCCAGATTAGAGAGAACAGCAGCAGCAGCAATACATCTACAACTTTGTTGTACGGGTCGGGTGGAGGATCGGTTAACCTTGGCCCCGATGGCGTTTGCTCGTATGGGAGAGGTGGCAACGAAGGTGATCCGGCTGGAGCTGAGGGCTTTCATCATCTTCAGTATCATCATCCCATCGTAAAGATCGAAACTACTCACAACAACTACCCTTCTGTCATGAGCTTTAACAATGAAGATGAAGCTCTTAAAGCTAAGATCATTTCTCATCCTCACTATTCTAACCTACTTCAAGCCTACATGGACTGCCAGAAGGTGACCTACCTACCTAATTAATTCATTATTAACGTATATTATATTATATAAACCAACTCCGTATCTCAACATTAACATATATATAATTGAGCTGTACGTTTAAACTAGCTAATTAAAATATACATCATCCCATTAATTAACTAATAAATTAAGGTGTGATTGATTACAGGTGGGAGCACCGCCGGAAGTTGTGGGGAGGCTGACTGCGGTGCGGCAAGAGTATGAGGCTCGACAACGGGCTAACTTAGTGAGCAGATCAGACAACGTCTACAAAGACCCCGAACTAGACCAGTTCATGGTATGTGTATATAACTTAATCATGTCATCTGTTAATTGCAATTTTGACACCTGAATTCCATCACGCATATATAAATATTAATAATAATATTGTTCATTAATCAGGAAGCATATTATGATATGCTAATCAAGTATAAAGAGGAGCTGACTAGACCAATGCAAGAAGCTATGGAATTCATGCGACGGATCGAATCTCAACTTTCCACACTCACCATCTCCTCCTCCTCCTCCTCTTCTCCGGCTGCGGCTGGTCGGATCTGTATCACTCCGGGTACTTACTTTGTTTCTCTATCTCTATATATATCCTTAATTAATTAATTTTAAAACTTTGAGCTGAGCTACTTATAACATGATCAAGGTGAATGTGTTAATTTATACAAAGAAAATTACATAAATATGTATATATACCAACTGAGAATTAATTAATTTCTTTGTCTACTGCCGGCCTATCATATATAAGAAAGGGAATTTACTATTATATCAAATGTACGAACATGCTAAAATGAAACTGAGAGTTCGTTTGTTTACTGCTACATATTTATGGTAGGACTGCAGACAGGTTGAACAAAACTTTTGACCCAATTTACGATTCAGACAACCCACATCCTTCTACTGCATCTCTCACTCTCCGGCATCTGTGAGATGCAAATATATAAAAATAAAAATAAAAATAAAAATAAATAGAGAGAGACCAAACCCTAATTAGAAATCACCAGCAATATTTGATTCTCATATATCACCGCCAATGGAAATCACACCATCTATGGCTTAATCTTCAGTAAGTATACATCATTTTGTCTATAGGATTATTAAGTATTTACTAAGAGATTTTTTAAATGTTATGTTTAAAAGATTAAAACCTTTTTTTTAATATTTTTATTAATCCCTTCGTTGCCTTATTATTCTTACTCGTATTTTTTAGTAATGTCATATTTAAGTCTAAATTCTTTTCTTTTCATTTTTTTTAAAAGGTGGTGAGTGCTCAAGATTTTTAGGCTAGGTTCTTTTAATAAATGTTTGATATTAATCTATAGTTCACCTCCTCTCCTCGTATACGTATTATAACATATTGACATAGTTCTATTATAAAAAGTTTTAGCATAACAATTTTTATATGAAATCTTTCATTTCCAAAGTTCTAGCTTCATGCTACCTCGAGAGAATGCAAACATCTGTCTGGTCATTGTACGTCTACCACACTGTGTGTGCTTGAGAATTTATAAGCTTTTTATTTTATTATTATTATTTTTAGAATATAAATGAATTAAGAATTCTATGTGGGAATATTTCATAGTAGCTTTGATGGTCTTCGAAAACTGGGGTGGACATAGGATGCTGTTCATTTCAGTGCCACCCCATGTCCTGCATGTTCCCTTTCTGAATGCTTTTTTTTTTTTTTTTTAATTTCTTTCTTTTTTGTTGTCTTATATTACCAGTATCTTCATCACTTTTTCTTTTCATATTTCTCATTTACACCTGCATTCATTGCACCTACATATGTTTGCTATCACTGTTACTGTCTTTGAACTGAATATGTTATTAAATTTTGCTTATGATTGTGTGTACATTCAATATAATTATACTAATTAGTTTGTACTTATCGACACCTTATCATGATTCACAGATCACAAACTGGTTCCTCAGGAACACACAATGCACTGCGCACTGTTTGTACACCGGGAAATAACACACAATTAAAATATCCATACATTAATTAAAGTGCTAGTATACAATGGTATTTATACCTTCTTGTATGATAGTTACAAAGCAGTTGTTTTGGTGGTTACATTTGGCGCCAATGACTGCCACTTAAGTAACTGTTTGACCCGTACATACACATACATAAGTTTGAATTGTTTACTTAATTACACACACGTAATACCATCCTTATTTAATGTTAAGAATACTTCCAGCAATGTCCCCTCTAAGATTGACATCAATATCTATAGCTACTTCTTATTTGGCCGGACCACAATGTGGTGGCCAATCTAGAATTGCACTCATCCTTCTCTTTATGATTGGTAGCATCTCATCCAAAGCTTCTTCTGCATCTCGGTCTCTCTTATCACTGCCGCTTTCACCTTCTTCAAACACCATTTTCCCAATCTCCTTTTGTCTTTCCTTTGAAGTTTAATAGTACCACTCCATCAATTTCAAGTATTCATTGTAAACCATTACTAGCTTTATGTAGTTTTTGTGATATGATTCCCAAATCTGCTGTTATCGAAGGCCAAAATTTTTTCTTGTTAATCATTGCCTTGCCTCCATTTAGTTGGACCGCCATGTACAAATTATACAAATCCACTATTTGACCATTGATTTTGGGTGGGAAAATAATTTGTTGTTTCACAACATACTTCACCAACCATTTAACCATTCTTTGAACTTTGCCTTTACATATAGCTTTTGTATCGGATTCATGTTTTAAGTCTCTAAGATGTCTTAAAAGACAATCATATATTCAACATTTGATACCTCAGTTTCTTGTTTAATGATCGGTTCCTTTCCTATTCCTTCTTTAATCTTCTCTACATTTCGGGTTTTGCAAGATCCAATTTTTCAAATAATCCAACATTAACTTGGTGTCTTGTGGATGATCAATGTCCTCATATTTCAAAGTGGATTCATGTTACATACATTCAACCTTATGTTCTTATCTCTCGGTTTTAAACTCGATATTTTTCTTGTCTTCAAATGTTTTGGAGATGTATAACACGGTTTCTTCGAAAATCACTTCGAATAGGCCAATAGTTTGAAACTCAACACATTTCTTTTCATTGTGGGGACAGAGTACGTATACGGATTATATGAGTCGTGCTACCCCTTAGAAATCAATTCAACTTGCCCTTTTCCCCGAAAGTAAGCTG
Source organism: Flaveria sonorensis (assembly GCA_025506505.1). Taxonomy (NCBI): domain Eukaryota; kingdom Viridiplantae; phylum Streptophyta; class Magnoliopsida; order Asterales; family Asteraceae; genus Flaveria; species Flaveria sonorensis. The sequence continues at coordinate 221,020 of CM046425.1, read as the reverse complement.
TTGTAAAATCAGACATGTAGGTTTCTATTCTAAATGATTTTCTTATTGTTTTAAAAGTTTCTTGTCCATGGTTGTATTTTTCTTTTGATGTAAACCAACATACCAAATATTATTCTAATTTCCTACAAAAGTACCTTTCAACAAGAATTCAAAATATTGAATTTGATTTTCGCATGTTTGAAATTCTTGGGTCTACTGCAATAGGGGACATGTGGTGTTCAATTATTCTCTTTCCATTCCTCCTCCCCAAATTTTTGAATATTCTTGTTGCTTATCTATGCCTTCTGTCGATTGAATCTTCTAGATCAAACTTGAAGTCATTCACTTTGATGCATAGTGTCTTAACACTTGAATACTCCCCGTCCTCTCGACCATACACCTCCTTGTCCTCCTGACCGTATTGCAACGCTGGACTCATCACCGAAACATCCATGCCATCAATGTATCGTGCAACATATTAATCTTCCATCCTGATCTTCTTGATTGATTTTCTATAGGCTTCTCTCCCAACAACGTCATGCTTTGATACCAATTGATGATCTCTCACAAATCACAAAATTGGGCCCTCTCAAACACACAACTACACACTGTTTGTACATGAACACACAACAGAAATATGCATATATTAACTAAGTGCTGGTATACTCGGGTATTTATACCCTTGTAATATCTATTGGTAGTTGCATTTGGCATCAATAGATGTCACAACTAATTATTTGACCCAAACATACTTTATTTCAAACCATACATGTACATAAGTTTGACCAGTTTACTTAGCTACATACATGTAATACTATTCTAATTTGATGACATGATAATTTCTAGCGTGCTTTTTATCTGTTTACTTGTAGCTACTAGCTAGTAAACTTAAGTTCTTTTACTTTCTGCATGATTTCATTTGCTAATTTCATTCTTGATTGGATATTTGTACTTATCGACACCTTAACCTGATTACTTTGATTTTCATTAGTTTACCTCTAGTTACTAGCTAGTAAACTTCACTTCCCTTACCATTCGCTATTTCATACAAGCTAGTTTCGCTATCAAAAGAAAACTAAGCTAGTTGTTGCTGATGTTAGCTTTTGCTACTAATAATTAGCTGTTATCAAAACCAAAGTTTCTACCGATCTTCAGTTACTATCAATGTTAGTTTTGCTACAGATGTAGAGTTAATACCGATCATTAACTTTCGGCAACTTTTATCAACTATGTGAATCTGAAGTGACTTTTATTGTATAACAAAACATGGAAAATAAGAATTTTCCAGTTAAGCTAACCGACAACTCGACCCTAGACTAGGGTTTTGCACCTTGCTCTCATTAGGGCTACCACCCCTTAGAACCCGCTACTAAGGGCACTAGCTACACGCCATCTCGTTTAGTGGGCTTTACCCCTTTAAACTACCTTGCTAGGTATGACAACATTATAAAATGAAATAAATTTTAGTCAAGTATGCATCACACACGTCCTAATATTTTATCAAAGTATATTCTATTTTTCTTATTTTATGTTAAGCAAATCCTAATTACAAAAACTGCATGATGAAACTAAAATCACTATCGTGCTCTTCTTTGTAGCCTTCATCTATGCTAACATTTTTTGTGAATAGATGAAATGGAATAACACTCACTATGAGATGAACAACCTCTTTCTTTAATTAGTGATCCATTTCATCTCTTTGGTTACATTCTTTCATCTTTGCCCATCTCATTACTTTTTGTCGGTTGATAGGTAGAAAAAAAGATGAAAGAATGTAATAAAGCGGGGTGGTTGAATTAGCGGTGGTGGTGGTGGTGTTGGTGTTGGTGGTGGTTGTGCGTTGTGGTGACATGGTGGTGGGTGGTGTTGGTTAGTAGTGTTGGTGGTGGTGGTGGGGATGGGGGCGGTGGTGGTGGAAACGAAGAGTGAAAGATGGAATTGAATGAAAAAAAACATAGCTGGACAGATGAATGATTTTAGGGTTTTTAAAGGGAATGATAATTAATGTGTAATAGGTAATTTTATGCAATTGATCAGCCAAATATTTTTCTTCATTCTTTCATAATAGTTTATTTCATTCACCCATCCATTCATCCATACCAAACACTATCTAATATCTTAGTGATCTAGAAATACTGTTAAAATTGGTTACACGGGTTGTGAAAAATACAATCGGTATTTTGTGGAAAATGCCAAATAATAAATAAGCTCTAACAGTTATTCATAATACTCTAACTAATCTTAATATCCGTATTTCAAACTAAACCCCCTTTTTCTTTCTGATAATTTAAACCCTTTTACGTGTGAAATATTAGGATAACACCTTCATTCTTTCCCCTAATCATAATAAAAACCTGCTTGCATGTCACAATAATGTCTCTCATCATCTTGAGCCAAATTAACATCTTTCTTTGCTTCTATTTTAAGGAACTCATCCGCATAGTAACCATACACATGACAATTATAACATTTAATATGCCTTTTATCTTGATACTACCCTCTTCACCTTGGTCTTTATTATGTTCAAACCAGCCTCATAAACATCTACTATAACCACGACCTCTACCTCTACAATGATTATTAAAATCTCATCCTCATCCATTTTAACAATGATCAAAGTCATCATTCAATTATAGTCCATGCCCGTCATCTCTTGGAAGTAAAAACTTACCTTAATCATCCTTTTTTTCTTAACATGAACTTTTATTCTCTCTTCATAAGCCATCAACCTCCCAATGACTTCTTCAAATGGCATAGCCATATTATTATATATTGCTTATTTGAAGCCATCATTTGCAAATGCTTCCTTGGAATCGATTAAGTATTAAGCTTGACCAATGCTTTTGAATTAATTTTATAGTAATTCCACTAAGTTTTCCCGAATTCATTAATTCTTTTCCTTTCTTTCATCTCTAGTTCAGGATCAAGGGTTTCTAATCTTGTTTTTTGAACTCCTTCGGTTCCCACATATCAGCTCTAAGGGTTTCCAATCTTGTTTTTTTAAAGTCCTTCGGCGCCTTCAGATGAAACACTTCTCATACATTCTTTGCTTCCTTCAATTCTACTTATCCATTTAAAGCGATACATCTTCGAATAGAGTTTGAAACATATATGCTCTAGACATCATATTTTTCTTAACCTCAACCTCTCCTCCTGTTAGCGGTCAATAGCTTCCCGGAAACTGTAAGGTGGAGATATCGTTTGTTACTAGGAGTAGATTAGGAGTTGTAAAAAAACTGGATTGACATAACCACGCCTACACCACTTTGATTTGGTTTTTGCATCTTTTGTTCGATCCCATCTTCTCCACAGGACTTGATCTTAAACCCTGATACTAATCTTTTGCAAAATAAGCTGAGTAGGTTGCAAAAATCACAATCACTATTTTGCGACAAACACCAAGTCATAACTCTTTCTATTATTAATATCAATCCATACATATGGAGTATAAACCTAATATATATATATATATATATATATATATATATATATATATATATATATATATATATATATATATATATATATATATATATGTGTGTGTGTGTGTGTGTGTGTGTGTATGTGTGTGTGTATGTGTGTGTGTATGTATGTATGTGTATGTATGTATGTATCCTTATTTATGCATAAAAACCATTCCTAACCACGACTCCTAACTTGATCCAAACGCCTAATTATAAGCTACAAAATTGTAACTAAAACTCTAAAAATGATCTATAAACTCTAACTGATCTCAATATTTTATTCCTTGTATATCTCAAAAACCATCTATCAAACTATACTTTCTTTTTTCTTTCCAACTATTCAACCTCTTTAGCATGTAAAATATTAGGTCTAGGAAGTCCATGCATCTCATCTAGAAGCATGGCGGCCAGTTTTTTGTTAGTGAGGGATATATTCTTGTTTAAGAATTGAGAATACTTTATTTGGGTGCGGACGCATGAGAATATAAATGCGGATTTGATTTGATCTGATTGTTTGAACAGATGAAAGCAAATGTGAGGTCATTGGTTCATCGGATGAAGAACAAGAAAATACGAGTGGAGGAGAAACGGAAGTTACTGAAATAGACCCGCGAGCTGAGGACCGTGAACTAAAGAATCATCTGTTGAGAAAGTATAGCGGTTACTTAAGTAGTCTCAAGCAAGAACTTTCCAAGAAAAAGAAGAAAGGGAAACTTCCCAAGGAAGCCCGGCAAAAGCTTTTAAGCTGGTGGGAGTTGCACTACAAGTGGCCGTATCCTTCGGTATGTAGTACTATATCTGTATCAAACATTAATTAATTGTCTATTTCATTTTATATTCATTTTTTTTTTATCTTTGCCCCTAAAATATTGTATACTTTCTGTTAGTAAAACAATTGGATCAACACTTAGATATTTTTGTGTCACATTCAACAAATTACATTTGTACTAGACAAAAATGTATTTAATTAGACTTGAATACATGGTTGGGTTATACTAAAAAAAAACTAGGCTAATAAATGTAACAACTAATCTTAATAATCAATATTTATAATCAATTATTAAAATCAAATTATGAAGAAAAAGTTGGGGTATAGTATTTTTGTATGGCTGCTTTTGTTGACTTTGTTTAATTAAACTATACTTGTTTCGAATCTAGTATAGCTTAAAAATCTATGATTGTTCCCGAACAAATTTTTTATTTTTTTTATATATAACGGAACTACATTCGTTTTACAGATAAAACATATTTGTTTTCATGTTGTGATTTTACGAAAAAAAAACCCCTTTTTTTTTTAAACGTTTATAATTTTTGTTTACGATATTATTTTAAAAAACATTTAAATCATGAAAATGAGTGTTTTTTATCTTTGAAATAAGTATTATTTCGTTATATATATAAAAAATTATGTTTTCGGCTTATTGTGTTTTCTAATTTTTCATTGTATATTTTCTTCTCGTCATTTTGTTTTTCTGAAATATTTAACATAAAAACAAAAATATCTTCTCAAATATAATAAGATGACTTATGTCAAGGCAGAATGTTTAATAAGCTTTTTAGACTTAAAAGTATGTATTCCTAATCTCCTGAATACAAACACTAAAAACTAGAAAAAATAAACTGATTATTTTAGCCTTTTTTTCTAACAGACACCTTTGTGATCGATGTTCACGTACCCAGTAGCTTCACTATTTCTCTTAGGGTTAGGAGAAGTGGTGAGTTCGAGTCCTGCCGGCATGCTGTTTTTGGGCCGGGTTTTACCGCAGTGAGTCTTTAGGGGGCCGGTTTTCCCCGGAAATGGTGTTGGTGGGCTCGGGCTACCCAATTCTGTCTACGATCGCGGACGTATGGGTCACCTTTTGCCATTGGGTTACTCCGAGTAGCCGGGCTTTATAAGTTGGTCGTTCAAAGCAAGTTTCAAACTAAACGCCATGCATTTTACGTGTTAGTCAATCAAGAAGTGGGCGGGTCGTTCTGCTAGTTAATTGCTTTGTATGATGGTATGCATGTTAGAATTAAGTTTTGAGCCCTTAACATTGTCTATACATCCTTCAACAGGAATCAGAGAAGGTAGCGTTAGCAGAATCAACCGGTTTGGACCAGAAGCAAATAAATAATTGGTTCATTAACCAAAGGAAGAGACACTGGAAGCCTTCTGAGGACATGCAATTTATGGTTATGGATGGGCTTCATCCACAGAATGTTGCTACTGCTCTCTACATGGAAGATCACCACTACATGGGCGATGGTCCTTACAGATTAGGACCTTGAATTGAATGATATTATACAAAAACTAATGATAGGTACCTATCATCCGTATATTTGTGGTTTGGCAATAAAGGTAACGAGTGCTTTTATCAGGCAATTGCATGTGTGTTGAATCAAATGGGTTGAGAAGCTTGGGTAATTCTTTGAAGGGCAACTCATAATTTGTGTATGCCTTATTATTGTTGATATGTTATTGGGCAACTCATAACGAGTGCCTTATTTAGGCATGCCGATATGTTATTGGAAAACCCACAACACTGTATGTATTATATATAAATGCATTGGGTTATCCAGGTGTTTATTTGTATCATTTATAATAACCGGATGCTGTTTTGAATTATGTATATTATTTTGTACAAGGGTTGTAAAGTTGTGATTGTTGATTACTTCTACATCTATATTTTAATTCATTCAAGTAGGTTTAGCCCTCCTCTTGGCTTGGTCTTTTGTTCTCTCCAGCATGCATATAAATATCGTCATAAAAAGTTTCCACGTGTAGCAATATTCAAGTCAATCTTCCCTTAAGATTAATAAATGTTATAATTGGAATCAAAACAAGAACAATTCAACAACAATCAAATTCGATGATCAAGCAATCAACACTACAAACTCAAGAAACAAAGATGAAAACTCTCTCTTGAACATCAATAGGCTAATCACTATTTAACCTCGCCTCCTAACTACCTGTAACAACCATTAACACTAATAACAAGAAAGTTACAATACAACCCCCTGAACTTTGGCTAACAGTCAATTAACCAACTAAAACTTTACTTAACCATACAATGAGTTATACTTGACACCCACAATCTCCACCTTCAAGATAGGCTCATTGAGCTTAGCCAATACCCAACGACCCAACACACCACTTGAACTTTGCACCTGGTAGAGACTTGGTGAACATATCAGCTGAATTAAACTGTGTATCAACCTCCTCTACACTGATCTCCTTCGATCTAACCACATCTCTGATAAAATGAAACCGCACATCAATATGTTTAGTCCTCTCATGAAACCTGCTATCTCTAGACAACAACACAGTACCTTGGTTGTCACAGAAAACACAGGTTCCATCTAGCTTAACACCAAGCTCTGTCACAAATCTCCTAAGCCATAATGCCTCCTTAATCGCTTCTGCAAGTGCCATATATTCTGCCTCAGTGGTGGACAAAGCCACCACAGGCTGCAACTGAGCTTTCCAACTCACAAGGTTGCCTAGCACTTGGAAGGCATAACAGTTGTTGACCTCCCCCTGTCTGCGTCCTTAGCATAATCAGAATCAACAAATCCTGTGACTAACTGCTTATTATTTGTAGAGCACCCAAAAACTAGCCTAAAATCCTTAGTGCCACTCAAGTACCTTAATAACCATTTAGCAGCCTCCCAATGGTTCTTACCCGGATTAGCAATGAACCTGCTGATCACACTAACATCATAGCTGATATCAGGCCGTGAGCACACCATCAAATACATAATACTCCCCATAATGTTAGCATATGGTACTCTACTCATGTATGCTATCTCCTCATCAGTAGATGGAGAATCCTTATTAGATAGTTTAAAATGAGTTTTAACTGGTTTGCAGTGCCTCATTCCATAATTGTCCAACACCTTCAACAAGTAACTTGTTTGAGACAGTTTCAGCTGCTTAATATCTCTCCTCCTCTTAATTTCTATTCCCAGGATCTTTTTGGCCTTTCCCAATATTTTCATATCGAACTCGAACATTAACAACTATTTAGTTTCTTCAATAGCTATCTTGTCTTTACATGCCACAAGCATGTCATCAACATATAGAAGCAAATACACAAACTTCCTACTTGAGTATTCCCTATGATAAACACAACTATCATAATTGCTCCTCACAAACCCATGAGAAACCATGTACTCATCAAATCTCATGTACCATTGTCTAGGGGATTGTTTGAACCCATATAAGGACTTCTTTAAATGACAGACTTTGACTTCCTATCCTAAAACCTCAAACCCCTTAGGTTGTTCCATATAGATATCCTCATCTAAGTAACCATGAAGGAAGCCAGTTTTAACATCCAACTGCTCTAACTCCATGTCATATGCAGCTGTTAGAGACAAAATCAATCTGATGGAAGTATGTTTGACAATAGGTGAGAAAATCTCACTATAGCATATACCAGCCCTTCGTTTAAACCCCTTAGCTACCAACCTTGCCTTGAACCTGGGAGGATCAGTGCTAGATAGTCCATCTTTGAGCTTATACAACCATTTACATGGAACAACCTTCTTATTAGCTGGCAGACCTGATAACTCTTATGTACTATTCTTATGTAGTGACTCAATCTCCTCCTTCATAGCTGTCATCCATTTGTCCTTGTCATCTGACCTTATAGCCTCATCATAAGACAACGGTTCTAAGACACTTTCCTGTTCAGCAGCCAGAAATACAATGGCAGACAAGTCACACTCACTATCAGCAACATACCTTTGAGGTGGCTTTATATTCCTCATAGGCCTGTCTCTAGCTAAGCTATGAGACACAGGACTAGGAGCACCAGTATGTGCACCTCTTTCAGCATTGCCATCAGAGGTGCCACCTGAGCCTGCACTTTTAAATGTACTAGGTAGGTGGCCTTTGATAGGCTTGTCAAACTCCACCTTAACTTGCTCATTTCGGATGCCATGGTGTCATTCAAGATGTCTCTCAAATTTCCTATCACATCCTTGTACATGACATCTTCTCTGCATTCAACATTCCTACTGACCAAGACTCTGGGACCTTCACCTTCTAATCTCCATAGCTTATACCCTTTCACCCCCTCAGGATAACCAATGAACACACACTTCATTGACCTAGCTTCCAACTTACCCTGACTTATGTGGGCATACACTATAGACCCAAACACCTTTAGATGCCTTAGGTCAGGCTTTCCCCTGACCACACCTCTATAGGGGTTCTCATGTTAAGGGCAGTAAAAGGTGATCTATTAATCAGATAGACTGCAGTGGCAACTACCTCACCCCAAAAAGTTTGTAGTAAACCTGAGCTCAATAGCATACACCTCACCTTTTCAAGAATGATCCTATTCATTCTTTCAACTAGGCCATTCTGTTGGGGAGTACATGGTATTGTAAGGTGTCTAGCTATCCCATTGAGTTTACAATAAGAATTGAACTCACCACTGAAAAATTCCAAGCCATTGTCTGTTCTCAACTTTCTAATGGTCCTCCCAGTTTGTTTTTCAACTAATGACCTCCATTCCTTGAATTTCATGCATGTATCACTTTTGTTTTTAATAACATACACCCACACCCTCCTAGAGTGATCATCAATTAGGGATAGGAAATACCTGGCCTTACCCAGTGACTCGACCTTAGCAGGTCCCCATAAGTCTGCATGGACATAGTCTAATATGTCCTTCGAATGATGGGTGCTCCTGCTAAACTTGACTCTCTTTTGCTTGCCCATGACACACTCTTCACAGAACCTAAAATCACAGCATTTAAGATCAAGCAATGACTGCTTGTTCAACTCCATCGTTCCCTGATGGCTTACATGCCCTAGTCTCCTGTGCCATAGTAGGGCCTGACTTGACCCTTGATCTATGGCAGCAGATACTAGCCCTTGAGTCACACTTCCATTTAGAAGGTAGGTATTGTTCTCTCTTCTTGTCCTGGACATAACTACCAATGACCCCTCAATGACTTTGGCCTTTCCTCCTTTTAGACTAACATGGTAGCCCTCCTTTTCAAATAACCCAAGAGACAACAAGCTTCTTTTCAATGAAGGAATATACCTTACATTGTGCAATTGCAGCTCTGATCCACCATCCAACTTGAATGCCACTAAGCCCACCCCTTTAATTTGGCAGGGCCTGTCATCAACAAGCTTAACACTCCCCATATCCTTATTTTTAAAACTGATAAAATATTCTTTCAAGGGTGTCATGTGAAATGAAATCCCTGAATCAAGTATCCACAGGTGTTTCACTCCTTCACCTGACACTACTAACACATCTGCACTTTCATAACCCTCTGAGCAGTCATCTTGTGCAATATTACTGATGTAGGCCTTGTTAGAGGAGTATTCACCCTTTCTCTTCTATAACTCAGGGCATTCTCTCTTTAGATGTTTCTCAGAGCCACACACATAGCACTTTCATTTGGGTCTTGACTTTGACCTTAAACCCGACTTTGATCTTTGTCCCCTTTGATCAGTCCTCCATCGCACAAACAAGCCTTCTCCACCTTCCTCCTTTGAATCAGCTTTCCTCTTGAGTTCTTTTGAATTAAGGGCAGCCATGAATTCTTCCATGGAGAGAGTGTCTCTTCCATATATTAGTGTGTCAACAAAGTGTTCGTATGACTGTGGGAGTGAGGCCAAGAACAGAAGTGCCTGGTCCTCGTCTTAAATTTTGACATCTATGTTTTCAAGATCCAGCAACAACTTGTTAAACTCATCCGTATGATCCTCTAGTGACTTACCAGATGTCATATGATAAGTATACAACCTTTTCTTTAAGTATAGTCGATTCTCTAGTGACTTCGTCATGTATAGCCTTTCTAATTTGGTCCATATCCCAGTTGCTGTCGTCTCATTCAACACCTCTAGCAATACCCGATCCCCAAGACTAAGAATGATGGCGCTGTGCACCCTCTCTAGCTTATCCTTCCATTTCTCTTTAAGCTCTTTCTTGTCTTTATCGGGTGTATCTGCTGGGATCTTTGCCTGACCTCCGGCAAGGGCATCAACGACCCCTTGATGAACCAGTAGCACGCGCATCTTCATCCTCCATAGGCTAAAGTCGTTCTTTCCATCGAATTTTTCCAATTCAAACTTGGTCGACACCATACTGATCTTTAATTGTTCCTTCTGATTCGATCTTCACCGGTTCGTTCTCGACTGATCGGCCTTCATGAAGCTCTGATACCAATTGTTATAATTGGAATCAAAACAAGAACAATTCAACAACAATCAAATTCGATGATCAAGCAATCAACACATACAAACTCAAGAAACAAAGATGAAAACTCTCTCTTAAACATCTATCGGCTAATCACTATTTAGCCTCACCTCCTAACTACCTGTAACAACCATTAACACTAATAACAAGAAAGTTACAATACAACCCCCTGAACTTTGGCTAACGGTCAATTAACCAATTAAAACTTTACTTAACCATACAATGAGTTATACTTGACACCCACAATAAACGTATAAACACCTTAGCATGTTTTTTAATAATTTAGTATTTTGTCAAATATATATAACATATCATTAATAATATTCATTGCATATTATTAACTAGTTTTAGTAAACCAGTGTATTACACGGGTTGAATAAATAAAATATTAATATAATAAAATTTATAGAATATAAAATGATATTTCATGATATGATTAAAATTACGTATAAGTAAGTACTATAAGTAATAAAACAATGATATCAACTTTTTGAAATAAACCGTATAAAATATAATTTTTTTAAATTTCATTATCATAACTCCTAAATTTAATTATTTTTTATTTTTAAGTAATTTACTTTTTAAAAACACCAATTTTATAATATATCGTATTCTTAAAAAGCTTGATGTTTTAGAGAAAAACACTGTTTATAAAAATTTGTTTATTTAGAAATAACATTAATAAAAAGATATTTTTCTTAATTTAATAAAAAAACTATTTTTAATCTACAAAAATATTAAATAATATTATTAGTAATTAAGACAATTATTTATTAGGAGAGAGAGTAAAAAAATTTTTGATGAGAAGTATTGTAATGTTGCCATATGTAATTCCAAGTTACTTTTTTATTAGAGTAAGAAGATTACAAAGGATTAAAACCTTTAAACAAAGAAAAGATAATGATACAAATTTAAATAATATATCTAGATAATGTATATCTTTAATATTTTCCCGCAGTTTGAGCGTTGTTGGATGGACCCATAAGGTGAATCAAAATTCTTGATAGAACTGTCGTGGTAATCCTTTTATAAAGATTTCCGCATATTAAAGAAAGGAGGGAACATGACGTACTCGAATTTGTCCTAGTTCAACTTGTTCCCGAACAAAGTGTATATCTATCTCATCTGTTTTGTCTGTTGATGTTGGACAGGTTTATCAGACAAATAAATTATGGATACATCGTCACAATAGATGATAGTAGATTTCGAAGCGGGTCGTGTAATACTAATTAATAGGTTACGTAACCTTGTTGTCTCGGCCATAGCATTAGCAACCGTCTTGGTATTCTACCTCGGCACTTGAACTGGAGGGGTCGGTTGGCGTTTGAATGACTAAAAGATTAAATTATTTCTTTGCCCCCCCCCCCCCGCCCCAAAAAAAAAAACAATAATTGAAGGTTAATCGGTGAGAATAAGGGCTTCATCCCCAATATTTGTGAGGTAGATGGAACAATTTGTAAGGCGTAGTCAATGGTACCACTTAGATAAAGAAGAATTGGTTTGAGGACTTGAAAATAGGGTTCCCTTGGAGCATGCATAAATAAACAAATTTGTTGTACGACATACGTGATATCGGGTCGAGTAAACATAAGATATTGCTAGGCCCCCGCAAGTTGTCGATATAAAGTGTCATAGGGAAGAAGGTTACCATCATTAGCACTAAGCTTTGTGGACGTATCCACAGGAGTCACGCATGGTTTAGCCATGGACAATTCAGCTCGGTTTAGTATATCCCGAGTATAGGTAGCTTGTGATAAGAACAAGACCTTGTCGCAAACGAAAACCTAAAAATGAAGTAAAGCTCCTAAGTCGGTCATGGAAAACTTGTTGGATAGAGTTTTAATAATGTGACGTAGTAACCTGGTGTTGGATGCGGTTAGAATTATGTCATCGACATAAAGTAAAAGATAAGCTTGTAGCTCACCGTGACGATAAATAAATAAAGAGTTGTCACACATGCTAGCTAGTAAATCTGTGTGAGAGTATGTAATTGGTAAACCAGTTATATCATGTCCTTGGGGCTTTTCTAAACCCACATAAAGGCTTCCAAAGATGGCATACATGTCATGGAAATTTTGGATCGACGAACCCAGTCGGTTGATGCATATAGACGGTTTCATTTAGGTCGTCACGCAAAAAAGCATTTTTAACATCTAGTTGATGGATGGGCAGGTGGAGTTCGGCATTCTCAGACCCGTAAATTAGGATAGGCTTAGGGTTAGCAATTTATAAGACAACACGTTTAAATGACACGACACGATACGACACGACACGAAGTTAAGCGGGTTTGGGTTTGAGCTAAACGGATATAGGTCATAAACCGGTTGACGCGATTAAAATCTTGTTTAAGTAGGTTCAACCCATTAAAACCGTTTATGACATGATTAGACCCATTTCAGTAATTAAATATAAAATTAAGAATTTTAGGATTCAACATTAATTTTTAATAATAAAAAATATAAATTTAATAGGCTGGCATTTCAGTTTCTTACGTCGCACTCTAAAAAATTAAGAATTTATTTGAATAAACTTATCACATTCTTTAATTTAAATTTAGTTAAGGAAATTAATCTTTTGCTTTTTTAATATTGTAGATGGATTCTTACGTGGTTAGACTTGGAAACATCGTGACATTTAATAGGTAATATTTAATCGTGTTAAATGGGTTGTGTTCGTATAACCTTTATATTAATAGGTTTGTGTTCGTGTTTGGGTAAGTGACACGAATCGTGAGTCAGACCCTTTTAACATAAGTAGACATGTTTTGCCAACCATAGTCCATAGATAGGCTTGTCATCTCCAACAAAAATAGAAGTAAAAGGAGAGGAAGACATATGAGTAATAAAATTAGATCTGAGATGAAGTTGTTGTAATTCTTGGCTGTAGGAGTGAAAACATTATAATGCTTGGGATAAGTTATGGTCAAAGCGAATGATCGCGTGGAAATAATTCAGTGTTTAATTAACCTAAATGCATGATTTTGCAGCATGATAAGTGTAGAACAAGTTCACTTTGTTTATGTTTTGATTTGTAGGAGTTGGAGTTGGAAAAGACCTGGTTTGGAGAAAAAGGAACAGAAGATGAAACTACAAGGGTTGGAGCTGAAAATAAAGAAAGTTAAAAAAATGGCCCAGAAAACCCAAACTGGCGTATGATACGCTGGGTAGGGGCGTATGATACGCCACTCCTGGGCGTATCATACGCCGGTCTTCAACTAACTTCCGGATTTTGTGGAATTTCAAGTTACTTAAACATAATTCAACGCTAATTCGAAAAAGAACTTCCCAAGCTGAATTCTTGATGATTCTAAGGCGATTTTTGGTGTTCCAAAGCTCTTCAAATCATCCACAAACATTCTTCAATTCAAGATCAGAGTCATAGTGAAGTTGATGCGTGGCTAGATCCTTCGTGATTGCTTTCGTGTGGATAGTTCTTTTCAAGTGAAGTGGTTAGTCATACTTGGGGTTGCATCTTAAACACTTTGTGATTGAATGTAATTAAAGGTTTTGATTGAGTTAAACAATTTGTTTATCAAGAAAGTTATTTTCTTTATCATCAGTTTTCGATTTCGTTGCATCATTAGCTCATTGAGACAAGTAGATAACTTGATATAGGTGAATTGGTAACTTTGTGAATGAACGAGTCTTAAAAGATTGTTCCTTGGTTATCACTTCAATCAAAAGCTAAAATCTTGAATCATGTTGTGCAACCCTAAAGTACATTTGATAACCCATTGATCTTGTAGAACTTGAACCCCGGAAGTGATTGTTTCTTATTATTTAATTAAGTCATTTTCAAAGATTTTTTCTTTTTTCAATTGTGTTCATTATTTAATTCAAAGTTGTAATCTTTAGTTCAAAGTTTTTGTCTTTACGTTAATTGAGTTGCAATCATTAAACACTTTCCACATATTCCCTGTGGAGACGACCTTACTTACCCGTGCATAATAAATGTAGCTAAGACCGATAAATTAACTTGTTTTTGATCGAGTCTTGACAACCAGGTCAAAATGGCGCCGTTGCTGGGGAATTAGTGCGCTTAGTGTTTAATAGTTTTTATTTGCTTTCTTAAAAATTTATAAAAAAAAACCAAAAAGATTTTACTTTTCTGTTTTTTTTATTCGTTATCTTGTTCATTATTACACGAGGTATTTTGTGCTTTCTTGTTTACAGGTAACCATTACATTAATGCATACAAGATTTTCAGGAAGGACCTCACCATTGCAATTTGATCCAGAAATCAAGAAGACTGCAAGAGAGAATCATGTGTTTCACAAAGCACCAACGTCAAGAACTTCTCAAATTCGTGGTCAAACAAGATCAAAAGAAGGTACGTCATCAGCAACAACTCATCGGATTCTAAGTAGACTTTCAAGAACACCTTAAAGTAGCCAATCAAGAAGGATGAATAATCCAGACAACCAAGAAGGGCCACAACCCAACCAACCTGAGGGAGATATCCCATTTCCAGTATTCCCTCAACCTGATGATCCTCCACCTCAACCACAACCTGTGCAACCTCAACCTCAGGGGCCGATCCCTGTAAATCAAGGTGTGCAAAACCAAACTCCTCCCGTAAATTTCCAACCAATGCCAAACTTTTGGGTTCGTAATCCAAGTTTTCAATATAACGGAGAAGGTAGTCATCATAGCTATGAGGAACAGTTTTCAGTGGAAGGAAGTCATCACACTAATTACGTGGAGGATTGGATTGAAGATCAAGAAGATATGGAAGGTCCGGTTCAACAAAATTTTGAAAACTATGGGAATCAACCAGGTTATCGGAACCATCAGCCGAACCATAATCGAGATGGTTATGCACAACCACCCGAATTCCACAATTTAGGAGGTCAACCAGTCAATGGTATACCAGCTAATCTAGGAGCTCACCAGTATGTACCTGCACATGGCGTGAATAGTCATTTCCGCCCCGCCATTGCCATCAACTCATCCCCTATTATCCCACCAACATAATGAGGGAGAGCTTTTGAAGTTAGACTGTAATGCTTAGGCATTCTTCCTCACTTCCAAGGGATGGCAACTGAAGAACCATATTTGCACATATCTGAATTTGAAGCATCATGTAGTACTATAGGCGGTTAGGGTTTTTCACCGAAAGAAGTTAAATTGGTACTTTTCCAATTTACACTAAAAGATAAAGCCAAGCAATGGTTTTTATCTTTTCCATCCGCAAGTATACACACATGGGTTCAAATGCAACAACTATTCTTAGATGAATATTATACTTCTCAAAGAACAAGTGATGCAAGACGGGCAATTCGAGGTTTTACGCAACAGTCAGGGGAACAATTTCATGAAGCTTTTCATCGATTCAAGGAGATGTTGAGAACTTGTCCATATCATGGGATAGCTAAGTGGGAATTAATTTCAGCATTTTATGATGATCTCTCCCTAGAAGATGCAAGAGATGTAAACTCTACAAGTGCGGGCACATTTACTTTGAATCATGAGGATGACGATTGGAACATATTGGAGAGGATGAGTGTGATATCTAAAAAGCATGCACAATCAAGTCGAAGGTCAAGAGGTGCAAATGTTAAGATGGTGAATGATCAAGTGGCTATGGATAGAATTGCTATTCTAGAACGAGAAATTGCAAGCCTCAAACTGGGGAAAAGTGGTGTGGCACATATATCCAACGACTATGAAGTATGTGATATGTGCAATGACATTGGCCACATATCGATCAATGACATGTGCAATGACATTGGCCACATTGGCCACTATGAAGTTGTAGTTTGCATCTGACTGATAATATCCTTCATAATATGGAGAAGATGCCTCATAGTAAGGATAAGATGATGGTACATCATCATAATAAACATCCAACATATATAATTTTCTTCTCGCATCTTCATACTTTTGCAAGTACTCAGGACAATCATCTTGTGTATGAACTGGACTCCCGCAACCTGTACATGAATAATAAACTTGATTCATGGTGAGTTTTAACAATCTGATAATAACCTGCAAGACATAAACCACCTAGCATAGCACTGCACAAAACAAAACAAAAGAAGGAAAATAAAACTAAAAAAATATAAAAATAACACTTTGCGCACTAATTCCCCGGCAGCGGTGACACTTTTGATATGGGTTGTCGAGACTCAATCATAAACAAGTTAATATATCGGTCTTAGCTACCTTTATTGTGCAAGGGTAAGTAAGATCGTCTCCACAGAGAATATGTGGAAAGTGTTTAACGATTATGACTCAGTTAACTTAAAGACACTAACTTTAATATTAAAAATTGAAACTTTAAACAATCCCTAAAATATTAATGCAAAAATCAATGAACTTTAAAATTGATTTAGCTAAATAATAAGAAACAATCACTTCCGGGTTTCAAGTTCTACAAGATCAATGGGTCATCAAGTGTGCTTTAGGGTTGCATAACATGACTCAAGATTTTAGCTTTTGATTGATGTGATAACCAAGGAATAATCTTTTAAGACTCATTCATTCACAAAGTTACCAATTCATCTATATCAAGTTATCTACTACTCTCAATGAGCTCATGATGCAAGGAAACCAGAAACTGATGATAAAGCAAATAACTTTCTTTATAAACAAATTGTTTAACTCAATCAAAACCTTCAATTAAATTCAATCACAAAGTGTTTAACCTAAAAACCCTAAGTATGACTAACCATCTCACTTGTAAAGAACTATCCACCCGAAAGCAATCAAGAAGGATCTAGCTACGCATCACCTTCATTATGCCTTTGATCTTGAATTGGAGAATGTTAGTGGATGATTTGGGGAGCTTTGGAACACCAAAAATCACCAAACGTTTGTCACTTTTTGTCTCCAAGAAGTTCTAGATCGAATTGGGGTTGATTTTGTTTAAATAAACTTGAAAATCCAAAAAATCCGGATGCTGTTAGGCTACCGGCTTATCATACGCCCACCGGCATATGATACGCCGCCTCATACGCAGCCCATACGCCCAACATTCTGTTGCTTTTGTCAAATATGCCCACCAATACGCCGCCTCATACGCCGCCCAGCGTATCATACGCCCAAACCCGGAGTATCAAACGCCGGGTCTCTTTCTTGACCTTTTTTCCTATCTTTTGGTATTTACATCTTAAGTCCTTCAACTTTCATGTTTTGCTTCTTTTGCTTCCAATTAAGCTACTTTAAGCTCCAAAAACCTATAAATCAAAACATATACAAAGTCAACTTGTTCCACAATAATCATGATGTAAAATCAAGCATTTACATCAATTGAACACTAAAATATTGACTCGTGATCAAACCCCGGAAGTGATTGTTTCTTATTATTTAATTAAGTCAGTTTTAAAGATTCTTGTTTTTTGTAATTGTGTTCATTATTTAATTAAAATTTTTAATCTTTAGTTCAAAGTTTTTGTCTTTACGTTAATTGAGTTGCAATCGTTAAACACTTTCCACATATTCCCTGTGGAGACGACCTTACTTACCCGTGCACAATAAAGGTAGCTAAGACCGATAAATTAACTTGTTTTTGATCGAATCTCGACAACCAGATCAGTGAAAGATATTAATTGTATGAGAGAAGAAATATTACAAATGGCATCAGAGCCACTATTTTGTCATTCAAGATGGTGGGACAAACATCATTAATGATGGTGAGTTCTCAGGGGTGTTCAAAGATACACCTTATAAAAATCTCACATCCGTGAAAAGAATGGTGAGGCAAACCTTAAATGCATAAATTACATTTTATGCCCTAACCATATTAAACAAGTTATGCATTCACTTACATGCCTAGTTTATGTTTAACCTTTATAACATGTTACACTATAAGATGTTGATGTTAATAAGAAAAAGAAAATGATACTTTCAGTTTCTCCTCACATTCATTGTTTACATCTTGTGTGCTATTAGAATCTTATTATGTCAGCTAATTATCACAGAGTGATTTTCTCAACTATCATGTAGCATTTAGACTTGATCTAAGTTGAGCCTTTGTGATCCAAATATGTAACGATTCAAGTTACAATGCGGAAGTGTTTGCAAGTTTGTAATACAAATGCTTTTGTATTGTTACAAGGGTGTTTATAGTGCTTATAAGGTCTTTACACTAAGACTTGCATGTGTTTAAGGTTGATTACAAATAAGGACTTCATCACCTATTTATACTAATCCCATGTATCCAGATCGTTCTTGATCTAGAGTCTTCTAAAACTACTATATTTACTTGATATATTCATGGATCAATCAAGGGCTTTCTAGAGCCTTTTTGGCAACCATCGCTTAGATATTTCTTGAAAAATATCTTGATCATCTCTTGATGCTTCAAGACTAATCTAGATTCTTCCTTGTGTCTTCTTGATTCAAAACATTTTAGACTGTTCCAGAGTCTTCCGGGAAGCCCTAGATGCTTCTAAATGTTTCCGGAAACTTCCGAAATCCGAGTAACGTGATTTGATTTTATGAGAATAGTGACATTCTCGCCCACCTCAACCCATAACGTCCTTATTATGTTTCTTGAGTGATCCTCAGCTTGTTCTTGCAAGTTGCAAGACAAATAACATTTTACCTCGATGGCTTGAACTTGACTAAAAAAGTCCATCCCGAGTACGATCTTGTACTCATCCAATGGTACAACTAAGAAGTCTAGATTTCCTTGCCATGTCCTAATCTTAGTCTTGACAATCCATGACATTTCTTCAAATGGGTTTGCATTACCATTGGTGCCTTTGAGAAGTCCATCTTGTGTGGAGATTCTTAGGTCAAGTCTTTTGGCCTCCTTTCTATGATGAAGTTATGATTTGCACTAGTATTGATCAGTGCCTTTACAAGTCGTCCACTTACTTCCATGTTCACAATTTGAAGTTCTTTCGCCTTTGTGTTCATGATGTTTCCCTTGATCTCCGCAAGGCGTGATTTTGCCAATTTTAATGGTTTTCCCTTGTATGCCATTAAAGCATTGAGAATTTGGAGTTGCATTACTCCAAGGCGAGCCTCCCCATCTTCATAAGATTCATTACTATTGCCCTTGGCCACCATGTCTTTTAGGCTTTGTTTTTTCAGGAAATCCCAAAGATTATGTGGTCCATCGCATATGAAACAAAACTTCGAAGTCCGTTGATCGTTATCAAATCGTGATGGTTTCCTTGTTTCCACATTTCAATCATAATTGGACTTAACCCCGCCACCTTACTCTCCATCACTTTCCTCATTCATGGTTGATTTCTTTAGGTCTATTAAACCTTCTGTTTAATCGGGGTTATTGATTAACAAGACTTTTCTATTTGATCAGAGGTTAACAAATGTGGAATCTAAGTTAACAAATTACTAACAAACACAAATAATTTGAGTAAAGATAAGTACACAAGTCGTTCTTTTAAAATATTCACTTGATTAATCAAGATTGAGTACAAAGAGTAATATTCAGCACATACACAAGTGGCTTAAACTAGCTTACCTCTACTATACAAGTATGAGGGTTTTATACTATAAAATCTAAACAATAACAATAAACTATCCTATGTTTTGAATGTAGAACAAGATAGAAAATCGGTACATCAGATTTAGGTAGCTCAGTCCTATGTTGTCTCCAAAAGGTAGAACATAGCAGGCGTTGGTACATACATTCTTGTCTTGTGTAAGAGTTAATCAACAGCTTATGGAGTTCAGTGCTAATCAGTAGTAGTCTATCAGCATCACATCAGATAAGTATTGGTTGGTAGTATTTCAGCATATGCTGATCGGTAGTTATTCAGCACATGATGTTCGGTAGTTGATTCAGCACTTGGCAGAAATCTGCAGTTGGCAACAAGTGCTAAAATCTTGAGGTTATGGTAGCTTCATCCTATTCATATATCGACAAATTCCCCTTGAGGATAAAGTTTGAAAACAAGATTGAACAAGAAGGAGATAAAGAAGAAGAAGTTCTTCATGTGACTCCTTTGAGCTTTCATGACCCAATTACACATTGGAGCTATAATTTCTCAACCAACACTTTCTGTCTGACTTATGCTAGTGGCTGCAAAGTTGAAGTCAAGGAGTATGATCTCTTTAGACTATCTTGGCATAACATGAAAGACTTGATAAATCTACCACTTGAAAACCACTCAAGAGATAGAAGATGATACATGTATGAAACAAGTGGTATAAGAGCTTTGGCTCTTGATTTGCTTGAAGTCAACTTTCATCAAATCACTTGTTTTTCTTTTGGTCACACTATCAAACACCACACTCCTTCATACCCTTTTAGCCTTTCAAAATGACTGATGTAGCGATCTCAAGTAAGCATGACTTGGAGAATGAAACTCAGACCAAAACCCCCATGTTCACACCAGATAACTATGATACTTGGAAAATCTGAATGGGAGATCTTCAAAGGAATCAAGATCTAAAATGGTCGCTCTCTATTCTGAATGGACCATATGTGCCCATGGTTCAAACTGCTGGTGAAGGTGGAGTCATGATTCCCAAAGATCCCAAAAAGTACTCAGATAAATATCTAAAGAAGATGGATGTGGATTTAAAAGCTCTATGGCTGATCAGAATGAACGTACCAAACACCATCATCAATGGCTTCAAGAATTCACTACTACACAGAAGTTGTGGGAAGCATTGAAGGCCATTGAAGACATGAATGATAACAAAAGAGATGTCTTGAAGCAAAAGCTTGAAAACTTTGGTTTCACTAGGGGAGAAACAATGACTACCACATATCTTAGATATGTCAAACTGGTAGACTCTTTAAATGAAGCTAGAGTGAAGATAGAGAAGAGTGATGTCCTTAGAAATTTCTTAAGGTCCCTACATACGACATGGATAGTTTACATTGTGTCCATCAGAAGAACTGAGAATCTAAAGACAATGACTATTGAGGAGTTATATGACATCCTGAGTGCTTATCAGATGAAAATGGATGCTGATGAAGAATCACTTCGTAGATCTTCAAACCCCTCTAAGTCGTCAGCTCTTATTGTCACACCCCAACCTTAAAGGCAAAAACATTGAGATGTGAGGGATAAGATTGTTCAAAGCCTCACAACGCTACTTCAAAGTGTAAATATTATTAATCATAAGGATCATATTGTACCATTACATTCATTAATCTCAAACAAACAACCATAACATCAACTAAATTAAAACTTCCAGATTAAAAGTGAATTCTTTATTATTTCTAGTTCCAATCCTAGATGAATTCAAATCCTCAAGATCAACAATTAAACTTGAGCATTCCCTAAAACATGTTAGAAAATACGGTCAACATATGATGTTGGTGAGTTCCCATAAAATTGTACATACACATATAAAATCTTTTAAGAGGTTAAGAAATAATGCAAGAATATATATATATATATAGCATAATGATACAATCAAACCTTGACAAAGATATGACCACAACGAAATATACGATTAGCTAAGTGTACTTAGTTACCATGATGAACAAGAATACGTCATCAGGAGCCAGCAATAACCTCAGCTTTAGCACCAAATAGGCTTGTCAAGCCCATAGATCTACGACGTCGCTAGGCTAGCAATAGTTACCAATTGTTTTTACAAGAGTCTATCACATAATATTCGCAAAAGTCTCAAATAACCATGACAAAAATATAAAATAAACTGCACGTGCTTTACAAGTATTTAAATGATTTACCAATGTACATTGATAAGAATAACATGTTTCACCCCAAAACGTGTGAAGTAAAGAAAAATAGGGTATGGAAAACTCACATGATATAAGATTTACTTAAAATAAGAATACGGGAATAGGCACCAACGGTGTTCCTCACGGTTAACCTAAAAGTGGTAATCTAAATTAGAACAAATAAGATCTAAAGAATATGAATAAAATACGGTTCCATTTGGGGGTTTAAATTTAATATAAAGAAATTAATTTATAGATTGGTAAAGATTGATTTTGAACATGTTAGCTAATAAAAATGTATTAGTGTACAAATATTAAGTTGGTAACGGTTGATTAAATAAGGTTGATTTGAAATGATGAAAATAATTAAGTATCAAATATGATGGTCAAATACTTGATAATAATTAACGATTTAATTGATTTGCAAAATGTTACTTTAGAAGAACTTAAAGTACTTTTAAATATTTTTATTAAGTTTAAGCCTTTAGAAAATAATTATGAAATACGAAATTATAACTTTTAAAGTTTTCAAACATCAATTCACCAAACACTAGAAATACTATTTATTAGGATTTTTTGAATTAAAGTTTTAAAAGAAACTAATTAAAATGAAATGATTTTTTTTTAAAAAAAAATGGGGGTGAGGTGCGGCTGCCCGGGATCGAACCCGGGTGGCCTTTGTAGAAGACCTGCGCGTTAACCACTAGGCTATAAGCCCACATCTGTCAAATCTCACGTCGCAAATGTTAAAAACATTGATTACAAGAAAAGCCCCAAATTCCCATCAAGAACCCTAGTTTCTGTTTGATTTCTGTTTGATCCAAATTGCTTACCAAAACGCGATTGTTAACAGAATCAAACTTAGGGCTTTTGATATTTAAGAGAAAACGAGTATGAACATGCGTTTAATTTACCTTATTAGCTTCAATTTGAGGATGAATGACCTCTAAAATAGTCGTGATGGATAAAGGTGATTGAAAGGGGTGTTGGTGTATGTTTTTCGAGCAATTAAGATTACAGAGAGTTGAAAGAGAACAAGTCGCACCTTTCCCCTCAGTTAAATCACTTCGATTTGATCGGTTTCAACCTAACAACTTCGAGCTTGAATGCGGGTGTTACGGTTTTGATTTATTGATCAAAATGTTGTTAGAGTCAAAATTGAATGTGATGATTATGTTTGTAATAATCTTAGGTACCATTTCTGTTGAATGATTTCATAAACTCAAAATGATTGAGATCGAAACCGACTGATTTTGAACGTGGATGTCAGTTCGGGGTTTGAACATAACGAAACTGTCACTTTAATCGAATTGATGAGTGATTATAGGTTCGAAACGGGTTCGCAAATTGAATGAGACTGTTTGGGGGTTTAAAAAGTGCGTTTTGTGGTGTTTTGGTAGTCGTCGGTGCCGCGCCATAGTCTCGTCGGCTGGCCACCGTAAATAGGGAAAGAAAATGGGGGGGGGGCTGTTTATAAAAGAAATTTTCATATTTAGTCCCTGCTATTTCTAAGTTTACAATTTCCATCCAAACCTTTAATAATTAAGTTTATAATTTTGTAATTTTAACCCTTAAACATTACAAATTTATTTAATGACATAACAATTTATTTTATAAATCTTATCAATTTTAAAAACTTCATAATTTGATTATTTGTTTTAATTGAATGCCTAAGATCACATTTTAACAATAGAATTTTATAAATTATAAAATTAATAAATTTATTGTAAGATTATATTAGAAGGCTGATGCAACTAAAGAAGCCAAAACAACCAAGGAGCTTCATGCTTACATGCATTGATGTACAAGGTAGAAGTTGCTTCAGAAGTTTTACACTCATCACAGAAATTATTCCAAGTGTAAAATCTAATAAATCCAAAGACCAAATCTTCCGAAGCCAAAGATGAAGTCTTCCGAAGCTTCAAAGACAAAGTCTTCCAAAGCCAATGAAGTGAATATTGATTTCTTCCGAAGACAGAGAGGACATGCTTTCTCTGATCTACTTTTTCATAAAGTTAACTTACTTTCCGCTGCAACTCTAAAGACTCACCAACTTATACAAGTTGGTGAAAAGGTCCATGCTTTAGTAAACTGTAGATTATGGTCTTGAGTCTGTAACTTCCTACTTTGTACCTGTTATCATTTTTACAATATAAAAGGATGTGAGTTATGGCATGTTATAGTCACTAGTCAAAAAGCAATCTGCCTTTTGACTCTACATTGATCTTGTTGTTTAGATTAGTGTTTCTAGCTGGCCTTCAAAGTATGGTCGGCTGTAGGATGTAATATAAAGTATCTCAGGTAATTGTATTTCTTTTTATACTTTGTAAAACTTGTAAAAGAACTTGAGAGCAATATACAACATTCTTGAAAACCATACCTATCCTATTCTTGTTCTTAGTTCTGTCTCATAGTTTACTTGTGTTCTTCACATCATTTACATAAACCTGGTTTCCCATTTGATCTGTTAAGTGTTCTAACACTCTCCTTATTATGAGACTGATTGTATTGACCATCCCTTAACTGGTCCTGCAATTGGTATCAAAGCTTTTCCAAGCTCTTGATTGTAAGATCTCACCTTCTTAAATTCCTTCAGTTTCACAAAACACTTAACATCTCAAATGGCAGCTATCACAAAGGCTGATATGGAAACTGGTACTATGACAAAGTCTCCACTGATCACTCCTGATGATTTTGATACTTGGTGCCAAAGAATGGAAGGCTACATCAAGTCTCAAGACTCCAGGATGTGGGGATCTGTTGTCTATGGACATCATGTAACATCCACCTCTTCAGCTGTTGCTGGTGGTGGTATGATACCAAAGGAAGTGGCTGACTATTCTGAAGAAGACCGGAAGAAGATAGATATAGATCAGAAGGCCATGACCGCCTCCAAACTGCTCTTCCAAACTCTATCTACAGAGGCTTCAAGAAGTGCAAGACTACCAAGCAACTATGGGATGCACTGAAGCTGATGTATGAGGGGTAAAATGAAGCAGAAGAGAACAAGAAGGACCTTTTGAAGTAGCAGTTTGAGAACTTCACCTTTAAGGTAGGTGAAACCATGACTCAATAATACTTCAAGTATGTTGAGATTGTGGATACTCTAATAGATGTTGGAGTAACTCTTGAGAACAGGGACATTATGACAAAGTTCATGTCCTCTCTTCCCAAACAATGGACACACTATTATGTGGTCATTAAGAGGACTGAGAACCTCAAGACCCTTACTCTTATTGAGTTGTATGGTATCCTCAGTGGCTACCAGATGGAGATGAACATGCAAAATCCATCTGGTAACTCCAACAATCAGCAGAGTTCAGCCCTTCATATGGTTGAAAGGGAATGCAGAGAACCACAGCGTCATCTCATCTGCTACCCTGACAACTCATAATGACCTTCAAGTACATGATATCCTCATCCTTGCATGCAAAAGTTTGTTATCAGAATACACAGGGACTGGGATCTACTAAGATAGCTCCTCCACACACTCTATTGTCTGTAAGATCTCCAAGGTGTGGAACTTATGAAGATGAGCTTCCCCTCGTAGACCCCATATATGAAAAGGATGAAGAGGAGATAGTGAAGGATGAGTCTAAGAAGTGTAAAGAAGATCATCCTAAGAAGGGTCACTATTCTCCTAAGGAGAGAAAAGAATCTGGGATGACCAAGTCTAAGAGGAAGAACTTGATTAGGAAAGCCAAGAGGAAATAAAAGAAGGCTCAAGAGATCATGGCCACTTTTAACTTTAAGCAGAAACAAGTGTTTATCTCTGCAGGATTTGAAGTGGGGAAGGCTGAAGACTCAACTATGAACTCTAGTACCAGGAGTTCTAGTTTATGTCCAACTCATTCCAGTAAAGAGAAGAAGGCTGATCAGCTGTGTACCACTGCTACACAGCCTGAACCATCCAGCTCCAAGAGCAAGCCTCACCCTTAGATGAAGATGGAGGTGGAAGGTGATCAAGTTCAGTCTTTCTCTCAAAAAAAGACTCTCAAAAGGAAGCAAATGGATTGCATCATGTGTGGTAGTACTTCTCATCTTGCTAAGGATTGCATCTACAATCCTAAAAGTACTATTCATATGATCAAAGAGAAAACTTCTGAGAAGAAGAAAGAAAAACTAGCTTCAGAAGGAAAATTTTTTCCCTTCAGAAGCTCCAAGGCGAAAAGGAAGACAAGTGAAAACTTGCCTTCGGAAGAAAATTTGGTCTCGAAAGAAAGGAATGGTTCCGAAGTACTAAAGTCTGTTGTAGTGAAAGCAAGATCTTCCGAAGGTCTAGTCTCCAAAACTTCCAAAGTTGTCAAAACTTCCAAAGTATTGTAGGTCAAGTCTAATCTTCCAAATATGGCGTGGAAAATGAAGGAAGACCAAGTGACTGAAAGTTCTTTATCTACAACAGCTGATGATCCTCACAACTTGAACATAAGATCAATTACTGTTACATTGTCTTTAGATCACTTTGAAAAGCCCAAGACCAATGAGGCTTGGGTTTCCAAATGTAACTAAACATCTCTTTTTGTGCAGGAACAGCTAAAGACCAAGAGGAATGTATCGATCATTGATAGTGGTTGTTCCAGGCACATGACAGGCAATGGTTCCTTGCTTTAAAATTTTGAGAAAATTGATGGAGGGCCAGTTGCTTTTGGAGGAGATGCTGGAGGTTACATTACTAGAAGGGGCAGGGTCATAAATGGTAAGCTCATTATTGAAAAGGTAAACTTTGTCAAAGAGCTTAGGTACAATCTACTAAGTGTATCTCAATTTTGTGATCAGAGACACAACATGCTCTTAACTGAGCATGAGTGCATTGTTCTCAAGCCCGGGGTGGTCATTCCTCAAGAGCATATCCTACTCAGAGCCCCCAGGAAAAGGAACATGTACAAGATGGATCTGCAGTAAACATCTCCCTCAGGAGAAGTTTCTTGCTTTCTATCTAAAGCAAATAATGATGAGTCTTTCCTATGGCATAAAAAAATGTGCCATGTAAACTTTAAGAACATAAATAAATTAATTAAGAATGATTTGGTAACCGGAATGCCAAAGAAAGAGTTTTCAAGTGATGACCACTGTGTTGCATGCCTGAAAGGGAAGCAACACAAAGTGTCTCACAAGCCAAAGGAAAGGAACTCTATCACTACTCCCCTACACTTATTACATATGGATCTCTTTGGCCCCACCAGTGTAATGAGTTTAGGAAGGACCTCATGTTGTTTTGTGATCACAAATGACTTCATAAGATTCACTTGGGTATTTTTCCTTAGAACTAAGGATGAGACTCCTGAGATCTTGAAGAACTTCATTCTGAAAAATAAGAATCAATGTGATCACAAGGTCAAGACCATAAGATGTGATCAAGGAACAGAATTTTAGAACCAAATCCTTGATTCATTTTGTAATTAAAAAGGTATTGCAAGACAATATAGTGCTCCCAGGACTCCTCAGCAAAATGGTGTTGCTGAGAGGAGAAACAGGACACTTATTGAGGCTGCAAGAACCATGTTGTCTGACTCTAAACTATCCATCACCTTCGGGGCAGTGGCAGTTAACACAGCATGCTATGTGTAGAACAGAGTTTTAGTGGTTAGGACTCATAGTAAGATTCCTTATGAGCTGTGGCATAAAAGGAGACCATTTATTGGTTTTCTCAGGTCATTTGGATGTACTTGCACCATCTTGAATACCAAAGATCAAGTAGCCAAATTTGATGAGAAATCAGATGATGGACACTTTATTGGATACTCTTCCCAAGCTAAGGCTTCTAGAGTATACAATCTGAGAACTAGAGTAGTTGAGGAGTCAGCCAATGTGACCTTCAATAAGCACACTCCTAGTGTGAAAGGTTCTGGTCCTGATTGGCTATTTGATCTTGATTTAGTTACCAACTGTTTTAATAAATCTTATGAGAATGTTTCAGGATCTATAGGTAACTTATCAACAGGAGATCCTAACCCAAGATTTGAGCTGAGAATACCAAGCAAGCATACTACCTTAGCTCCAGTGGTAACTAACTCTACAAGTGAGGATCCTATCAGCACAAACATGACAAATTCAGCTGATACATCTGAGATGCCTACAAATTCTAGCTCAGAGGTTCAAAACTCAGATGAAGGAACTTTAAATGTAGGAGGAAATAGAGGTGGTGACAGTGATCAAGAATTTGTTGATGCTGATAACCACTCCATAGAAGACAACATAAATGATGTCACACACTCATTGGATGAAGCCTCTCTTGATAAGTGTGCTGATGTGTTGGGTGATACTCCATTTTCTGATCTAAATTTCTCAAGTTTAGATCTTTCCACTCAACTTGCTGTGATCCCTCAACTCAGGATCCACAAGTCACACCCCACCACAAACATCATTGGAAATATTGATACAAGGGTGAGAACAAGAGGACAAACCCATGACAAAAATGTTTGTCTATACTCTTGCTACTTGTCCAAGATAGAGCCAAAGAAAGTTGATGAGGCTTTGAAAGATGGAAGTTGGGTTGAGGCAATGCAAGAAGAACTGCTTCAATTCAAAAGATAAAAGGTTTGGAACCTATGTCCTCTTCCTCAAGGGAAGACTATCATAGGAACCAAGTAGGTTTTTAGAAACAAGAAGGATGATATAGGACTTGTCAACAAAAATAATGCCAGAATAGTTGTTCAAGGATACACACAAGAAGAGGGAATTGACTACACAGATGTTTTTGCTCATTAGCAAGACTTGAAGCTATAAGAATATTCCTGGCTTTTACTGCATCCAAGGATTTCAAGGTCTACCAACTTGATGTCAAGTGTACTTTTCTATATGGGGTGATTGATGAAGAAGTTTATGTCAAACAACTACCTGGCTTTGCAGACCCAAATCTTCCTGATTATGTCTGCATGCTTGATAAAGCTCTTTATGGGCTGCACCAAGCTCCAAGAAAGTGGTATGAGACACTATCTTAGTATCTCTGTTAACATGGCTACAAGAGGGGTACTATAGATGGAACTCTCTTCATCAAAGGAACAGGGAATGACTTGATGCTGGTTCAAGTATATATAGATGATATTATCTTCGGGTAAACTAATCCAAAGCAAAGACTTTGAGAGGCTGATGAAGAATAGATTTGAAATAAGTGCCATGGGGGAACTTAATTTCTTTCTAGGAATTCAAGTGAAACAAGTTGACAATGGCATCTTCATAAGTCAGTCAAAGTATGTACAAGACATACTTACAAGATTCAACATGACTAAGTGCAAGGTTGTAAAGACACCCATAGCTAGAAACCACTCCCTTAGACCTGATCTTGAGGGGGAGTGTGTGGATGAACATCTCTACAAGGCTAAGATTGGGTCTCTTATGTACCTCACAGCCAGCAAGCCTAATATCATGTTTGCCACATGCATCTGTGCAAGATATCAAGCCAACCCCAAGATGTCACACCCGGTTGTTGTCAATAGGATTCTTAGATATCTCAAAGGTGCTCCCAAGCTTGGCCTTTGGTATCCAAAGAATTCTGACTTCAATCTGTATGCCTATACAGATAGTGACTATGGTGGCTGCAACATGACTGCAAAGTCTACATCTGGGGGTTGTCAATTCCTTGGTGGAAGGATAGTCTCCTGGTAATGCAAGAAACAATAATGTGTGTCTGCATTAACTGCTGAAGCTGAATACATTGCTGCTGCAAGCTACTATGCTCAAGTGCTTTGGATTCAGAATCAGATGCTGGATTATGAATTCAACTTTAAAGAGACTCCCATCCATATAGACAACAACAGTGCTATCTCTATTACAGAGAATACTGTGCAACACTCAAGGACAAAACACATCAACATCAGGTATCATTTGATTAGAGATAATTTTGAAAAGAGATTAATCAAACAAGTTAAAGTTAACAAAAATGAACAATATGTTGATATGTTCACTAAAGCTTTTGATGAACGGAGATTCAAATATCTTGTATCAGCTATTGGGATGATTAACTTTGAGTAGATTTTCTTAAACTTAAATGAACTTTATTTCTAAAAATCTATGTGTCCTAAGTTGTCAATTTTATTACCTTCATAAGCCCAGTTTATTTTAGAAGAAAATCTTTAAAATGATATTCTTTAGATTTTTGAAAAAAATTTCAAACATATTTTCTTTCGGAAGATTTTAATTTGTCTTCGGAAGAAAATTATGTCTTCAAGTCAAATAACTACTTATAAGAAATTTACCTTCGGAAGAAATTCTGAGATATCTTCCGAAGCTTAAATATGCTTATAAGTACTTACATGTATTTGAAGGACAATTTTCTTCCGAAAGCAATTAAGTTTCGAAAGATTCATTCTCTTTAGAATAAAACTCCCAAGTCTTAATCTCTTCCGAAACCAAACATGTCTCGAAAGCAAAATTCTCTAAGTATTTTTCTTCCGAAGAAAAATTTTCACAAATATTAAGAATATCTTCCGAAGCCAAATTGTCTTCGGAAGCTTTTTCTTAAAACTTCCAAAGACAAAATTACATTTGGAACATTTTTCACAAACCCAGGAATATTTTCCGAAGCCAAAATTGGCTTCGGAAGCTTTTTCTAAAAACTTCCAAAGATAAAATTACCTTTGGAAGATTTTTACTTTCAAGATAACTACATTTTTGGGCACTTTTTCAGAGGTGGATCGACATTCGGATTTCAAAGTTTATCATTTTGCATTAACTTTGTCTCAAATCTATTTCATTTATATTCTCTCAACGGTTCCCCCTCTTTTCACTATCTTCTTCATCCGCAAATTCTCTAACCTAAATTCACCCACAAACCGCCCTTGTTCTTATCTTCCTTCACAACAAAGCTACTTTAAAATGGCCAACCTTGATTGCAGAAACCAACCCAATTTATTCATGCATCTTCACAGGTAACATAATCAAGTTACTCTGTTAGTCTCTGAGAAAGATGCTAGTTTCTCATAGGTTTGTCATTTCTTTCTTTGTCAAACTACTTCACCTCCCTCACCATTGATCCTCCGCTCTATGAGGATCATCTTTTTGAATTTTGGAGGACCTGCCAAGAGGTCACCATGGATGGGGAGAAGGTACTGTCTATCATAGTGCAGGGGAGGACAATCTTCATCACTCCAGCCTCCATAAACACTCACCTTTAGCTGGATGATGTAGAAGGTGATTTGTCCTTTCTAAAATTTTTTGTAAACCAGTCCTTTGAGCAGATGGGCTATGAAGGTGACTTCTCAGTCAAAACCTTCAGAAAGGGGAAGCTCTTCTCTCAGTAGAAGTACCTCCTCCATGTGGTTATCCACAGTTTATCTAACAAACTTGGAGGTTGGGACCAGATTCCTGAAGATCTTTCCTTTATAGTCCATGGGATGGTTCAAGGGGTCAAGTTCAGGTATTCACAATTTGTCTATACTAATTTACTTGCAAACTTAGACTCCTTAGAATATTACATATTCCCTAGATATGTCCAGCACATTCTCAACTGTGAGCTGGGCTCACAGTTGAGGGGAATAGTAAATGTTCTAAAATTGGGACAGATGAAGCCCGGTATCTTCAAGACTATGAGGAAGCCAACTGTTGGATTCTTAGGGGTAGAAACAGCTCTTGTCCCAAAAATGTTAGAGCTCATTTCTCAAGGTGACAACCTAACAGCACCAACTAGTGTTGAACCCACACCTTTTACTTCCCAACCACCAATACAGCCAAAAATAACCATCACCTATCAAAGAAAATCCAAACGAACCCCTGCACATGCTACTTAATTTGTGCAGGCCCCTATATCATCACCCATACAGGAGGAAGTGGACACTGGAGCTCCCACTTCTCCTGAGGAGAAAACCACTCCCATCTCACCAATGATCAGTGCTGAGGTTCCTCATGCTCAGCCTGATGAGCTCACAACCCCCACGGCCTTAAGCCTTCACTCAGAGTCTCAAAACTCTAGTGAACAACCTTTAGGGGATGGTTACCATCCCCAGCCTCTTGATCTAAACCAGCCAATCCCAAACCTTGAATTCTATGATGATGAAGACATGGGCTTCAGTGAGTATCACGAGTCTTTCTTCTCCACCCCTGCTCAAGGAGAGATGAGTACTCTTGTTTCTCCTATGCCTAGCCCACATCATCCACCTACTACTGAGCTGAATCTCCCTGAACCTGTTCAGGAGGTCCATATGGAAGAGGCTCTCTCTTCAGCAAGTGACTACATCATTAAGGCCTCAACCATAGCAACCCAGCCCATTGACACTTCACTTGAAGTTGTCATGGTGTAGGGGAAATCTAGTAGCCAAGAACAAAGTGCTGGTGATAAGGAAGAAGACCTTGGTCCTATTCTCTCATCCCCCCATGATTCTTCTGATGAAGATGAGGGGAGTCTGAAACTAAAGGTGCAAAAATTGACAAAAACATGCATCTATTTAGTCTCAAAGATAAATCACCTGGAATCTCAGGTGACTGTCTTACAAAGGAGGGTCAATGACCAACAACTTGAGATCACCGATCTTAAGGGCAAGTTAGCTGAGACACCACTCAGGAGAACTCAACTAGGTCCATAAGAACCTGAGGATGTGACAGACCCAACCCCTAGCTCACTTATACAAAAAGGTGATGCTACCAATAAGGGGGAGAAAGTCCAAACAATCACATAACCTGGGAGTTCTTCACAGAGTATGAACTTTGAGGATTCACCACCCTCACTTGCAATGGTCCATACTCAGCAACCTCCTCAAATCTACATGAATGTAGACTCACTTTCTCAAGTCTACGTGGATGTGGACTCTCTCATACAAAGTTTGTTTGAGGAGGGTATTCCCAGAGCTATGCCTACCCCATCTCATCACTCTGAGAATAAAATCATAAGATGGAGGTATGACATTGATAGAAGAGCTCTTGTCATCTCTAGATCTCAGGGTCAACAGGAAATTTTCAACTTTTTAAACCTAAGCTTCTATTAGAGCATCCGTCTGATTGATCTTCCACTTGTCAACCCAAGTCAAAACAAACAAGCTGCAAGATTAGCATATAGGATTCAAGAAATGGTGTTTGAAGAATACAACCTAAGGTCAAGACTATATAGACAGAGGCTAGAAGGTAAGACTTTTGGTCAACTAGATATTGAGGTGGACCCTAAGATTAGCTTCAAAGGGGAAGCCTTGACTGAAGGCCTAGAAGTTGAACTTGTGAACCTTGAGACAAGAACTTCTTTAGCACCCATTACCCTCAGTGAGACACCAGCTGGTGAAGGTGCTTCACAACCTCTCTCTGGCCTGAGCTTGACTGCTGAATCAAGCAATGAAGACCAAAGCTCTCTCCACCCTGAGTCACCAAGGCCTGTGAGTGACAAAGGGAAAAGAAAACTGACTTCTGAGGAGATTGAGGAGGAGGAAAGAGAGAGGAAGAGGAAGCTAAGGGGAGAAATTTCAAGAGGGTCTCCAGGCTTCATGGAAGCTGCCATCAGGGCTGCCCCTAGACCAAATACTCAAGATGATGAGTTGAGGGCAGCCAAGATAAACTACTTAGGGAGTAGAAACTACAATGTGGATGAACTACTCTCTCTCCCTTTAGATAAACTGAATGAACTGGCTGACAAAGAGTTGTCCAAGGAGAGAAAGGAGGTAGAGGATGCAACATTGCTCCTTAAAAACATGGAAGAAAGGAGACAGAAAAGGCTCTACAAGCATGCTCCTACCCTCTCACTAGTTAAGGAAAGTCATGAGAAAGAGGCTGTGGCAACTGAATAACCTCAGGTAGATAAGAAAACTGATAGACTAAACATGATTAGCTACCTGAGTGCCATAAGTCTCTATCAGGCATCTGCACTTCTTCCCTTACCATATGAGTATGTTGAATTTAAGTATCTCAAGCAGCTGGAGCAACAAGTCATCAAGGAACAAAAGGCTGCTAAGAGAAAACTAAGGGAAGAAGCTGCAAAGTCAAGAGCCATCATCCAAAAGAGCCAAAAGAAGTCTGCTGACAGACAAAGGATGATGAGCTTCTTGAAGCTGTATGGATTCTCTAGAAGGAAGCTTGGTCCAATGTCTCTATCCACTATATATGAGCACATTAGAGTGATCAAGCAGAAGATTAAAAAGGGAGATCTTGTTGACTTGCATTCTCCACCAAGTCCAGCTCAACCTGAAGTAGAGGTAAAGGTTGAACCCCCCAAGATAACACAACCTGGAACTAGAGCTGAATCTCAGCCAACTTCATCTTCTGATTCATAGTAGGGTCCTCTACACTTTCCTTCTAAACCTGTAAGAAATAGAACCCAACTGATAGAGACACAGTAGAACAACCTGGTGCTGAAGACCAGTCCTCTCAGTTAAAGACTTCAAAAAGGAGGAAAAGGATGTCCATGAAGAGTGTTTTCAAGAAGAAGACCAAGGCATCAACCTCTACACCTCAAGATACGTTAGAGCATCCTGAGGTAGTGCAAGAAGAGGCTGCTCAACCAACTCTAACTAAAGTAGAACCTCTTGCAACTAGAAGACCCATCTTGTCCTGGACTTTTGCTGCTAATCCAGACAGGTGGTATGTCATCAGAGATCAAGGAGGTCAAGATGTCTATTTCTGGAAAGACATGCTTGATCTTTCTCTACATGATCTCCATGACATGAGAAGATATTATAAGAGTCTGAGGGATCTTGACAGATGATAAAGAAAGGTATGGTCTTAATCCTAATGAGGACTGTCAACATCTGAATAACTTCTTTGTTTTGATAGCATCAGCCTAGGGGGAGTTTGTAAGGTTATATTAGAAGGCTGATGCAACCAAAGAAGCCAAAACAACCAAGAAGCTTCCTGCATGCATGCACTGATGTACAAGGTAGAAGTTACTTCGAAAGTTTTACACTCATCACAGAAATTATTCCAAGTGTAAAATCTTCCGAAGCCAAAGATGAAGTCTTTCAAAGCTTCAAAGACAAAGTCTTCCAAAGCCAATGAAGTGAAGACTGATTTCTTTTGAAGACAGAGAGGACATGCTTTCTCTGATCTACTTTTTCATAAAGCTGACTTACTTTCCGCTGTAACTCTGAAGACTCACCAACTTATACAAGTTAGTGAAAAGGTCCATGCTTCAGTAAACTGTAGATTATGGTCTTGAGTCTGTAACTTCCTACTTTGTACCTGTTATCCTTTTTTATAATATAAAAGGATGTGAACTATAGCATGTCATAGTCACTAGTCAAAAGGCAATCTGCCTTTTGACTCTACATTGATCGTGTTGTCTATATTAGTGTTTCCAGCTAGCCTTCAAAGTATGGCCGGCTGTAGGATGTAGTATAAAGTATCTCAGGTCCTTGTATTTCTTTTTATGCTTTGTAACACTTGTGAAAGAACTTGAGAGCAACATACAGCATTCTTGAAAACCATACTTATCATATTCTTGTTCTTAGTTCTGTCTCATTGTTTACTTGTGTTCTTAGCATCATTTACATAAACTCGGTTCCCCATTTGATCTGTTAAGTATTCTAATACTCTCCTCATTGTGAGACTGATTGTATTGACCATCCCTTAACCGGTCCTGTATTTATAAATAGGACTTTGTTGTCTAATTATTTGTTTCAATTCAATAATTAAAAACTCCTAATTAACACTTAAACTTTACAAAAATTTATTTATTTAATAACTAATCAAGTTATAAGATTTAAAACTAAGATCATAAATTAATAGGAACTTTGAGATTATTAGAAATGCAAAATGAAACTCTATAGTTACATTATTGACATAAATAGCACTTACAAGAAATAACGGAAGTAATAATTTGTTAACAAATATTCGAAATGTCACACTTATGGCACCTATTCATGAACCTTTTCACTCACACTCCCACTCCCAAGCCTACCAAATTCCTATGGTGAATCATCAAGTACCAATGATCACATACCCAGAGTCTCTAACACCTAAATCTCAGCTATCACCATCTTTCAGCAGATGGCATTAGGCATCAGCAGACCTCAGCATCCTTTTCACCAACCTACTCTTCAAACTCAACTTTTGTCAGTGAACAAGCCAACTTCTTTCAACTCTTTGAAGAAGAACTGGAATGCATCCATATAGATGATCGTGAGGAGATGGACATCAACTATCAAATAGCCCTGATCTCATTTAGAGCTAAGCAGATTCACCAGAGAACTGAAAGAAAGTTCCTAAACAGAGAAGATTAGGTTTTGAATTTGACAAGAGAAAAGTAAAGTGTTTAAACTACAACCAAATAGGACACTTTGCCAAAGAATGCAAAGCACCTGAGTCAAATCCATCTCCCCCAAGTTCATCAAGCTTCAAACAATCCCCAAACTATCAAAGTCCCTCTACTTTTACCAGCCAAAGACATACAGCAGTTGTAGCTTCCGGAGAAGAGGTGATTGATTAGATCTTCTAATTAGAATATGTCATTCCCATCAACAATGCACTGATGGCTGGAAGCTCAACCTCCTCACCTTAAGTAAATGTTGAACCCTTCTATACACCTGAATGCATTGCTAAGGTAAACTTGTATAGAAATCACATTTTGGATCTCATGAAAGATGTTGAATCAATCAATCTTCTTAAAATAGATTTTAAGAAAAATGATCAAGCTCAAAAGGAAAAGATAATAGAGCTAGAAAAGATTGTTTTACAACTAAAACATGAATGAACCAACTTGGAGACCCAAATTGATGATCTCTTGAGCAGATTGAAATCCGCATAATGTGATTTAGCTATAGCTAAAAGGTATGCTGATAAATACAATGTTCAAACTAAAAAAGTTTGAAAATTGCTTGCTTTTACTTAAAACTCCTAAAAGTTGAATCAAACCAAGATAGGTTTAGGGTATAATACTGTGGAACCACCCATGATACACACCCCCACATATATCCTTAAGTGCAATCTAAAGGTAAAGAAGCAAGTATCTTCTGAACTAACCTGTACAAGGGCATTTGCTGAAAAGACTGAGACGGGAAAAAGGAAGAGAAAGAGAGAGTAGTTGAAGAAGTAGATAAAGAAGAGAAAAGACAAAGGAAGATGAATAAAGGGAGCAGAAGGGGAAGAACTCGAGGCCAAGGCAAAGAAGGATGTGATTCGGAAGATGGATTTTGTCAAAGAAAAGTCATCTCTCGAAGTCAACAAAATGTATGTTGAGTTAAACTCCTCCATTAAAAAAAAGCTTTAACCAAAGCATAGATGCAACAAGAAAATCCACAACAGAGGTTGTTGTGCAGGAACCTCACACTCTTTAGAAGTGAGACCCCAACCATATATTCAAAAGTCTACTTCTAAAGCAATAGAAATCCACAACAAGAGGTTCTCAAAGAAGAAGATAGATCTAACCAACCATGTTGATCACAAGATAAGCAAAAGGATAGGTGGAACTTAGGGAAAATGTAAGAGCTGAAGATTTCATTGATCATAAGCTTATTAGAAGATGCAAGAAAGAGGAGATGAAGAAGGAGCTACAAGAGCTTAGAAGGAAGATCGAGTCGGTTGAGTAGCAGATGAAGATCACATGACTAATGCGTGGGGGAAGACAGTCACCTAGCAAAAGATTGTCAATACAATCCCCTAGCACACTCCATCAACCATCCCAACAAGCCTAGACCCTCAAATAAGTCTATAGCTACTGAACAACCATCAAAAGGAAAGGATGGTATTCACAGAGCTGTTCGGAACTCAAGTCATTCAAGTGCTAATTTCAAGACAAAGTCAGCACCTTTAAAGGATCTACCGAATAAATCAACAGCTATAAACTTGAAGAAGAATAATACTTTTGGGAAACCTTCACCATCACCAAAAGCTTCAGGAGGTCATCATAAGAAGGATGATGTCAAAGCATCAGGCAAAGTCAAAAGAAAAGCCTGGAAACCAAAGACATCTGCCGAAACCTTAGATGACCCAAAAGCAAATACCACCCTTTAGCATTTACCATTGAAAAACACCTGTTTAAACTTGGAAGACCCAAGACTAAACAAGCTTGGGTCCCCATTCATCACTAACCAATTTGTTTATGTGCAGGATCATCCGCTGACCAAAACAAACTTGTGGATTGTGGATAGTGGATGCTCCCAGCACATGCCAGGTGACACATTATGCCTGTTGAATCTAGAACCTTATGATCATGGATTTATTACCTTTGGAAGTCATACAAAAGGAGAATACATTATTGGCAGGGGGACAGTCAAGAATGGCAAGTTAAGCTTTGACAAGGTGAACTACGTGAAAGATTTAAACTATAATCTACTAATTGTGTCTTAGTTGTGTGATAAAAAACACAACACTCTTTTCACATAGCATGAATGTATTGTTTTATCTCCTTGGTTTGAGATTCCAAATGACAAAATACTTTTAAGAGCTTAGATGAAGGACAATATGTACATGCTCAATATGCAAAATGCAACATGTTTAGGAAATGTATTATGTTTCATTTCCAAAGATTTAATAAATGAATCCTCCCTTTGGCATAGAATATTAGAACATGTAAACCTTAAAAACATGAACAAACTAGTTCAGAATGGGTTAGTCACAGGACTGCCAAACAATGAGTTTGCATGTGCGGATCACTATGTTGCCTGTCAAAAGGGAAAGAAACACAAATCTTCTCATAAGTTGAAATATTTGAATTCAGTCATAACTTTTTTACATCTATTACACATGGACTTATATGGACCAATAGATGTAAAGAGTTTGGGAAGAAAATCATATTGCTTGGTAATAATAGATGATTTTACAAGATTCACTTCAGTTTTCTTTTTAGAAATTAAATATGAAACTGCTAAAATTGTAAAATCATTTATTATCAAAATTGAGAACTAAGTTGATCAAAAGGTTAAAATAATTAAATATGATCAGGGCACTAAATTCAAAAACCACACCCTTGATTCCTTTTATGAATCCAAATGTACTACAAGGCAATATAGTGCTTCTAGAACTACTCAGCAAAATGGATGTGACTTTTCGTATATTTGTTAACTACTTGTTATTTCCGTTATCTCTTGGATGTGCTATTTATGTTATTAATACAAATATGAGGGTTCATCTTTGTTCATTTCGAATAGTCTTAAATTATAATTTTGGTTTTGAAACCTACACTTATTTCATTATTAAAATAAATAAATTAATAAAGTGCTAGTTTTAAACCTACAAATGTTCCTAAAATTTATATATATATATATATATATATATATATATACATTATATATATATAAATAAAAAATACTTATGTAAAAAAATGCAAATTTTGAAAAGTTAATATAATATTTTGGCATAAAATAATAAGTTTTAAACCACAGGGACCAAAAGTGAAAATTTCTAAAACCCAAACCCCCCCCCCCTTTCCCTCGGTTTCGCGGTGGCCGGCCGCCGAGACTTTGTCGCGGCACCGACGATCATCAAAACACCACAAAACACATTTTTTTAACCTCCCAAACCGTTTGTGAACCCGTTTCGAACCCTTAACTCTTTCGAATCGAATCATCAAGCCGAATTAACTCGTTCACTTGAAACCGAACACCATAATCAAATTGCAATCCATTTCAACCGAAATCAAGTGTAATTAACTAATTAATTCAACCAGAAACGCCAAATTAATAGTTTCGAATTCAAGTGAGCAATCAATTTCTGTTGCAACAACGTATGAACCCTCGAATAGAAAGATGAAACCCCCGAATCCAAACTTAAAGTCTTTCTAATGGAACCTGATAAAATTGATTTTATATAAACGAGACGAAACCATCAACGAAACCCTTTGATGCTCTCTGAAACCTTAATTTGATAAAAACACACACACGCATCGTATTTGGATCAAGAACCTGCCACGGCACTCTTCTACCTACTAACGTCGATCACAACTATAACCTAGGTAATTGAATACACAAATACTTTCGGTTTGATATGGGGAACAGAAGCCCCATGTTTAATTTGGTTAACAACACCCAACATGTGTTCGATTTGATCATCTAGGAAACTAGGGTTCTTAAGAAATTAGGGTTTCCATTCTTTGTGTACTTTTAAGATTTCAAACCCAGCTTATGGCAGGCATAGGCACCCTAGCCTACCGGTTAAAGCACACCACTATTACGCAGGGGACCCGGGTTCGACCCGGGCACCTGCAAATCATTTTTAAAAATTCATTTTTAACTATTTTTAATGACTTTTAAACTTTATAAAAATATGTTTATAAATTTTAGTCTTATGAAATATATAAAAAGAATATACAATCAAAATATTTCATTTATTCTATTTAATAATTCATTTTAATACAAATTCATTTATTATAAATTAATAGTTTAGTATCAAGCTACAAATTATTAATTACTATATCAAATAGTAATTCCAATCATTTCTTTAATTATTAAATTTTGAATTCTTATTAATGAAATTATTACAAATTGCTTATTTGTTTATTCAATTATTCTAAAACAATTATTTATTTTATGTACTTTATAATTGATTACTATTGGCTATACGATTTATAAGTATTCAAACAAAATCGTTATACGATCACTTTGATATCAAAAACCCCAAATTCCAAAAGAAACCGTAGATTCCCGAGTAGTCTTTAAAACTATAATAATTATAGGTTAACTTTAAACGTCTTTCTCTAGGTTGAATCTTAACGAACCTTCGGCGTTTAGTTCAAGTCTCCATATTTGTACATCATATATCAAGTGAGTTTTTTCATACCCCGTTGTACTTTAATTCACACATTTTGGGGTGAAACATGTTACTCGTATCATAAGCACACTTGTAAAAACGTTTAAATACTTGTAATGCACGTGCAATTCATTTTACATCTTGTCATGGTTATTTGGGACTTGCACAAATATTATGTGATAGACTTTTGTAAAAACAATCATTAACTATTGCTAGCCTAGCGACGTCATAGATCTATGGTCTTGACAAGCCTATTTGGTGCTAAATCCGAGGCTATTGCCGGCTCCTGATGACATATTCTTGATCATCATGGGAACCAAGTACACTTAGCTAATCGTATATTTTTCGTTGTGGTCGTATCTTTGCCAAGGTTTGATTGTATCATTATGCTATCCATTTATTTTTGCATTACACTTTAACCTATGACTTGAATTGCCTCTTTAAAGGATTTTATATATGTATGTACAACCTATGGGAACTCACCAACATTATATGTTGACCGTATTTTCTAACATGTTTCAGGAAACGCTCAAGCTTAGTGGTTGATCTTGAAGATATGAAATCATCTAGGATTGGACCTAGAGAAAATAACAGATTTATTTTGAAATTGGATGTTTTAATTTAACTTATGTTATGATTGTTGGTTGAGACTTATGATGTGAAATGTTATGATATGAATTTGATGTTTAATAATATTTACACTTTGATGTAGCGTTGTGTGGCTTGAACAATCTTAAACCTCACATCTCAACGTTTCCGCCTTTAAGGTTGGGGTGTGACAGATTAGTATCAGAGCACATAATTATAGAGATTTAGGTTAGTAGCAATGGTGACCTAGACTATAGTTAATGTAGGGACCTTTTACATAAAAATTTCTTATGATCTTGTAAGTTTACTTATATGCATACTACATGATGCTACATGCTACATGATGAATCCCTTATGTGCTACTTGACTTTACTTAATGAAATTGTACCTTAGGTGGTTAACTTGGATGACAAAACCATTAACCTTGTATATCTTCAACTTCTCAACCCTCTTCACCTGTCATTAGTTACAACGTGCCTTGTCTCTTTCTAAAACTTATTCTTGACTACATGTGAAATCATACGCAATATATCGATTGGACAAATCCTTTAGACATTATGTCTAAATCTTGAAAATATCATCAAGGTTTTAATTTTATTAGTCTATAGGGAAAATGTGTGACTCATAAACACATGTATTCTAGATTTCCTGGCAAAAAGCCTTTGGGCTAAGGTAAGCATTTCGCATAAATCCCAATCAACTGCGGGACCAGTTATGTTTACCTGGGGATTTTTAGGATGAGTGATAAACTATGGTCAAAATACATAAATTCCCCAAGACAAAATAGAGTTAAGTTACCTTGACGTGTCAATGTTTCTATTGGCTGTGTGTTACCAAATGGAACCATCTGTATACGTTTGTAAATTTCGAAGGTTTATGTCTATTTGAACTGGTTTTATCTCCAAAGCTCTAATATCTACTTTATTTTTGTATTTAGAATGTCTCGTCATCATGGAAAGCATGGAAGCTCCGACCGAAAACTCGCTGCTATGATCGCCCGACAAATGGCTGCCGTTCTTCCTACCATGGTCGCTGAACTAAGTAGCACTTTAATGGCCAATACTAGTAACAACGCAAATGGGAATAATGGTGGTAACAATGGTCAAGGGGAAAACAGCGACAATCAAGGAGGGAATAACCGAACCTGCACCTTCAAACACTTCAACTCTTGTAAACCAACTAGTTTTAGTGGGAAGGAGGGAGACATTGGACTACTCGAGTGGTTTGAGAGTATGGAGAACACTTTCATCAATAGTGAGTCCCCTGAAGCACTCAAAGTTTCTTATGCCATGAGTGTTCTTCAACAACGGGCACTTACCTGGTGGAATAGTGAAAAGAGGAACCGGGGTGCGGAAATTGCATTGGCATTACCGTGGGAGGAGTTCAAGAACATTATGATCCAAAAGTTCTGCCCGAGGAGTGAACTGCAAAAACTTGAGGAGGAATTTTGGAATCTCAAACAGGATAGTGGCAACCATTTGGCATGCTCCACCAGGCATCATGAACTAAGCATGCTTTTACCGCATATGGTGGACACTATACCTCATAATATTGAAAAGTTCATCAAAGGGGTACAACCCTAAATTCAAGATGTTGTAGTGGGTAGTAGGCCCACAACTCTGGAAGAAGCAATCAACATCACCGCTCAGCTCACTGAAAATCACATCAAAGCTGGTACATTGACGATTAAAGGTGCTAAACAAACTGGGAAGGTGCTTCCAGAGGCGACTAAAGAGGTGAAGGCTGAATCCTCGTTTAAAGGCAAGAAACATAAGTTTACACCTGCTCGAAACTTTGCTGTGACAGCACCCAATACACCACAAAAACAAGCTGCCATTGTAAATCAAGCACCTATTGCTAGAGCTTACACTGGTCCACACCCGATGTGTAATATCTGCAAGTATCATCATGCGGGAAACAACCCATGTCGTATCTGCTCCCTTTGCGGGAAATATGGGCATTTGGTTGCTACATGTCACCGTGCACCAAACAATGCTACTGTAGTCGCCAACTGAGCTTGTTACAATTATGGTGAAACCGGCCATTTTCGCCCACAATGCCCCCGTCTTGCGGGAAATGTCCCACCAGCTCAAGGACGTGCCTTCAATATTAACGCAAACTAAGAACAGGAAAAATAATGACGTGGT
The DNA here is from genome assembly GCA_025506505.1 of Flaveria sonorensis. Taxonomy (NCBI): domain Eukaryota; kingdom Viridiplantae; phylum Streptophyta; class Magnoliopsida; order Asterales; family Asteraceae; genus Flaveria; species Flaveria sonorensis. The sequence continues at coordinate 177,427 of CM046425.1, read as the reverse complement.
GAACTGTATGTCATCCTCTTCTGTTACTCGAAATCTTATTGGATAAAAATTTTACCTTGCTTTTCATGTACTAATAATAGTCCTATATCTGGACAGGTATGTATCTTGTAAATAATTGCTATGCTTCTGTATTGTTTGATTCGGGAGCGGATAAGAGTTTTGTGTCCTTAGAAATTGAACCTGTACTTGCTAAGTCACGCACTAAGCTAGAAAAGTCCTTTACGGTTGAAGTCGCTGATGGAAAATCTATCATTATTGACGCCATCGTTCGTGATTGCATCCTGAGTCTTAACGAGCATGAATTCCCTATTGATATTATTCCCATGCAACTCGAGAGTTTCGATGTCATTATTGGCATGGATTGGTTAGCCAAACACTATGCGGAAATTACCTGCTTCGAGAAGTGTATTCGAATTCCACTACCTTCGGGTGATACCTTAATAATTTTGGGGGAGAGATTATCTAAAGGACTTAAGCATATGTCATGTACTAAGGCTCGAAAGTGCCTAAGTAAAAATTACATGGCCTATTTGGCATATGTTGTCAACATGAAGTCCAAAGGGAAAGAGCTTAAGGATATTCCTATTATACGGGACTTTCCAGATGTATTTCCCAAGGATCTTAGTGGACTACCTCCCATTCATGAGGTTGAGTTTAAGATTGACTTGATTCCTAGTCCAAACCCTGTGGCTAAGTCACCCTATCATCTTGCACCATCGGAGATGCAAGAACTAGCCAGTCAACTACAAGAACTGTCTGATAAGGGCTTAATCCGCCCTAGCTCTTCACCATGGGGTGCACCTGTGTTATTCGTGAAAAAGAAAGATGGTTCGTTTCGCATGTGCATCGACTATCGAGAACTCAACAAACTCACCATCAAAAACCGATACCCTCTGCCTCGAATTGATGATCTTTTTGACCAACTTCAAGGAGCCACTCAATTCTCAAAAATTGATCTACGTTCTGGTTATCACCAACTACGAGTCCATGACAATGATATTCCAAAAACCGCCTTTCGTACTCGATATGGACATTATGAGTTCATGGTTATGCCTTTTGGTTTAACTAATGCTTCTGCTGTCTTTATGGATCTCATGAACAGGGTATGTAAACCGTACCTAGACAAATTCGTGATCGTGTTCATCGACGATATTCTAATCTACTCTAAGACGAGAACCGATCATGAGCTGCACTTGCGACAAGTTCTTGAGCTTTTGAAGAAAGAACAGCTGTACGCAAAGTTTTCCAAGTGCGAATTTTGGCTCGAGGAGGTCCAATTTTTAGGACATGTGGTGAATAGCCAAGGAATTCACGTTGATCCTACTAAAATAGAAGCTGTGAAAAATTGGTGGGTTCCCAAAACTCCAACTGAAGTTCGTTCTTTTCTTGGACTAGCGGGCTACTATCGGAGATTTATTGCCAATTTCTCAAAGATTGCGAAACCGCTTACAGCTTTAACTCAAAAGAATAAACTTTTCGAGTGGGGACCTGATCAAGAGGAGGCTTTCGAGACTCTAAAACACAAGGTGTGTAATGCTCCTATTTTAACCCTTCCTGACGAGAATGATGATTTTACCGTGTATTGTGATGCATCTAGTCAAGGCCTTGGTTGTGTTCTCATGCAGCGAGGAAAGGTCATAGCATATGCATAGAGACAATTGAAGGATCATGAGGTGAATTACACAACCCATGATCTTGAACTTGGTGCCGTGGTTTTTGCCTTAAAAATTTGGAGGAATTACCTTTACGGGACCCAATGCATAGTATACACTGATCACAAAAGCCATCAACATGTTTTCAGCCAAAAGGATCTTAATATGAGACAACGTCGTTGGGTCGAGTTGATTAATGACTACAACTGTGACATTCGTTATCATCCAGGAAAGGCGAATGTCATAGCCAATGCGCTAAGTCGCAAAGCCCATAATAAGACCGTCACACTCCAAGAAATTAGAGATCGACGACAATGGTTTGGCATGCTGGGAGAATTTGACACTGAGATTCACGTGGATGTCAACGAGGCTACTATTATGCTTCAAAATATAAGGATTGATAGTGACCTCGAGTTTTGCATCCGTGAAGCTCAACAAGCTTCTTTAACTGAAGGAAAGGAGGGTGAAGAACTGGCGTATAATGTTCAATCACAGCTTGAAACAAAACCAAATGGTATGTTGTATTTCTTGAATCGACTCTGGATTCCGAATCGTGATAATCTTCATAATTTCATCATGAACGAAGCTCATCAAACGCGTTATTCTATTCACCTTGGGTCCGATAAGATGTATATGGACCTGAGCGGGCAATATTGGTGGCCAGGAATGAAGAAGGACATCGCTTCATACGTAGCCAAATGTCTTACGTGTGCAAAGGTCAAGGCAGAGCACCAACGACCTACCGGATTACTTGAGCAACCTGAAATCCCTATGTGGAAATGGGAGCACATCTCTATAACTTTCATAACCAAGTTACCTCATACTCCTCGTGGTCATGATAGTATATGGGTGATCGTCGACTGTTTGATCAAAATAGCACACTTCATACCAATACGTGACACTTATAAAACTTCAAAGTTGGCTTGCATTAACATTGATGAGATTGTGAGTCATCACGGTGTGCCACTACACATCATATCTGATCGAGATGCTCGTTTCACTTCATACTTTTGGTCATCCATGCAAGAACTATTGGGTACTCAACTGGATTTAAGCACGGCTTACCATCCACAAACGGACGGTCAAACCAAGCAAACCATTCAAACTCTTGAGGATCTGTTACGTCTTTGTGTTCTAGATTTTGGTGGTGACTAGGATACGCATTTACCGTTAGCGGAGTTTTCTTATAATAATAGTTATCACTCAAGCATCAAAATGGCACAATTCGAAGCTCTATACGGTCGTAAATGCCGTTCCCCGATTTGTTGGACTAACATCGGTGAAAATTTCATTACCTGCCCTGACTCATTCAAGAAACGACCGATAAGGTTTCTAAAATCTGTAATAACCTTGAGGTGGCTAGGAGTCGACAAAAGAGTTACGCGGATAAAAGACGCAAGCCGTTAGAATTTCAAGTCGACGATAAGGTTCTTCATAAAGTATCACCATGGAAGGGAGTTGTTCGCTTTGGGAAGAAGGGTAAGTTAGCTCCACGGTTTGTAGGACTTTTCAAGATTCTGAAAAGAGTTGAGAAAGTGGCCTATAAACTGGAACTACCCTCTGAACTTAGTGGGGTTCATCCTGTTTTTCATGTTTCAAACTTGAGAAAATGTTTGGCCGATGAAAGTCTACATGTTCCTTTGGAGGATATCCAGATAGGCGATTCCTTGCATTTTGTTGAGAAACGTATCGAGACCATGGATCGAACAATGAAGAAGACCAGAACGACTACCACCCCAATCGTTAAAGTTCATTGGGAAAATAAACGTGGAGCCGAGTTCACTTGGGAACGCGAGGATTACATGAAGAAGAAACACCCGCATCTGTTTGTCTAGTCTTATCTTTAATTTCAGGACAAAATTTCCTAAAGTTGGGGAGACTGTGACTTTTTGTATATTTGTTAACTACTTGCTATTTCCGTTATCTCTTGGATGTGTTATTTATGTTATTAATACAAATATGAGGATTCATCTTTGTGAATTTCGAATAGTCTTAAATTATAATTTTGGTTTTGAAACCTACAACTTATTTAATTATTAAAATAAATAAATTAATAAAGTGCTAGTTTTAAACCTACAAATGTTCCTAAAATTTAAATATATATATATATATATATATATATATATATATATATATATATATATATATATATATACACATTATATATATAAATAAAAAATATTTATGTAAAAAATGCAAATTTTAAAAAGTTAATATAATATTTTGGCATAAAATAATAAGTTTTAAACCATAGGGACCAAAAGTGAAAATTTTTAAAACCCAAACCCCCCCCCCTTCCCTCGGTTTCCCGGTGGCCGGCCGGCGAGACTCCGGCGCGGCACTGGCGATCATCAAAACACCACAAAACACATTTTTTTAACCTCCCAAACCGTTTGTGAACCCGTTTCGAACCCTTAACTCTTTCGAATCGAATCATCATGCCGAATTAACTCGTTCACTTGAAACCGAACACCACAATCAAATTGCAATCCGTTTCAACCGAAATCAAGTGTAATTAACCAATTAATTCAACCAGAAACGCCAAATTAATAGTTTCGAATTCAAGTGAGCAATCAATTTCAGTTGCAACAACGTATGAACCCTCGAATCAAAGATGAAACCCCCAAATCCAAACTTAAAGTCGTTCCAATAGAACCTGATAAAATTGAGTTTATATAAACGAGGCGAAACCATCAACGAAACCATTTGATGCTCTCTGAAACCTCAATTTGATAAAAACACACACACACATCGTATTTGGATCAAGAACCTGCCGATGCACTCTTCTACCTACTAACGTCGATCACAACTATAACCTAGGTAATTGAATACACAAATACTTTCGGTTTGATATGGGGAACAGAAGCCCCATGTTTAATTTTGTTAACAACACCAAAATTGTGTTCGATTTGATCATCTAGGAAACTAGAGTTCTTAAGAAATTGGGGTTTCCATTCTTTGTGTGCTTTTAAGATTTCAAACCCAGCTTATGGCAGGCATAGGTGCCCTAGCCTACCGGTTAAAGCACACCACTATTACGCAGGGGAACCGGGTTCGACCCGGGCACCTGCAAATCATTTTTAAAAATTCATTTTCAACTATTTTTAATGACTTTTAAACTTTATAAAAATATGTTTATAAATATTAGTCTTATGAAATATATAAAAAGAATATACAATCAAAATATTTTATTTATTCTATTTAATAATTTATTTTAATACAAATTCATTTATTATAAATTAATAGTTTAGTATTAAGCTACAAATTATTAAATACTATATCAAATAGTAATTCCAATGATTTCTTTAACTATAAAATTTTAAATTCTTATTAATGAAATTATTACAAATTGCTTATTTGTTTATTCAATTATTCTAAAACAATTATTTATTTTATGTACTTTATAATTGATTACTATCGGCTATACGATTTATAAGTATTCAAATAAAATCATTATACGATCACTTTGATATCAAAAACCCCAAATTCCAAAAGAAACCGTAGATTTCCGAGTAGTCTTTAAAACTATAATAATTATAGGTTAACTTTAAACGCCGTTCTCTAGGTTGAATCTTAACGAACCTTCGGCATTTAGTTCAAGTCTCCATATTTGTAAATCATATATCAAGTGAGTTTTCCCATACCCCGTTTTACTTTAATTCACACGTTTTGGGGTGAAACATGTTACTCGTATCATAAGCACACTTGTAAAAACATTTAAATACTTGTAATGCACGTGCAATTCATTTTACATCTTGTCATGGTTATTTGGGACTTGTACAAATATTATGTGATAGACTTTTCTAAAAACAATCATTAACTCTTGCTAGCCTAGCGACGTCATAGATCTATGGGCTTGACAAGCCTATTTGGTGCTAAAGCCAAGGCTATTGCCGGCTCCTGATGACGTATTCTTGATCATCATGGGAACCAAGTACACTTAGCTAATCGTATATTTTTCGTTGTGGCCATATCTTTGTCAAGGTTTGATTGTATCATTATGCTATCCATTTATTTTTTCATTATCCTTTAACCTATGACTTGAATTGCCTCTTTAAAGGATTTTATATATGTATGTACAACCTATGGGAACTCACCAACATTATATGTTGACCGTATTTTCTAACATGTTTCAGGAAACGCTCAAGCTTAGTTGTTGATCTTGAAGATATGAAATCATCTAGGATTGGACCTAGAGAAGATAACTGATTTATTTTGAAATTAGATGTTTTAATTTAACTTATGTTATGATTGTTGGTTGAGACTTATGATGTGAAATGTTATGATATGAATTTGATGTTTAATAATATTTACACTTTGATGTAGCGTTGTGTGGCTTGAACAATCTTAACCCTCACATCTCAATATTTCCTTCGTTAAGGTTGGGGTGTGACCATGGAGTTGCTAAAAGAAGAAATTGGACATTGAGGCTGTATGGACCATGCCATCTGACTCCAAACTTCCTATAACATTCTTGTCTGAAGCAGTCAGCACTACGTGCTATGTTAGAACAGGGTGTTGATAGTCAAAACACATGGAAAAACCCCTTACGAATTGTGGCATAAGAGAAGACCATTCATAGGGTTTCTAAGACCTTTTGGATGTCCATGCACCCTTTAATACCAAAGATCATTTATCCAAATTTGCTGAGAAATCGATAGATGGATTCTTTGTAGGATACTCATCACAAGCTAAGGCTTATAGAGTATACAACAAAGTTGATCACACTATTGAGGAATCTAAATGTCATATTTAATGAAAATTACTAAAATAGTGTTGGAAATACCCCAAGTTTGTTGTTTGATCTAAATGGATTCACCAATGCATTTAACCATTTGATTGAGAATGTTTCAGGAGACTCACCCAACAGATGAGCAGACATACAAGTTCCAAGTACCGAAGACTATAGGGTTGATCTACCATAGAGTCTCAGTCACAACAGGTAATTTATTGATACAGTTCAGCCATACTCAGTAGAGACAAATACTAGTACCACAAACAATGTGGGTCAACCATCACTTGCTCATGATAACTCATCATATGAGGAGTCTCATGATTATTGTGGTACTATACAATCTCTTAAAAAGGAACCAACTATGATAAATGTTGAAGAAGGAGTCAGTTCGGTAGTTGAACTAGTCAATCCATCTGCTGAACTTCCTGAGACAAACTTCTCCAACTTGGATCTATATCAACAACTCCAAGTGATCCCAATATTAAGAATTCATAAAGAGCACCCAGTTAAGAATGTCATTAGCAATGTTGATGCTAGTCTCAAGACAAGAAGTAGGGTGAATGAAGCAAACTTCTATTTGTTTTCATGATTCCTTTCTCAAATAGAACCAAGTAAAGTTGATGAGGCCTTAAGAGATAACAGCTAGGTAGAAGCTATGTAAGAGGGGCTTTTTTAGTTTTCTAGACGAAAGGTTTGGAAACTATGTGCACTTCCTAAGGGGAAGACTGCAATAGGAACCAAATGGGTCTTCAAAAATAAGAATGATGACAAAGGAATTGTTATCAAGAACAAATCCAGACTTGTGGTACAAGGGTACACACAAGAAGAAGGGATTGATTATGATGAAGTTTTTGCTCCTATGGCCAGGCTTGAAGCAATCAGAATTTTTCTAGCATTTGCTACATCCAAAGACTTCAAGGTGTTTCAAATGGATGTCAAGAGTGCATTCCTCTATGGTGAGATTGATGAAGAAGATTATGTCTGCCAACCTCTTGGCTTTGAAGACCATAAGTGTCCAGATCATATATGTAATCTTGATAGAGCCATTTATGGTCTTCATCAAGCTCTAATAAAATGATACGAGACACTCTCTACCTTACTCCTAAAAAATGGATACGTCAAAGGATCTATAGATAAAACTCTCTTCATCAAGAATGTTGATCTGGATATCATTTTGGTAGAAGCATATCTAGATGATATCATATTTGGGTCTACAAATAAGAGCTTGTGCAAAGCCATTGAAAGTTTCATGAAATTGAAGTTTGAAATGAGTTCAATGGAAGGACTCACTTTCTTTCCAGGGCTAGAAGTAAAACAAACCTCTGATGGCATTTTCATAAATCAATCTAAGTATGTTCAAGACATCTTAGTAAGATTCCAAGCTACTGATGCTAAGGCTGCAAAAAGCCCTATGTCTAAGACATGTTTATTAAATCCTAATCTTGAAGGGGAAGCGGTTGATCAGTAGTAGTATAGAGCCATCATTGGATCTCTCATGTACCTCATAGCCAGCAGACCAGATATCACATTTGCCAAATGCTTGTGTTCAAGATTTCAAGTTGCTCCAAAATTGTCGCATCTAATGGCTGCCAAGAGAATTTTGAAGTATCTTAAAGGGGAACCTAAGTTGGGATTATAGTACCATATGAGTGTTGACTTCAATCTCTATGGATATATAGATAGTGACTATGGAGGATGCAACATCAACAAAAATTCCACTTTAGGAGGTTCTCAATTTCTAGGGGGAAGATTGGTCTCATTGCAAAGAAAAACGCAAACCTATGTGTCTACATCAACTGCTGAAGCAGAGTGCATTGCTACATCTAGTTGTTATGCTCAGGTGCAATGGATTCAAACTCAAATTAGAGACTATGGAACTAAAGGTAGGTAGAGCTCAAGAATCTTCTATAAAGAAGAACATCATTGGCTTAATTACAAGTGCAAAGGAATCGAGAGCTGCAAGAACTGCAATAAAAGGATTCAACCTTGGTGGTGAGCCCAGTAGAACAACACCAAAAGCTCCACCTAAATTAAAGGCTAAAGTTTTTAAAAGGGCGCCATCTAAGTTATCTAGGCCAACTGCCAAAATCACTCAAAGGACAACCACTTGGCAAGAGTTGTTGCCTAGAAGTGGAGAAGAAGATAATCAAAGGAACCAAGGTTTTGGCTATTTGGTACATCTTTTAGATGAACAATTTTTTTTGTCATGAGGGTAAATGGAGAGATCATGTACTACGACCATGAAAATGAAGTACTTGATCTGCCCCTTGACATTCTAGAGCAAATTACTGAGTAGTTCAGCATCTTTGGATGTAAGAATGAGAAGTCTAAAGTGCTGCTATAAAAAGTACTTTCTTTAGTCAAAGCTGATGCTTATGAGGAGAACCCAGAAACTCCATTATCAGCCTATGATCCAATAGTGGAGTGAGAATATGATCAAAATAAAAATACCTACTTCATAACCAGATCAGAGTAGCTTACTCAAGAAACCAACTTGTGTGCTTCAACAAGTTTGAGATAGCTGACTTAACAAGATTGAGACTAAGGAATACCAGCAATGATTTTAAGGCAAGGGAAATAGAAAAGGTTCTAATGAGGATTTATGAATCTCATCTAGAAAGATCAAGCCATGCTTTAGAACAAAGAAGGAAGAAGCAAGAGTCTGAAGCTACTAAGACCACCCCATCTACCGAACTTGCCCCCAATACTCAACCACACTCACCTCTTACTACTTCTCAATCTGCTCAAACTACTAAGCATGGTTCTCCAACAGTCCAACAAGCTCCTAAAATAGTTGAATCTCCAATCCAAAGCTAGTCTGATAATTCAGCAGATAAAGTGATTATCACTAGTGTTGCAAAAAGAATAAGACATGGCTTAGACAATCCAGAGTAAGAAAAAGAACTCTCAGAATCTAAGGAAGAGGAAGACTCAGAAGGTAATGATATAATCATTATCAAATAGGTGTATGACCTGAAAGCAGAGAGATTCTTTATTGAAAGAAAGAATAAGTCCAAGTCTTTCTTTATGGCTGAGCTGGAAGTTCTGAATCTCAAACTTGAAGACTTGAAGAAGATTTTTACTTTAATCTCAGAGTATGAATCTATGGCTGCCATTCCAAGGATAAAGTTTGAAAACAAGTTTGAACAAGGAGAAGACAAAGAAGAAGAAGTTCTGCATGTGACCCCTTTAAGCATTCATGACCCCATTCCATATTGGAGCTAAAATTCCTCAGCCAACACTTTCTGTCTGACTTATGCTGGTGCCAACAAAGTTGAAGTCAAGGAGTATGATCCTTTTAGACTATCTAGGCATAACATGTAAGACTTGGTAAATCTACCTCTTAAAAACCCTTCAAGAGATAGAAGAGTATACATGTATGAACTATTGCTGATCAGGATGCTAGAGGGATAAAGATAGAGTTTTGGTAGCATCATCCTAGGGAAAATTTGTTGATCTATGAAGAGGATGAAGCTACTGAAACCTCAAGTTTTCAGCAATGACTGTTAAATACCGATTTCTGCCAATTGTTGAATCAACTGCGAACAGAATATGCTAAATAACTGCCGTTTAGCATATGCTAAACCACTACCGATCAACACTTATCTAATGTGTGTTGATTGACTACTACTGATCAGCACTAAACTCTATGAGCTGCTGATCAATTGTTACACAAGATAAGACTGTCTGTATCAATGGATGTTGTGTTCTATCTTTTGAAGACAACATAGTACTGAAGCTGCCTAAATCTGATGTGTTGTTTGTCTGTCTTGTTATACATTCTAAACATAGAATAGTTTATTCACATTGTTTAGATTTCACGGTATAAAACCCTCATTCTTGTATAGTAGAGGTAAGCTTGTTTAAGCCACTTGTGTGTCTGCTGAATATTACTCTTTGTACTTAGTTTTGATTTCAAGTGAATACTTTGAAAGAACGACTTGTGTACTTATCTTTACTCATAGTATTTGTGTATGTTAGTAAGTTGTTAACTTAGATTCTATATTTGTTAACCTCTGATCAAATAGAAAAGTCTTGTTAATCCATAACTAGTGTTGCTGAAAGAATAATACATGTCTTAGATAATCCAGAGCAAGAAAAAGAACTCTTAAAAGGTGATGATACAACCATTATCAAATAGGGGTATGATTTGAAAGCGGAGTGATTCTTTATTGAAAGAAAGAATTAGTCTAAGTATTTATTTTCATAACCCCAATCCAACATCTTCAGCTATCACAACTATTAAAGCAAGATCTTAAACATTTCATCATTCTAGCTCGATCTTAGCCTATGATTATACTCCGTCGAAAAAAGTAAAATAGGGATTCTTTATCCATTAAGTCCAGCATTTCAAGGACAAGTGTTGTGAATTCTTTAACATATTCCTTGATGGTCCTGATTTGTTTGAGCTTTCGAAGTCGACTCCTTTCATGCTCAATACATCTTGCTTATGCCCCAAACATAATAATAGTCCTACTTGTTCACCTGTATCGGTTTGGGGCACGGTCAGTTCACCGGGAGGATCGCCCTCCCAATTCGAAGTTTTTTCCATGTTTAAGTTCTTGAACAAACTAAGCCCAAGTTTTAATTATGAACATACCTCATTCAATGTCTTTGCTTTCAACAAACTAAGCCTAAGTTTTGATTGTGAACATACCTTGACTTTTCTTGCTTCCATGGGGAGTCTCATCTCGTCCTTGGTTTTCTTCACCACCAACAATATTTGGATCAGTTGCCATCCCAAGCAATCAACGTGGCTCTGAAACCACTTGTCATAAAGTGATTTTTACAACTCTCGTGTGGCACCTAAACTTGATCTAAGTTTAGCCTTTGTGACCAAAATGAGTAACGATTCAAGTTAGGATACAAAAGCGTTTGAAAGCTTATAATACAAATGCTTTTGTATTGCTTATGAGGGTGTTTACAATGTTCTTACAAGTTCTTTTCACTAATACTTATATGTGTTTTTGAGTGATTAAAAATGAGAATTTCATCGCCTATTTATACTAGTTCCATGTACTTAAATCATTCTTGATCTAGAGTCTTTTAAAACTACCATATTTACATGATATTTTGATCGATCAATTAAGGGCTTTCTAGAGTCTTCTTGGCAACCATTTCTTAAATATTTCTTAGGAAATATCTTGATCATCTCTTGATGCTTAATGGTTGATTTAGATACTTCCTTGTGTGCCTTCGTAATCCAAAATGTTTTAGACTGTTCTGGAGTGTTTAGGGCAGACCTAGATACCTCTAAATGTTTCTAGAAAATTCCGTAATCCCAATAATGCAACTTGATTTTAGGCAGGTCGTGACATGAAGCTCTTAAATGTTTTAAGAGGCATGTCATTCTACAACAACAATATCGCTACATGCATTTCGAATATATATTTCTTGAACTATTCTTATCGGCATCAAACAATTTGAATATTATTAATATATCCATTGATAGTAGTGGCGGAACTTAAACAAATGTATAAAGGAGTGGGGTGGCAAAAGTTACAAGATTCAAATTAGGGGACAGAATCAATACGTATAAAATTTTCAAACGAAATAAAAATACATTTAAAATTGAAAACTTGCCATATTTAAAATTGTGACATTAAAGTTTTACATACCTAAATAATTAAAACAATTTAATTTTCTCCTGTTTTAAAAATTCTAATGACAACGTTTTATATATTTTAGTATGTATAATCCCCCCCCCCCCCCCCCCCCAATGCATATTTATTATGTGTTTCATTTGATGTCCATAAGAAATATAAGGAGTAAGATGGGAGATTATAAATACGACACACCTATGCATAATTTATCACTTCGGTCATAAAGCTACTAATATTTAAAACCTATCATGCATATTGAGTTTGGATTGTGTATAAAGTTCTATAGTTGAAAACTGAAAGAATTTTAATTTTATATTGCTTTACGATTACCCAACTCTGTGTATATTCTAAATATCATAACTCCGGTAAATAATATGAGAATATACAACTATCATAAATTAGTCTAAAAATTTCACATGATCTCTAAATAATCATCAATATTGACAATAAAAACCCAAACATAAGTTACTCATGCTTGAATGTTGAATCGATTCGAATTTTTAATAGTGTTAACGTTGAAATCTAAGATACATAGGTTATCTTTTCTATTATCCAAAAATTTATTAAGAGTAAATTATCATTTGCATCTCTGATGTTTTCATTGAACCATTTGCATCCCTATAGTTTCAAGTCTCGATTTACCTACTAACGTTTTATTTTTATCTCCATTTTAATCCAAATGACTAACACATTTAGTTTTCTATAACCCTTTGATGAAAAAGACTGTAACGCCCCTAAGAATAAAAAACAAAGAAAATTTGAGACCCACTCACATCCACTACCATAACACTATAATTTCTCTCTCAAACATAAATACAACACTCTCTCTTTCTTTTATTATCTCTTTATCATCACAACCCACCATCAATGAACAACACCACCCCACCTGCAAATCAAAACCACCATCATATACTCTTTTTCTTTATCACCACCACCACAGCCACCCCTCACCACCACCACCATGTTGAATCGTCCTCAACATCAACCCTCCCAATCGACACAAAACTATCCCCAAAACACCACCATCCTAATGCAAAGAGCGATTAGCGAACGCGTACACGTGAAATACGTCACCGTGCGTAGGTACACTGTCGGAGACGATCTGGCCTGATGTCCGGGGTTTGCTCTGGTTTACAGAGGTGAATCAGGCAAGATATCTCTCGAATCAAGCTCGCAGGACTCGCCGGAGACACCACAACTCCGATCGAAAATAGCGAGAGGTACATAATCTGAGGGTAAGATGAATTTGGTGAAATAACAAACACAATTTCAATCAAAAGTTACACCGTGGTAGACGGAGGGAGACGGCGAGGTTGTGTACGATGGATGGACAGGACGTCGAAGTACGGGATGATGCGGCGAGTGGTGGCGTTGATGAACGATGCGGTGGCGGCGGTGGTGGTTTGGAGGTGTGAGAAGAGGAAATTGGTTAGTGATAACGGGATAAAGGTCGAGATAGTGAAGATGGAGGTTTGAGGCTATGAAGATTAGGATTTTTTAGCAGAATCCAATTTGTGGGTTGATTGGAACAAGAATTCGAAATCACCGTTGTCAATCGAAGGTGATATGGGTGATTTGTGATTATTATTTATTATTGTAGATGGAGACAACAAACAAAAAGTTATAAAACACACACACGTGTGTGTATATAATATATATATATATATATTATAATACTAAAAGAGTAACTTAAGAGGACACTTGGCACATTTTTAGGCTCTCAAAGTTTATTTTTTCCGCCTCTCTCTCCTCTTAAATAATTACCTATATTAAGAAATATTAAAAAATTTTAATTCTTTTTTAGAATAATTTTTTAAAAAATTAAGAAAGATGTCTTTTTATTAATGTTATTTTTAGAAAACAAATTTTAATACAATTAAAAATTTTCTCTAAAACATCTAACTTTTTTCAAAATATAAAATGTTTTAAAATTGATATTTTTAAAAAGTAAATTTTTATAAACTAAAAATAATTAAAATTCGGAGTTATAATAAATAATTTTAAAAATAACATTTTTAATGCGATTTGTTTTGAAAAAGATATTTAACTTTTCTTGGAAAGAAAGTTTGAAAACAAAAGTTTAAAAATTGATATCTGTAAGGCCTCGTTCCCAGAGACCTCACAGTTGGACAATCACAGCATTTTTCATATAAGATAAATACGTTTCATAAAATACCGTAGCGGATTAAGTTGTCAAAAACCATTCATGCATTAATATTTGATGTTGCTAAATAATACATCATTGTAGTTTAATAGTTACAAAAGAATCATTCAGTTGTATTACAAAACAACAGATTCATCATGCACGAATGGATGTCAGTCTTTGCCCGCCAAGTAGCCTCACCCGCGTGCCATCCTCAGCAACATCCTTACCTGTCAACTGATATGCATATAAAAAGTCAGCGTTGCTGAGTGAGTTCTAGTTTAATAATATAGAAAAATACACTTTGTAAACTTCGTTTGGTGATCATTCATCAATATACATAATCAATCATAAAGTGATTCATTATCTTTCTTTCTTTCTTTATCTTTCTCTTTCATTAACTAAGATTGCACAAAGCAAGAGCCTACATTGTTGGTTGGCAACAGATGTCGAACCCCTGTCGGCAAACATTTATCATGGTAGCTAACCCATCGACAGTTGATCCACACTGCTAGGCACTAAGCCTGCTCATGAACTAGGATCCCATTCATTCATTGGTCAATCCCCAGGATTGACCCCAGATGTGCATCCTCATGGGCTATACAGCAGCACAACAGTTGAGCTAACGACAACAAGGTCGTGCACCTCTATTCATTGTGCTTGCAAGGCTTTTCATTCATCGTAAGGGCCCGGGGTAACATTCATTAAGTTTCACTGTTCCTCTTTTATTCTTTCGTGTCCACTTGTTATGGATAATACTTATTAAGATGCGCATTACATAATCACATAACATGAAAATATTATAGACATAAAAAAAGAAGCACATAAGAAAGAACCAAGCATAATAATCTTTAAACAAGCATTATCCTTGTCACACCACAACCTTAACGGCGGAAAAGTCGAGATGTGAGGGCTGAGATTGTCCATGCCACACAACGCTTTTTCAAAGTGCCAATATTATTAATTTTCCAAGGTTCATAACATACATTGAGAATAAAACATAAGATTCAAAAAATCATAACTACAAAAGATTCCCTAGCGTCATGTGACAATATAGATCATTTTATTATTCTAGGTCCAATCCTAGATGTGATCAAGTCTTCAAGAGCACTTAAGCGGTAACAAGTCCTGAAACATGTTAAAAATAAAAAGGTCAACATAATGTTGGTGAGTTTTCCATAGTTTTCATACATAAATATATATAAAAGATGGCAATTCATGTCGTAGGTTATTGAATAAAGTAACTAGGGATGGATGAACAAATGTAAAAATCATACCCTGACAGATTACAAGATTACAAGATTAAACGATTAGCTAAGTGTACTTGGATTAACCAAGTAGCCTTGTCAGGTCCATAGATCTATGATATCGTCAGGCTAGCAATAGTTAATGATTGTACATATTATAGTCATCACATGGTAATTACAAGAGTTCAACTAACCATGACAAATAAGATGAATTGCCCAAGTGTTTACAAGATTCAAACGAGTTTACAAGTGCATTTATCATAAGGTTAACATGTTTCACCCCAAAGTGTGAAAATATATAAAAGGGGTATGGAAGAACTCACATGATAATAAAGGATGAACAATATATAAGTCTTGTATATAATGCCGGAGATTCGTTAACGTTCACCTAAACGAAATGTCGTATTTAAGTTAATCATAGTGATGTTGGTGTTATGTTAATATCCATTTGTTCATGATTTTCATGTTTTTTTTAAAATAGATGTAGTTTATTATTATTTTGGTAATCAAATAATTTAAATAAGGATTTTAGTGATAAACAATATAAATAATAGTTAAACTTTATTATCAAATGATCATTATTTACTATTTAAATAAAATAGTAATTTTATAGATTTAAAAGATTAAACTAATTATTACAATAAGTGTACTTTCTAAATATGTACATATATATTTATCTTCTAAAAAAATATATATATAAACAAATTTTGTAACTAAATTTTAGACAATAAGGAATTCATTAAAATTATTTAAAAAAAATTAAACGGAATTTATTACAATTTCAAGTTATACTTGATGATGTTTTATAATTTCCTTTTTATAATTTTTAAAATAATTATGTAAAAGAAAAGAATAATTTAAAGTGGATTTTCTAATGAAATTAAAAGAAAATAAATTTTATATCATTTTTTTTGATAAAAATGATTTTTATATGGTTACTAATAATATTTAAAACATTTTCTGAAATTCAAAAGTTATTAAAACCCTTTTAAAAAATATTGGCAGGGGGCCGGGGTCGAACCCGAGACCTCTTGCCTAGGAGCTCATGTTCTTAACCGCAGGGCCAATGCCCTGTTATTTGTCAAAAACCTGTTTTATTTTCTAAAAAGATTTTATGAAATTAAACCCCCAAATCCACATAAACCCTAGTTTGATTTCCACCCAAATTGAACATCAGATCGTTGTTTAAACTCAAATTAATCATAGGGCTTTTGCTCCCCATGTAAAATTGAATCAAATGACACCTCTAATTACCTGTTTTGATATTGAATTCGTCGATTTAATGCTCGAACAAGCTGCGACTATGTTCTTGAATCAACCGTTTGATTTGTGCGTGTTTTTATGAAATTGAGGTTACAGAAAGCTTGAAAGGGACGAATGCAACCTTTCCCCTCTGTTATATAGCCTCAATTTGATCGATTAAATGTCCAACGGCTATAGGATTAATGTCGGGGGTTTCAGGTCGAATTGAACAAATTTAATATTGTTTCAGGTGAATTTAATCACTTTATTGGTTTTAAAATGATTAAACGAGGGTGTACACTCAATTAATCGCATTATTGTTGTGTTTAAACATTGAAACGCATTTGCGGTTTCGATGAGGATCGGTTTTGATTGGGAGGGGTTGTAACTGTGGGAAGATCTCGAATTGAACCTATTGCCGAGTTCGAAACTGTTACGCGAGCGTAAATGGGGATTTAATTGAGTTAATTCATGGTTTTAGGTGGTGTATGGGTGTTGCCGGAGTTGGCCGGAGTGTTGGCCGAAAGTGCGGGGATGGGGGGTTGGGTTTAAAGAATATTACACCTTGGTCCCTGTACTTTATCTTTTATCAAATTAAAACCAAAGTTTTAATTTTAAATAATTTACAACTTTAGTCCCTCTGGTTTTATTATTTCATGCACAAGCTTATTATTTACAAGTTTTTGAATTATAAAACTTATTTGTTTTCATTTATTTTAAAATTAAACACTTGACAAGCTTATTATTTTTTATTACCATTATTATTATTTTTATCTTTATTAATTATTTTCCTTGTTCTATTATTATTATTATCATTATTGTTATTATGATTATTATTATTATTGCCAATATTAATTATCCAACATTTAATTACATCAAAATTTTACAAACGAGTCCTCGTAATTGCATTAATAACAATCAAGTCCTTTACAAGAGATAACGACGGTTAAGACACGTTAAATAAAAAATATGAGAGGTCACAGTCTCCCCAACTTTAAGGAATTTCATCCCGAAATTAAAAACAAAGCTTAACAATAAGAAAGGGATATTTCTTCTTCATGTAAACCTCACGTTTCCAAGTGAACTCAGCTTCACGTTTTTTTTTTCCCAACGAACTTTGACGATCGGTGTGGTACATTGTTCGGTTACGAGGGAGTTACAGAATTTTTACAGGTTCCTCGACGAGATGCATGCGATTTAAACCCCTCCAGTAGGTTACGAAAGTTATCATTGACAAGATAAATTTTTGAAATTCGACGCATGAAATACTGGATAGACAATGCTGAGTTCTTGCGACAGTTTAAACTTATAAGTCACTTTCTCAATACGCTCAGACATTTTGAATGAAATTACATAATGAGATGACATCTTGATGCCAATGGCAAGATCTAAGATTTTATGAAAGTTTGATCAACGGAAATTGAGAATCCTAAGAGCTACTAAATAGAATGGCACAAGCTCAACGCATATCTTGAAAGGTTGTATCGTTCTTTCCGCTTCGGTCTGCGAATGATAAATTGTACTAAGATTGTCTTGTGTTTTTCGAAGACGATTTAAAGGCTTGGCTACGACAAAAGATAAGTAGACCATCACGATTAAAGATTTTTAAGACACACTACGGTGGCTGACTATTTCGTTGATGTGGTTACGGGTAAATTTCTCGGCTCGATATTCCTCAAGAATCGTTATGAATTGCACCGGTTTAGTTATTCGCCCAATGATAAAACAGTGTTATTATGATGTCTAGAAATAAGAGGCAAATTGGTGATGAACATCATGATAAAAGTTTCCTTTTACACACCGAGACTTCAAGTCATACAAAGAATCCAAGGGATGCTGATGTTTGGCTTTGACTTTTGAGAGGTGAGGCACTTGGACATATACCAAGCTATGTCCTCTTTTCCTTTATGCCGAACCATGAATACTATTCGCGAAGATCCATGCATCTTTTAATTCGCATCGAGATGAATCGTAATCAAGAAGTTTTTCAAGGTTAAGAATTTAAAGACAATCCAAGATATGACGCAAACAAAGGAATTGCGTTTTTAATTGTAATGCAAGATAAACGAAGATGTCATTCATAACCGGATTAAAATTTGAATAATTCAGGATATCGTCGATAAAGACAATCACAAATAAGTTTTCAAGTATGGCTTGCACACGCGTTCATCAAACCCATGAACACAGCCGAAATAAAGGTATAACCAGAAAGGCATAACATAAATTTTCAATGACTTTATCTTATACGAAAGATTGTTTTAGGAGTGTTATCATTGTGCATAAGTTTTGATGATAACCCGAAAGAAGATCGATAAGTAATAAAGGTTCCATAAAGCTAGATCAAATCGAAACATAAAGACGTGAGAAAGAAAAAAAAACTTCAATTAAGATTTAACGTTCCAGGCTTGGAACTAAGATTAATCTAAAGTGGCAAGAACCTCTTTTGAGTTCCATTCATGCTTTTGGCTTGATAGGTTGGAACACCATCATCATAAATCAGGTAACGGTGTCCACCCTTCAAATTACTACATGTTTTTGTCAATAGGAATCTTAAGACCTGGTAAAATTGAAATCATGAATGGGACAGTTACCCAGGTGTGGATATCACTCCTAGCTTGGTGGTGTAGTTCTCAAAACATGACTCTTAACTACCAATTGAGAGCTTGATCCTAATTCATAGTTAAAGGATCCACAGAAATAGATGAGGTAATTTACCACTAAGGTAAGTAAAATCACTCCTATCTTAACGGTGAAATTTTATAGAAACAAAATATAGCAAAATGAAAAATCTTCATCAAAGTACAGAATTCACTCTTACTATGATGAGGTCATTTCATTTGAGAAAATACAAATCCATAAAATTTAGATGGGTGTGAAAAAATTATTATCAAGGTATGGAATTCACGCCTATCTGCTTGATGATTGAATTTCAAATAATAAGAAAGCAATCGAGAATTGAATTTGTCACCAAAGTACGAAATTCACTCCTATTTGGTGAGGTCATTTCATTCGTGAAATCGAGTTCATGAGAAAAATAAGTGAAATTTGTCCTCGAGATAAGGGAATCACCCCTATCCGAGGATGAAATTCATAACACACAATAGAAAAATTGGAAACCGTCATCGAGGTACGAAACTCACTCCTACTTTAAGGAGATAATTCCATTGGTCAAACACGAATTCATAAGAACAAGAAGAAGGAAATGGCATCAAGTTTAAGGAATTCACTTCCGTCTTGACGATGGAATTTCATACGAACAATAATAGCGTATAGAAAATCATCACCAAAGTAAGGGGAGTCACTCCTGTTTTGATGCGATAGTTTTATTAGGAGATACGAGTGTCCTTAGTCATAAGTTGACTTGCAATCTCTTGCTTTCCTACGGTTGCCAAATGGTTAAAGATTTTGTCACACAATAAATTACAAAGCTCGACTTAGCAAACAAAAAAAAATCGGTTAGAAACTTAGAAAACTTCAAATTACTTTAATGTAACATAACAAGAGAAAAGTCATGCTTGCCAAGATAAGGTTACAGTGCGGGATAACCGAATCTATTATGATAGGTTTTCAAATCTTGAATGGTTTAAATTTAGAAAACAAAATCAATAACAAAACCGATTCAAAACAACAATGAGATGCTCCAAAAATGTATACGTTCGTTCGCAATCCAAAGGGAATACGAGAACATTCTATAAGATCGAAATAAAGAAAATATTGGAATTCGGTAACAAACCAGTTTAAGAAATCAAGAATTTTTTTGATATGTATATATATAACCAAGATGGTTCCAATTGTACCCACATAGCCAATAGGAACATGCACACGTCGGGGTGACTTAATCCCAATTACCTTGATGAATATGTGTGTGTTGACCATAATTTTTCACTCATCCCGGAAATCCCCAGGTAAGCATAACAGGTCTCGCAATGAGGTTTATACGAAATACTTGCCTTAGCACGAGGGCCTTTTGCCAGGAAATCCAGAATACAGGTGTTTATGTGTCACACACTTCCCTAAGGCTATTAGAATTAAAACCTCGATGAGATTTTCAAGATTTAGACATATCGTCTAAGGAATTTTTTCCACTCGATAAGATGCGTAGATTTCACACGTAGTAGAGAATAAGATTTAGAAGGGATAGACGCGGTAGAACGTAGAGCATAAGAAGAGGATTAGGAAGTTGGGGTATACAAGGTTCAAGGCATATTCCTAAGGCACTATTTCTAAATGTAAACAAATAGCACATAAAGGAATTCATCATGCAACATGTAGCAACATGTATTAGGCATATAAGCATACTTGCAAGATCATAGCAAAAGTCAAGTAAAGGGTCCCTAGTTTAACCATAGTCGGCCATCATTTCTAATAACCTAAATCCCTATAGTTATGGGCTCTGATACCAATCTGTCACACCCAACTTAACCGGCAGAAACATCGAGATGTGAGGGCTAAGATTGTCTATGCCACACAACGCTTTTCAAAGTGCCAATATATTAATTTTCCAAGGTTCATACATACATTGAGATAAAACATAAGATTCAAACAATCATAACTACAAAAGATTCCTAGCGTCATGTGACAATATAAGTCATTTATTATTCTAGGTCCAATCCTAGATGTGATCAAGTCTTCAAGAGCCCTTAAGCGGTAACAAGTCCTGAAACATGTTAAAAATAAAAAGGTCAACATAATGTTGGTGAGTTTTCCATAGTTTTCATACATAAATATATATAAAAGATGGCAATTCATGTCGTAGGTTATTGAATAAAGTAACTAGGGATGGATGAACAAATGTAACAATCATACCTTGACAGATTACAGATTACAAGATTAAACGATTAGCTAAGTGTACTTGGATTAACCAAGTAGCCTTGTCAGGTCCATAGATCTATGACGTCGCCAGGCTAGCAATAGTTAATGATTGTACATATTATAGTCATCACATGGTAATTACAAGAGTTCAACTAACCATGACAAATAAGATTAATTGCCTAAGTGTTACAAGATTCAAACGAGTTTACAAGTGCATTTATCATAAGGTTAACATGTTTCACCCCAAAGTGTGAAAATATATAAAAGGGGTATGGAAGAACTCACATGATAATAAAGGATGAACAATATATAAGTCTTGTATATAATGCCGGAGATTCGTTAACGTTCACCTAAACGAAATGTCGTATTTAAGTTAATCATAGTGATGTTGGTGTTATGTTAATATCCATTTTTCATGTTTTCATGTTTTTTTTAAAATAGATGTAGTTATTATTATTTGGTAATCAAATAATTTAAATAAGGATTTTAATGATTAACAATATAAATAATAGTTAAACTTTTATTATCAAATGATCATTATTTTATTTAAATAAAATAGTAAATTTTATAGATTTAAAAGATTAAACTAATTATTACATTAAGTGTACTTTCTAAATATGTACATATATATTTATCTTCTAAATAATATATATATATATATATATATATATATATATATATAAACAAATTTTTGTAACTAATTTTAGAACAATAAGGAATTCATTAAATTATTTAAAAAAATTAAATGGGATTTATTACAATTTCAAGTTAATACTTGATGATGTTTTATAATTTCCTTTTTTATAATTTTAAAATAATTATGTAAAAGAAAATAATAATTTAAAGTGGATTTTCTAATGAAATTAAAAGAAAATAAATTTTATATCATTTTTTTTTTAAATAATTTTATATGGTTACTAATAATATTTAAAACATTTTTTAAAATTCAAAAGTTATTAAAACCCATTTAAAAAATATTGGCAGGGGGCCGGGGTCGAACCCGAGACCTCCTGCCTAGGAGCTCATGTTCTTAACCGCCGGGCCAATGCCCTGTTATTTGTCAAAAACCTGTTTTATATTCTAAAAAGATTTTATGAAATTAAACCCCCAAATCCACATAAACCCTAGTTTGATTTCCACCCAAATTGAACATCAGATCGTTGTTTAAACTCAAATTAATCATAGGGCTTTTGCTTCCCATGTAAAATGGAATCAAATGACACCTCTAATTACCTGTTTTGATATTGAATTCGTCGATTTAATGCTCGAACAAGCTCTATGTCTTGAATCAACCGTTTGATTTGTGCGTGTTTTTATGAAATTGAGGTTACAGAAAGCTTGAAAGGGGACGAATGCTACCTTTCCCCTCTGTTATATAGCCTCAATTTGATCGATTAAATGTCCAACGGCTATAGGATTAATGTCGGGGTTTCAGGTCGAATTGAACAAATTTAATGTTGTTTCAGGTGAATTTAATCACTTTATTGGTTTTAAAATGATTAAACGAGGGTGTACACTCAATAATCGCATTATTGTTGTGTTTAAACGTTGAAACGCATTTGCGGTTTCGATGAGGATCGGTTTCGATTGGGTGGGGTTGTAACTGTGGGAAGATCTCGAATTGAACCTATTGCCGAGTTCGAAACTGTTACGCGAGCGTAAATGGAGATTTAATTGAGTTAATTCATGTTTTAGGTGGTGTGGGGGTGTTGCCAGAGTTGGCGAGTGTTGGGGAGTGTTGGCCGGAAGTGCGGGGATGGGGGGTTG
Organism: Flaveria sonorensis; assembly: GCA_025506505.1. Lineage (NCBI taxonomy): Eukaryota > Viridiplantae > Streptophyta > Magnoliopsida > Asterales > Asteraceae > Flaveria > Flaveria sonorensis. The sequence goes on along the minus strand of CM046425.1, from coordinate 154,226 downwards.
GGTTTAAAGAATATTACACCTTGGTCCATGTACTTTATCTTTTATCAAATTAAAACCAAAGTTTTAATTTTAAACAATTTACAGCTTTAGTCCCTCTGGTTTTATTATTTCATGCACAAGCTTATTATTTACAAGTTTTTGAATTATAAAACTTATTTGTTTCATTTATTTCAAAATTAAACACTTGACAAGCTTATATTTTTTATTACCATTATTATTATTATTGTTATCTTTATTAATTATTTTCATTGTTCATATTATTATTATTATCATTATTGTTATTATGATTATTATATTATTGCCAATATTAATTATCCAACATTTAATTACATCAAAATTTTACAAACGAGTCCTCGTAATTGCATTAATAACAATCAAGTCCTTTACAAGAGATAACGACGGTTAACACATGTTAAATAAAAAATACGAGAGGTCACAATCCTTCCTTAAACAGAAGTTCCCTATACTTAAATTCTATCCTCAAAATTTCCTGAAAATCCCAAGTCTTTAGAAAAATGCGGATGAACTTAGACAAATGCGGATGAGTACAACAAATGTAGATGAACATTCTCAGGAAATTTTCTAAGTGTCAGGAATGCGCATGAAATGAATGCGGATGAGTAAAGCAATACACATGGATACTGTAGCAAATGCGCATGGGCAAAACAAATGCGGATGAACACTTAGCAAATGCGCCTGGGCAAAACAAATGCGGATGAACACTTAGCAAATGCGCCTGAAGACATAACAAATGCGCATGAACTAAAGACTAACTGTTAAATGCGGATGATCATAAAAACTAACCTGAAATGCAACTATGCCATTACCAGAACCCAATCATCATTCTAAAATGAACACAGCTTAGATCTAACAATCTAACACTTAGAACATCACAAACTAAAACGATAAATAAGGGAAGCACATAACACACCATAACATCAACATTGTTCCCACCATACATGAAAATCATACTTGTTTCAAAAACATCAGTCAAAATCAGCCCCAAATTAGCAGAAAACATTTTAAAGAGGGGACCTAGAACTCACCTCTACTTCTTTCGAGTAAAACTCCACCAAACCTGAGAGCAACCTGGAGTTCAAACACCAAAACACACCAAAACACAAAACCAAGCACAAAGAACACATAAGAATCGGTTCACAAGCTAAAATTCAGCTGAAACCGAATCAATAACACAAGAAAGATACACACCTTCGAAATCACAGCCTCTTCTTCAAAGAACCGATGAAACATCAGCTCTTCTTTCTTCTTTCTTGTTCCAGCCGAAAGCAATGTGAAAAAGGCATTGGCATGGGCGGCCATGCTTTTTAAACCATAGAATAATAAGGTTTTGTACTTTGTACACTTTACCCCCTCCACTTAAGTCCATTATCTTTTCTTTCAAGATATTTTTCTTTTTCTTTATTTTAAACAAATTTTCGAGTGTTACAATATCGTTATTTTATTACTTATAGTTATTACTCATATGTAATTTTAATCATATCTCATTTTAGATTATCATTTTATACTTCACAAAATTTTATTATATTTAATATTTTATTTTTTCAACCCGTATAATACACGGGTTACTAAAGTTAGTATTAAATAAATAATAATCAATAACTAATCAGAGATATTATGAACATTTATAGCCCGATCCAACCCAAATTAATACTATATCTCTATATTTGATTACAGGGTCAAAATAATTCGAAATTGATCTAATTATTGCACATAACTTCTCAGTGTATATTATTTAAATCTTAATTTCTTCGTACTAATATTCTCACACCCACTCAATATCTAGCTCACGATTTGACCCGTCAAATATCTTTTAAGTCTAAAAAAGACAGTTTTCTTTGACTGTATATTTCGTTATAACAATAAACAAAAGTTAAGGTCAATCTCTTGTCACAAGTTAAGAGTAAAGATGGATTGAAGTTTTTAGCTTTAAGTAATGAGTGTAAACCTACTAATGTTACTATAAATGTAGTTTACAAGCACTGTTTTCGCTCATTTGTTACCTTATAAGAAAAAGTTGTTATGACTTATTTAATATGTAATACACTTGATTTTATTTTTATTTTTATGTTATTTAATAATTAACTCTTCACACTTCCGTGTAATACACGGGTAACTAAAGCTAGTATATATTGTAAGGATCTATCTGAAGATTATGAGGTTGATGCAACCAAATATCTTCCAACATGCACTAAGGAACAAGGATGAACTTGCTTCGAAAGCTTTACACTCTCTAAAAGAAACTCTAAGTGTAAAGTCTTCCGAAGCCAAAAGTTCAGAAGAAATTACTTCGGAAGATTTACACTTAACAAGAAAAATATTCCAAGGGTAAAAACTTCTGAAGCCAAAGGCCAAGTTCTTCCGAAGCCAAAGATGAAGTCTTCCGAAGCCAAATGGGTTTTTATGAAAAGAAGGATGATAGAGGACTTGTCATCAAGAACAAGGCAAGACTAGTTGTTCAAGGGTACACACAAGAGGAGGGAATTGATTACACAGATGTTTTTGCTCCTGTGGCAAGACTTGAAGCTGTAAGAATATTCCTGGCTTTTACTGCATCCAAGGATTTCAAGGTCTATCAACTTGATGTCAAGTGTGCTTTTCTGTATGGAGTGATTGATGAAGAGGTATATGTCAAACAACCACCTGGCTTTGCAGACCCAGATCATCCTGATTATGTCTGCAAGCTTGATAAAGCTCTTTATGGGCTGCACCAAGCTCCAAGGAAGTGGTATGAAACACTATCTCAGTATCTCTGCCAACATGGTTACAAGAGGGGTACTATAGATGGAACTCTCTTCATCAAAGGGATAGGGAATGACTTAATGCTGGTTTAAGTATATGTGGATGATATTATCTTTGGGTCAACTAATCTAAAGCTCTGTAAAGACTTTGAGAGGCTGATGAAGAACAGATTTGAAATGAGTGCCATGGGGGAACTAAATTTCCTTCTGAGAATTCAAGTGAAGCAAGTTGACAATGGCATCTTCATAAGTCAGTCAAAGTATGTGCAAGACATACTTACAAGATTTGACATGACTGAATGTAAGGTTGCTAAGACACACATAGCCAGAAACCACTCCCTAGGACCTGATCTTGAGGGGGAGTGTGTGGAAAAACATCTTTACAGGGCTATGATTGGGTATCTTATGTACCTAACAGCCAGTAGACCTGATATCATGTTTGCCACATACATTTGTGCAAGATATCAAGCCAACCCCAAGATATCACACCTGGTTGCTGTCAAGAGGATTCTTAGATATCTCAAAGTTGCTTCCAAAGTCAAATATGTGTCGGAAGAAAGACTCTCTAAGAATTTTTCTTCCGAAGCCAAATTTTCAAATTTCTTTAGAATATCTTCAGAAGCCAAATTGGCTTCGGAAGCTTTTTCTCAAAACTTCCGAAGCAAAAACTACCTTCGGAAGATTTTCAACTTCCAAGAAAACTACCTTTTTGGGCGCTTTTTCAGAAGTGGGACCTACTTTCGGATTTCAAATTTTTTTTTTTGCATTAACTTTGCCTTAAATCCATTCTATATATATTTTCAACGATTCCCCTCTTCTCACTCTTTCCTTCTTTCACAAAATCTTGACCTAAAATTCTTCTAAAATTAACCTTCTTCTTCACCAACAAACTTCCTTCAAGGCAAACATTGATCGACGAAACCAACCGGGCTTTACCATGCACACATGCTCCTGTGCTCTCCCCAGTTCAAGAAAGTCCTGAGACAGAGACTGTGGCACAGGCACAACCTTAGGTAGATAGGGAAGCTGAAAGAATGAATATGATCAACTACTTGAGTGCCACAGGACTCTATCAGGCAGCTGCACTTCTTCCCTTATCCTTTGAGTACATAGAGTTTGAATATCTCAAGCAGTTGGAGGAAAAAGCCACAAAAGAAAGAAAAGTTGCTAAGAGAAAGCTAAGGGAAGAAGCTACAAGGTCAAGGGCCATCATTCATAAAAGCCAAAAGAAGTCTGAAGATAGACAAAGGATGATGAGCTTCTTGAAGCTGTATGGATTCTCCGGAAGGAGGCTTAGTCCTGTCTCTATCCACAATGGATGAGCATATAAGAGTAATCAAACAGAAGATCAAAAGGGGAGAGCTTGTGGACTTACATTCTCCACAAGTCCAGCTCAACCTGAAGTTGAGGTAAAGGTTGAACCCACTGGGACAACAAAACCTGAACCTAGAGCTCCATCTGAGCCAACTTCATCTTCTGATCCACAGTAGGGTCCTCTTCTCTCTCTTTTTGAACCTGTGAGAGAAGAGAACCCAACTGAGAGGGACACTACTGAACCATCTGGTGCTGAAGACCAGTCCTCTCAGTTGAAATCATCAAAGAGGAGAAAAAGGATGGCCAGAAGAACCCCTACAAGAAGCTCCATCTGAGCCAACTTCATCTTCTGATCCACAGTAGGGTCCTCTTCTCTCTCTTTTTGAACCGTGAGAGAAGAAACCCAACTGAGAGGGACACTACTGAACCATCTGGTGCTGAAGAACCAGTCCCTCAGTTGAAATCATCAAAGAGGAGAAAAGGATGGCCAGAAGAACCCCTACAAAGAAAAAGAAAACTAAGCATCCACCTCTATACCTCAGGATGAGTCAGAACATCCTGAGGAAGTGCATGAAGATGCTGCTCAACCAACTCCCATCAGAGTAGAGCCTCTTGCAGTTGGAAGACCCATCATGTCCTGGAGTTTTGCTGACAATCCAGACAGATGGTATGTCACTAGAGATCAAGGAGGTCAGGATGTCTACTTTCAGCAAGACATGCTTGCCCTTCCTTTACATGATCTCTATGACATGTGAAGATTCTATGAGAGTCTGAAGGATTATAACTATATGATGAAGAGAGGTTTGCTACTGATCCTAATGAGGACTATCAACATTTAAAGAATCTGTCTTTTTTGGTAGCATCAGCCTAGGGGAACTCTGAGAAAGATCCTCATTTCTCAGAGGTCTGTCGATGCCTTTCAGCGTCTCACTACTTCACCTCCCTTACTATTGATCCTCCTCTTTATGAGGATCAGTTGCTTGCATTCTGGAGGACCTGCCAAGAGGTCACCATGGAGTCGGAGAAGGCACTATCTGCTATAGTGCAGGGGAGGACAATCTTCATCACTCCGACCATCATAAGCTCACACCTTCAGCTGGATGATGAAGAAGGTGAGTTGTCCTTTCCGAAAGCTGCTGTCAACCATTCTTTTCAGCAGATGGGCTATGAGGGTGACTTCTCAGTCAAAACCTTCAGGAAGGGGAGGGTCTCATCCAAATGGAAATACCTCCTCCATGTCATCATACACAGTCTCTCCAACAAGCATGGAGGATGGGATCAAGTTCCAGAGGACCTCTCCTTCATAGTCCATGGAATGGTTCAAGAGGTCAAATACAGGTACTCTTAATTTGTCTATACAAATTTACTTGCTAATTTAGACTCCTTAGAATACTACATGTTCCTGCGATATGTCCAGCACATTCTTAACTATGAACTGGGTTCACAGTTCAGGGGAATAGGTAATATTCTTAAATTGGGACAGATGAAGCCCAGCATCTTTAAAATACTGAGAAAGCCTACTGTTGGCTTCTCTAGGGTAGAAACAGTCCTGTTTTCAAAAATGTTTGAGCTCATTGCTCAGGATGGCAACCTAGCAGCACCAGCTAGTGTTAAACCCACACCCTCTACCTCAACTCCACCCCTACAGCCTCAAATTATCACAACCCATACAAGAGGAAGTGAATCTCGAGCTCCCACTTCCGAGCAGACCACTCCAATCTTTCAAATATCAGTGTTGAGGTTCCTTATGCTCAGCCTGATGAGCTCACATCCCCAACAGCCTTAAGCCATCACTTTGAGTCTCAACACTCAAGTGATCAACTTTCAGGGGATAGTTACCACCCTCAGCCGCTGGACTTAAACCACCTTATTCCCAGCCTTGATTTCTATAATGATGAGGACTTAGGTTTCAGTGTGTACAATGAGTCTCTCCTTTTTTCCCACACCTAAAGAGAAATGAGTACCCCTGACTCACCCAGGTCTAGCCCACATCATATACCCCAACTAAGGTGGGTCTTCCTGAACATGTTCAGGAGATCCATATGGAAGAGGCTCTCACTTTAGAAAGTGATTACATCAGTAAGACCTCAACCATGGCAACCCAGCCTCTTGACACTTCTCTGGAAGTTGTCATGATGCAGGGGAAATCCAGCAGCCAAAGACACTATGTTGGTGATGAGGAAGAAGACTTAGGTCCAATTCTCTCATCCCCTAGTGATTCTTCAACTGAAGATGAGGGGAGTATGAAACATAGGGTGCACAAACTGACAAACACATGCACCTATCTAGTTTCAAAGATAGTTCACCTGGAATCTCAGGTGACTATCTTGCATCAAAGGGTCAATGACCAGCAACTTGAGATCACCGATCTCAAGGGCCAGTTAGCTGAGAGATCCTTAAGGAGGACTCAACCAGGTCCACAAGAACCTGTGGAAGTGATGGATGACACCCCACAGCTCACCCATGCAAGAAGGTGGTGCTACTAAAAAAGGGGAGAAAGTCCTCACAACCACAGAACCTGGGAGTTCCTCTCAGAGTATGGACATAGAGAAGTCACCAACCACTCTTGTAATTTTCCAGACTCAGCAACCTCCTCAAGTCATGAACATAGACTTACTCATTCAACACTTGCTTGAGGAGGGAATTCCAAGAGCAATGCCTGCTCCCTCTGAGAATCCAATTATGGGATGGGGGTATGACACAAACAGAAGAGCTCTTGTGATCTCTAGAGCACAGGGCCAACTAGAAATCTTCAACTTCTCACACCTGAGTTTCTATGAGTGCATCAATCTGGTGAATCTTCCACTTGTCAACCCAAGCCACAACAGACAAGCTGAGAGATTAGCAGACCGGATTCAAAATAGGGTGCTAGAGGAATTCAAATTAAGATCAAAATTATATAGACAGAGGCTAGCAGGTGAGATCTTTGGTCAATAGGATGTTGAAGTGGACCCTGAGATTAGCTTCGAATGGAAAACCTTGACTGAAGGCCCAGAGGTTGAGCCTGTGAACCTTGAGACGGCATCTCCCTCTGCACCCAGTACCCTCAGTGAGGCACCAGCTGGTGAAGGTGTCTCACAACCTCTCTCTGGCCAGAGCTTGACTGCTGAACCTAGCAATGAAGGCCAAAGTTCTCAACACCCTGAGTCACCAAGGCCTGTGGTTGACAAACGGAAAAGGAAATTAACTCCTGAGGAGTTAGAGGAGGAGAAGAGAGAGAGGAAGAGGAAGCTGAGGGGAGAGAGTTCAAGTAGGTCCCCAGGCTTCATGGAAGCTGTAATCTGGGCTGCCCATAGACCAAATACTCAAGAACATGAGTTAAGGGCATCCAGGCTAAACTACCTGGGGACCAGGAACTACAATATAGATGAACTCATCTATCTCCCCTTAAAAGAGTTAAATGAACTGGCTGACACTGAGCTGTTAAAGGAGAGGAGGGAGGCAAAGAATGCAGCATTGCTCCTCAAAATTAAGGAAGAAAGAAGACTGAAAAAACTCTACAAACATGCTCCTGTCCTCTCCCCAGTTCAAGAAAGTCCTGAGACAGATACTATGGCACAGGCACAACCTCAGGTAGATAGGGAAGCTGAAAGAATGAATATGATCAACTACCTAAGTGCCACATGACTCTATCAGGCAGTTGCACTTCTTCCCTCATCCTTTGAGTACATAGAGTTTGAATATCTCAAGCAGCTGGAGGAAAAAGCCATAAAAGAAAGAAATGCTAAGAGAAAGCTAAGGGAAGAAGCTGCAAGGTCAAGGGCCATCATCCACAAAAGCTAAAAGAAGTCTGAAGATAGACAAAGGATAATGAGCTTCTTGAAGCTGTATGGATTCTCCGAAAGGAGGCTTGGTCCTATGTCTCTATCCATAATGGATGAGTATATAAGGGTGATCAAGCAGAAGATCAAAAAGGGAGGGCTTGTGGACTTACATTCTCTACCAAGTCCAGTTCAACCTAAAGTTGAGGTAAAGGTTGAACCCACTGATACAACAAAACCTGAACTTAAAGCAGCATCTGAGCCAACTTCATTTTCTGATCCACAGCAGGGTCCTCTTCTCTTTCCTTCTAAACCTGTGAGAGAAGAGAACCCAACTAAGAGGGACACTATTGAACCATCTAGTGCTAAAGACCAGTCCTCTCAGTTGAAATCATCAAAGAGGAGAAAAAGGATGGCCAGAAGAACCCCTACAAAGAAAAAGAAAACTAAGGCATCCACCTCTACACCTCAGGATGAGTCAGAATATCCTGAGGAAGTGCATGAAGAGGCTGCTCAACCACCTCCCATCAGAGTAGAGCCTTTTGCAGTTGGAAGACCCATCGTATCCTGGAGTTTTGCTGATAATCCAGACAAATGGTATGTCACTAGAGATCAAGGAGGTCAGGATGTCTACTTTTAGCAAGACATGCTTGCCCTTCCTTTACATGATCTCTATGACATAAGAAGTTCTATGAGACTTTAAAGGATCATGACCATATGTTGAAGAGAGGTTTGTTGCTGATCCTAATAAGGACTATCAACATTTGAAGAATTTGTCTTTTTTGGTAGCATCAGTTTAGAGGGAGTTTGTAAGGATCTATCTGAAGATTATGAGGTTGATGCAACCAAAGATCTTCCAACATGCACTAAGGAACAAGGATGAACTTGCTTCGGAAGCTTTACACTCTCTAAAAGAAACTCTAAGTGTAAAGTCTTCCGAAGCCAAAAGTTCAGAAGAAATTACTTCGGAAGCTTTACACTTACAAAAAAAATATTCCAAGTGTAAAAACTTCCGAAGCCAAAGGCCAAGTTCTTTCGAAGCCAAAGATGAAGTCTTCCGAAGCTTCAAAAACGAAGTCTTCCGAAGCTTCAAAGACGAAGTCTTCCGAAGCTTCAAAGACGAAGTCTTCCGAAGCCATTTGCTGTGAAGACTGATTTCTTCTGAAGACAGAGAAAAGATGTTTTCTCTGATCTACTTTTGATAAAGCTGAACAACTTTCTGCTGCAACTCTGATAACTCACCAACTTGTATGAGTTGGTAAAACTTCCATGCTTTAGTGAATAGTAGATAAAGTCTTTGTCTGTAATTTTCTTCTTTTGTTCCTTTAGACTTTTTATACTAGGAAAAGTCAGTGAGCTATGACATATCATAGTCACTAATCAAAAGGCAATTTACCTTTTGACTCTAGATTGATCTTGTTGTCTAGATTAATCTATTCCAACTGTCCTTCCAAGTATTGACGGTTGTAGGTTGTAGTATAAAAGAGTCTTAGATCCTTGTATTTTAATTATGCTTTGAACACTTGTAATAAAACTTGAGATCAATATACAACATCCTTGAAAACTAATACTTGTGTTATTGTTTTAAGTTTTGTCTTATTGTTACTTGTGGTCCTTGTATCTTCAAAGTTTCTTGTTCCCTATTTGAACTGTTAAATGATCTAAGATCACTCCTCTTGTAAAACTAATTGTTGTTAACACCCTAACCGGTCCTGCATATATATATATATATATATATATATATATATATATATATATATATATATATATATATATATATATATATATATATATATATATATATATATATATATATATATATATATAGAGAGAGAGAGAGAGAGAGAGAGAGAGAGAGAGAGATAGGGGTGGGGTGGGTGGAGGGGTTTAAGGGTAAACTTGTCATTTTATAAAAAGTTAACAGAATAATTTAACGGCATTAAGATTTTGGTTTTAAATGAAGACAAAAATAAAACGTTAAGGGGCAAATTGAGACTTTGAAAATACAGAGATAAAAATAGATGAAATGAAAAAACATCATGGATGCAAATCGTAGTTTACATTAGAAAGTTCAAGAACACAAGTGCTTTTAAAGAAACGACAGGTTTACTAATGTTACCTAGTTTCAAAAAGAAAAGGAAAAAAAAAACTTAAAATAATAACAATATTTGAGATATAAATTTAATAATAATAATAATAATAATAACAACAAAAATAATAATAAAAATAACAATAATGATAGTAGTAATAATAATGCTATTAATAATAATGATGATAATAATAATAATAATAATAATAAGAATAAGAATAATAACAATAATAATAATAATAATAATTATAATTATAATTTATAATAATAGAATAAAAGTAAATACATGAATAAATGATCGGAAAGTGGTGGCTGATTGAACGTATTGATCATGCATGAACCAAAAGAAACTTAAAGAAACCTAGATACATGAATAAAAGTAGTTACAGAGGCATACAAGAAAATGAAGGATACAAGGAGAAAAGCAAAAATCCAGTTAGAAAAAGCTCCTCTCTCCAAAAGACTTGGGTGGACTTTGAGCCCTCAAATGATCATCTAGTTTAGATTTGAAGTCGCAATGAAATGACATGAGAGACCTTTGGCGAGAAGCGAAAGCAACACTGAACTGTTTGATTTCTTCCTCGAGACCTTTCCTCCGCTGAATTTCACAGGCCAAATCCTGCAGAATATTTTCATTTTGCAGACTCAACGATGCAAGTCTTTTTGATGAATCAGATACAGTTAGGAGTAGATCATCTCTTTCTTCTAATAAAAGCTGACACTCTCTTTCGAGACCATGAACTCTTTCTTCTTGAAGGTGGTTATTAACATCTAACTCCTGTTCCAGGCTCTGACATGTTTCCTTTATCAATTTGACTTTACCACTCAATTCCGTCTTCCAAGAAGCAATTTGTGTGCAGTCCTAAATTCACGATTGATTATTCTTAGAAGCAAATATTAAGGAACATCTGAAAAGATGATTGAATAATTCTGTATCTTGAGTAGGATCCAAACAGGTATCACATACAAAAGTTGCAAACTCTTTCGTTTTGATATTTGATATTGAACGGTTCAATACAAAACGAGTAAGCATCATTTAAACAATTAGTATTTAGGGAGCATAAGTTGAGAATACGTAAATGTGATTTGAAAGGCAGATTTTTTTGGGAATTTTGAAAACCTTTTGTTGACTGACTAACCTTGTTATGATGATAGTCACAAACCTACATCATGTGTATTCCAAAAGCTAACATATGTGTGCTCCTTGAAAAGGTCTCTCAAGAGACCTTCAAACATACTGTATGCAAGCAATGCCATACATGCATCCTAGGTCTAATTAATCATGGGAGGTGCTTTATAAGAATTAAGACTAGGAAGATGGACTTAACAAAAACAATAAAAAATTGGTTGGAAAAAAAATCCACTTTGAGAGGTTAGAGTTCCTCCACTCAATGCATAATCAAACTAAGCATACTCCTAAAGCTATTCTATTAATAGCACTTTGTGATCCATCAATGACCTGGCAGCTTAGCTGTTTGTTCATTCATCAATTAAAAAATGTGTTGTTGTGGTGGTTAGGGGGGTGGGGGAGGTGGTGGTGGTGGTTGGGTTGTTGTTGTCATAGAGCTAAGCAGAGTAACAGAATATGATATACCTGAATAAATGTAGGAGAGACAACAAACTCAAGATTAAGATGATGAATATTATCAAAATGCGCATGTAGTAACTTGCTGATAGTTTTGTCCGGGCATCTACCTTGTATTTGTTGCTGTATGGCCAACTTCCTTTTTCATCTTTATCTTTTCCTGATGATGTTGTGGAACTGCTTTTGTGACCTTCATTCTTATGGATAAAGCCGTCCATAGCCATAGACACATTTGCTTCATAAGTTGACGTAAGAAACGTGACAAATTCACTTGTTCTAGACAACAATTTTGCAGTTGTGGACTTGTCGTCTGCTACCAAACTCTGTTCAAGTCAATAAGAATTAATAAGCATATTTAACTTTCTCCTCGTTTATGACTTTGCTAAGCAATGCACAGGGTACCTGAACATTAGACAGTATCTCGTCATTTACAACTTTGCAAGACTCCCTTAACCTCTGAGGCATTTCCTGAGCTTCTTTCTGAAGTTTTGATATCTCTTCCAGCAGGTGCTTGTTCAACAGCAATTGTTCTTTATGTTGTTTCTGTAGTGTGATTTAATACAAAATAAACTATAATATCCTTGTTATGCACATGGGAACTAACTTAAGGAATAAGTGGAGGATCATGGCATAGTTTTAATAATAATACTCAAACTCTTAAAGCATAATATATTTGCCCATCCCTCTTCTAAAGCAATACTTCTCAATCAAGAGTTGATGTTTGACAAAGATATAGAAAATATGAAGTAATAAAGAAAGAAACTAACCTTAAATTCATTTTTTTCATCAATAGCTTCCTGCAGTTGTCTTTTAAGATCTTGGACTTCTTTGTAATTACCACATTGACAATCCTGTATAGACCAGCCATGCATGCATTTATATATAAATATGCATATTGGTAACATAGCCTAACAACATTGATCCTAAATAGTTGTATGATTACATCCTAAGATTTTAGGGGACGCTTTTAAAATAAAATTAAAACACGTGGTAACTTGCATGAGGCCGTGTGTGGTGATTTTGAAGAATGAACAATTATGAATGGTTTACTTGATAGTAAAATTAATATGTAAAACTTAAAAAATATAAGAGAGATGCAACCCCTCGTGTATGTGAACCTCTTGCTCGGTTTTTAGGACCTAAGCTCCTTGAAGCTATCAAGGCTAATACCAAAACAAATATTTAAATATACTATTCTAGAATATTCTTGTTAGTCAAAGGTGATTGTAATCTCGTAAGGCAATCCCTTATGTAGCTCCTAGTATTTCTCTTGCCTTGTATAGATTGAGGCTATTTATTCACCATGTACCTCTCTATAAAATATATACAAAACCCTTCTGCAAATCAATACTATTCTTCTATGTTTACCTTATATGGTATCGGAGCTCTCTACCTTAAACGAGTCAATCCCTACTTCAAGACCTTCAAATATGCTAACAATGGCAGTCAAAACACAACTAGTTCAACTCACTGCAGCAACTATTTTCCAATCCGGTTAGCCTCCGTCAATTTCCCGGTATGGCACAAGCAGATGGAATCCACCTTAATCAGCCTTGAGCTTGATTCCTTCATCAATGAGCACAACCACCACCGAAACAAACCCTAGAAGGCAACATACCCATCAGTCGCAACAGATGAAAAATCCAAAATACTACAATCCATGGAACACTTTTAGCCCAATAACTACACCGGTGACAATCCAAGTTATTATTTCCATTGCTCTTAGTAACAATTGGCCCCTTAGACAACTAGATGTTAATAATGCTTTCCTCCATGGAACACTAAATGAGGAAGTTTTTATGACCCAACCACCGGGCTTCACTCATCCTCAATTCCCAAATCATGTGTGCAAGCTTCGAAAGTCCATGTATGGCCTCAAACAAGTCCCTCGGGCTTGGTACATGGAACTTACCTCTTTTCTTCTTGGTTTTCGCTTTCGGAAATCTCATCCTGATGCTTCTCTTTTCATATATAACCGTAAGGGGGTAACATGTTTCTTCATGGTTTATGTGATTTTCACCGGTAACAACTCTAACAAGAATACTCTTGCCCATCGATTTTCAATCAAAGATCACAATCCTCTCCATCACTTTCTAGGCATTGAAGTCATTCCCCCTATACTGGTCTGTTCCTCTCTCAACATCGTAATATCCAAGACCTTTTAACTTAATTTCACATGGATGGTGCAAAACAAATGGCAACCCACTTAAGCTCTTCAGTGGTTCTTACTCCCATGGACGGGTAACCGCAAGTTGATCCGACCCCTTATCAAAACTAGTAGGCTCATTGCAATACTTAGCCTTTACCAGACCGGATGTATCCTTTGCTATTAATCGGCTTTCTCAGTTTATACACTTACCCACTAAAACTCACTGGCAAGCATTAAAGAGAATGCTACGATATTTGAGGGTATAATCCATCATGGTCTATTTTTACGACACAATTCAACTCTTGATCTCAAGGTATTAAAGAGAGTGCTAGATTATGTCCCACTACATTGTTTTGTGATAACATGGGTGCCACCTATTTGTGTGCCAATCCGGTGTACCATTCAAGAATGAAACATGTTGCTTTGAATTACCACTTTGTTACGAGAAAAGCTTGTTAACGAGTCCTACACATCAATTCAGCCGTCAACTCGGTGATGCTCTTACCAAACCACTCGGCCGCGGAACATTACTTCATCTTCGTTCCAAGATAAGAGTATCAAGGCTAATACCAAAACAAATATTTAAATATACTATTCTAGAATATTCTTGTTAGTCAAAGGTGATTGTAATCTCCTAAGGCAATCCCTTATATAGCTACTAGTATTTCTTCTTACTTTGTATAGATTGTGCCTATTTATTCACCATGTCTCTCTCTGTAAAATATATACAATACCCTTCCTTACATGAAAACAAACAAGAAAAGAAGTAAAAAAAGAAAGAAAAGTAAAAATAAATACAAATGCATGAGAGTTAAAACTTACAGGATTTTCATCCATCGATGGAATGGAAGAAACTTGTTCAGCTGGTGTCATACTAATTGAATCAAGGTCAGCTATGAAGCCATTGTTCATCTTGAACCACGTGTCTTCATCAGCAACATCTCCAAATTCGTATGGAAGGGGGCTGAATTCGGGTGTTGTAGAATGATAAGACCGTTTAGCAACAAATGGTTGTGGAGCTGGTTTAAAAGTAGGAGTACTAAAAGCATCTTCTTGTCGTGTGCCAATGGTTTCTTCTTTGGGATACTGTGTTAAGGATTCCCTATCCTACAAATAATATAATAATTATAATGATGATATAATAATAATAATAATAATAATAATAATAATAATAATAATAATAAGGGTAAAGTAATAGTAAAAAAGACATTTAATTTTAAAGATCTAAGAAGATTATAGACTTGACACGTGTACTTCTATTTTCTTAAAGAGAAAAACATTTTAGTCATTATGTCAAATAAAAACTCATTGTGCCTTATATGTTCATTATGTAAAATATCAGTTCATTATGTCATATATTTTACATCATTTGTTATATGTATTCATTATTGTGTTTTATGTTTTTAGAACATTTTGTGTTATATTTGTCATTATCTCTATAAATTATGTAAACTTGTTATCTATCATTGTTTTAATTAGAAGTACACAATGATATATTTTCACGGTGTATATTTCAAAACTCATAGTGTTGAAGATAACACAATGTGTTATTTTTGCCATTGCTTTTTGTAGATTATATAGACTTGTTATATATCATTGTGTTTTACAATTAGTACACATGTTATTTCATCAATGTATTTTTCAAAACTTATAGTGTTTAAGATAACATATTAACGGTCAAAAAACACAATGAGACGTGATATTTTGTCATTGTTTTTAATGTATTAGATTAATTAGTTGTTAATCTATCATTGTGTTTTACATACTAGAAATACACAATAATGTTATTCCACTATTATATTTTTTTAGAATTCATCATTTTAAAAAATGTAATACTATTCAGAAAAACACAATAACTAACAAAAATAAATAATGAACTGCACTAAAGACACAATAACAAGTAGAAATCATATGAGCTTAAAAACGTAAATAAATTTATTATGTTTAACATTTGTTTTATGGTGTAATTTTTATAAAAAAATATCGTATATAAAAATTATGAAAGTTTAATAAAAATGGGGAACCTTGAAAATAAGTCAACAAAAGTGGCTATGCATAGAATACTTCTTTAACAAACTTCTTTCCTACAATTTGATCTCAACCATTGATTAAAAAGATTGATGGTTGAGATTATTTCTTTCACTTCTTTGTTTTAACGGCCTTTTATTTCAACTCTCCCCTAATAATAAATTAATACTGATGTTTTAGGATAAAACTGTTTACCTGGGTTGAGATTCTTTCTCTGTGCAATTTCCTCTCTTCCTCTAACTCCATAGCAAGCTTTTCGCACTCTAGCTCATACTAGTATATGAAAAACATAAATATAAATGTAAAACTGAATCAAATATATCTAAATTTAAACCAAGGGTGGGGAACCCTCAATATATTTTATATGACATTTGTCATTGCTCTTCACCCCATATGACATTTGTCGTTGCTCTTCACTCCATAGAATCCCTAGGAAAGCCTATGTCACACCCATAGGCCACAAACTAAAAAAAGTAATACACAATATAACCACATCAAGTTATCAAAGCAACCTTGAGCTCTTTAAAAAGATGATAAACTTGTATCATCTGTTATATGACATTTGTCATTGCTCTTCACCCTCCTATGCAAAAGCGCAATATTTGATTGTAGAGTGTTCTAAAATAGGACAACTTACCTAATATGCATACGAAATCAATACTGATATTCGTCCATCTCCCTCTTGTGCAAAAACATGCATGTGACTATAACCTTAATTAGAATACAAGGTCATGTGTGATCTTAAAAATACCCGAATACACAAAGAGTGGCATCGCAGTATTCAGTGTACGGTGTGGCCATGAGCCAACTCCCATCCTCTAGGAGGTTTTTCCGAATAGGAAGCATTAGGTTATCAACCGGCTTATAGTCCAGTAATCCTTATATAGCATATTAAGGACATTATTTGTTAAGGAAAAAGTATTTTAGGTGGAGAAAGAGATACCTTAATACCAAGAAAATATTGAAATCGACTTACATAGTTGATCTTAAGAGTGTCCATGGTCGGTTTGATTTGATTTTAACCTAAAACAGAAACCAAAAACCTAAATTTCGGTTCTTGGGTTTTTAAACTTGTTTGCTTTTAGTTTTTGGTTTTCGCTTCGGTTTTGGTTTCAGTTTCAAATTTTTTGGTGTTTCATTTCGATTTTTGAAGCCAATATTTTGTTAATATTTAAGATACTCTATATATTGTTTACTCCTTTTGAAGGTGACTATCAAGAGATGTTACCTCTATCATAGTGTCATTCTATGATATAATTGTTTATCAAGTTTCAAGATGATTATTCATATTCTTTATCATATCCCTTAATAAATCTCTTCCTAAAATATAAATAGAATTTAATATATTATATATTTTATGAATTATTAATATAATATCCTATATAGGCATTTTGGTCCTTTTTAGGTCAATTTTTTTGGTTTTTGTTTGGTTTGGTTACGGGTTTGGTTTGGGCAATCATATATCGCTCAGCTCAGTTTTTTATTCTTTTTGTTTGTGTTAAAACCAAAACCAAAACCAGAATTGCTGCTTTTTAAAAAACTTCAACCAAAACCATCTGTTTTGTTTGGTTTCGATTTTTTGGTTTGGTTGCGTGACTTGCGTCAGTTTTTATGGTTATGATTCAGTTATTTCAATTTCATGTACCCCCTAGTTGATCTAAAACTAGGATCGAAGAACGTGATTGAGCTTGGTAATCTTGACTTTAGCAACAACCATAAGGGTTAAGTTACCAAACAACAACCATATAGTTTATTCTCACCTCACTCTAGACCCCCATGATAAAGGCCCTTCAGTTTAATCATACATGGGACCTTGACACATCTCTAAAAATTAAGTAAAAATCAAAGGAAGTATAGGCATGAGGGTCTGGAGTGGGGTAAGAATAGACTACATGTAGGGTTGTTTAAAAAATTCAAAATCCAAAAAAAAACGTAATCCAATCCGTATTCAAATCCGAATAACTGATCTGAATTCTTATTCAGATATTCGGATTGGATCTCATTCAAATCCGAATTCCTTATTCGGATTTCGGATATCATAATTATTTTTATTCGGATTATTCGGATATCCAATTAATCCGAACATAAATTTAACTATATTTCTAGCCCGATACTCATTACCCAACTACTTATTATGTTTTCAACTCAATACTTAAGAATCCTGACATATTTTAGGTCTCTAATCCTAAACAATCATAAAATAATCAATTGTTATTCTAAATTAGAGATTCTAATCTTCGGGTTCTATACAATTACCTATTATGTTTCAATTTTGAAATTGTGTTTAAGATAAACTTGTATTTTTGTGGTTTTATATCTTTTATTGTGATTTAAAATTTGTATAATGTTAAAAAAATTAGCCAAAAAATAGGAACAAAAAATAGAAAAAAAAACATTATTTGGTTTATTCGGATATGTTCGGATTGATCCGAATCCGATCCGAATTGAATTCGGATAGATTCGGATCGAATAAAAATATCCTTATCCAGATCAGAGTTGATTTCGGATAGTCATGAAATTTACAAATCCGAATAATCATTTATCTTATCCGATGAACACCCTAACTACATGGTCCCCAATGGAGTAACGGATGTGATGTCAAGGTTCTTGTCGAGTATATAGGATATCATGTGTCATGCATCAGTGATC
Organism: Flaveria sonorensis; assembly: GCA_025506505.1. Lineage (NCBI taxonomy): Eukaryota > Viridiplantae > Streptophyta > Magnoliopsida > Asterales > Asteraceae > Flaveria > Flaveria sonorensis. The sequence goes on along the minus strand of CM046425.1, from coordinate 135,892 downwards.
ATAAGCATGAGAGTAGTATCCGGCAACAGTGTATCGTGAGCAGTATCTAACAAGGGTGCCTAGTCCCACTAGGCGACGGCTTTAACAACTATGGTTGGAACAGTTTAGACCACTAGGTTACGTCTAGAACAAGAACAATCATCAACAGTGGTTCTTTTATTTAGAAACTAGATCTGTTAGAAGCAAGTCTTGAACAAAATACAAAAATTAACAAGGTTGGAACAGTAGATGGTTGTCTTTAAACTAGAGCGACAGCCAAAGGAAAGATTCCAACGAGCTTTTAGCGACGGCAGACAACGACAGAAAGCTCGGGTAAAGTTAGACTGTAGCGTCGACGACACAATCAAAATCCAACTAAACCAGTTGATCAAACACCCTGACACGTTAACGTGTGGGCGGTAGCGACAAAGCATTGTAGCATATTAGGCGGTGATTCTACCACTGACTTAAAAAAAGGCTAATCTTTAGTTGTGATGGCAATGGTGATGAAATGGAAAGTTTTCTCGAAAAATATATTTTTTGACGGGAAAAAATATTTTTTCCTTATTTTATTTGATCAAATAAAAAAGCAACTTTGGATGCAAACGTAAGAGGAATGGGAACGAGAGCAGTTACGGTTTGTGTCATACCAAGAGCCTTGACTCTCATACCATGTCAAAGTGAATAAAAAGTACTTGAATGCATTCCAACATCAATATATACACAAGTAACCCTATGAAAGCCTATATGGGGCACATGAAACCAAAAAGTAACACACATAATCTAATATATACAAATAACAATAAAACAACTGAGTTAAGTATAACCATTCATAAATCATAAAAGGAGATGATCAACTAACTTACCTTGAGCATATCATTTCTCAATTTCAAGATCTCTTGTTCCAAAACCCCCGCATGAGATCCCTATCAAAGTAGTTGACTTCATTTAGGTTTTAACCTTAATGGCACAACCTCAAAACAAGATTAACACTTTACCTCAAGTTTCATGCGTAGTTCTTCTATCTCAAGCTTTTGTCGCTTCAATAATGCAGCATCCGTCAAAATCTATAGAAATGGGAAACTATTTAGCTCCGGTAACAATGAGCAACTAAACAACCAAAACATCAATAAACAAAAGATAAGGTCTATAAATGCTTCAAATCCATAAACAAGTATAGCTGCATGACCAATGTGCCACACCATAATTTTACATATGCTCCATATAATTGTATGACCAATGTGCCACGCATATACTAAGGTGACAATAAATACATTTCCCTGGTGTATCTTATTGATTATAGAAATTTATAAAAGGAAGAAACTTTTACTTAAAAACTAGTAAAGCAACTAACCTAAGTTCATGGACTACAATTTACTAACAAGATTGTCTCTCCTTAGCAAGTTAGCCTAAACAATATAATTAAAAATTTGCAAAAGCAAGGGGATATGTATGTGTATGTATGTTTGCAACTCTAGGATAGAATTATTTTCTTCTGTATATGACCAAAATGGTGATCTCTTTAAGATAACCTACATAAAAGCTACCATATCATATTCTACAATCATCACAGTTAAGAAAACTAAGGGTATAAAGAGCAAGACCAACCTCATTTACTTGCACACAGTTGGTAATACGTTTAGCTCTACTGGCAAACTGAAGAGTTCCCTTTGTTTCCTCTATGTGAACCTATATATATGCACGAGTTAAACTGAAGAGTTCCCTTTGTTTTCAAAAAATTAACATGTAGTACATCGATGTGTAAGAAGAGAACATGACAGGGAAATGATGCAGTTAAACCTCCTCTGGTGCCACAGTACAAATTATTGAAGTTTTCGCATTGCCACCAAGTGCAGGTTGAAGGATACGGGTGAGCTTACTATCACGATAAGGAATATGTGCCCTGTAAAAACATGAAATCATTTTGCTATTTTGGGTCCTAACTTAGAAAAGTGGACTTCCAGGCCACTTATTCAAGATTACCAGGTTGATTGATAAGCATATCGCTATTTAATGTATCTCAATTATCTTGTGTTTCGGGTTGTTGTTCGTCAAAATTTTCTAGTTGCTATTTGCAAGAAAACGAGATGTTACACAACTACATGTAGACAAGTACCTTTGCTTTGAACCATCACTCAATTTGTTGATGACATTGCCAAGAATCATTAAACTCTTGTTGATGTGCTTTCCTTCCTTCAATCGAACTCCACCAGCTCCAGTTTTGGCAATCCGTTCAGAACCGGCTAAGTCTACCAAATTCTAGTCCCGTATAAAGAACAAACACTCAACAAATGGATATAATTATAGTTTAGCTTACCGAATAAATTATGGTAGTCTACTTAAAGATAGAAGATTACGAACCAAGACAGAAACACGAATAGCATCATCCAAAGTTGAATAATCATTAGAACCTGATTCTTTCCGCTTGCTCTCAATCACCTGAGAAGCCATGCCATCAATATAATAGCTTCTTAGTTCTAAACAACATAAGAAATATATAATACTTTCAAATTATAATACTTCCAAATTATCATAACATGTCAAGAAAGGTTGAACGACATACCATCCGAAATATCGTGTGGGATCTACTACTTCGGACATTCATATTAGTCTCACCGAAGTGTCTGTTAACTGAAGAAGCCATTTCAAGTATACATACAGTTAACTGACCTAACATAATGGTACAAGAAATCTCAAATTAGACTCATACCTTCCCCCGTTTCAATGAGCTTAAGTACTTGTTCAGCACTATTAACAATCTCCTCTCTAAGGCCTGCAACAAATATACCACGCTGGAGAAGAGCGTTTGTCAGTAAAAGAACTTCCATACTATAATATAACATAGAATGTGTTGTACCACATTCACCTCCAAATTTTCATGAATCTGCAGTTTCTGGTTCTCGACAGCAAGAAGGTCATTAATTTCTTCATTATATATCTCCATGTACGAGACTCTAATGAGGAACTCTCTATCAGTTGACTGCATAAATTTGTAAAACAATCATAGTGTTTGACTGTATTATTATAATTGTAGCTGATAAGAAGCAAATATAGTAGTAAAACTATAAGAACATACCACATTTGTTTTGGAAAAAATATCTTTGACAGCCCGGTGAATAATCCCTGGATCATTGTCAGATCCATTCATTGTAAAAGTTTTCCCGCTACTTGTTTGTCCATATGCGAAGGCAGTACCTACACATTGCACAGTTTCGAATAAAGGTCATGGAATAATTCAGAGTGACAGGTAGCCCAATACAGAACCTTTGTGATTTTAATTGTAAAACTAATGAACAACTGGATTCATAGTAGAGATTCAATCAAATCTGTTGATTGGAAGCGATGTTCGTAGTTAAGGTGTAAGAATATGAAGATGGAGGGATGGGTTCTAAGTTGATTTTACAGGGGGTAGAGGACAAAAAGGTCACTTGTAATCATGTAGCGCTATCATTATCAATCGAGATGGGAATTAGTTATCAGTTACCATTGAAGCCTTGAACGACGGCATGGATGATGTCCCTGGTGAGGAGGTCATAAAGGCTAGAATTGGAGCAATCTTGATCGAAAACATGATCTGCAGAACACATAATAATTAGTAAAAGAAAGAAAGAAAGCAAGCGTAGAAGGAAGGGGGGGGTGGTACCGAAGCTATATGAAACAGCAGGGGGAAGAGGGGTGCCGGCTAGAGACCTATGCAGCGAAATACGGTTGTCCTCTACCTTCCAGTGACTACCATCAACACTGGATGTCACAGGCGGCCTCACTCTCACTGCTACACATATTTTCTCCATCCCTCTTCAGCCACCCGATCTCAGCAGATGGATTGGATTGGATTGGATTGTGAGATCTGGATTCGGAGGCGTCTAGTCTAGGCGGGATCTACCTAACCTTTTCAAAATTTTGATTTTTAGTCACGCTTACTTTCGCATTCAACCTTGACTTTTCTTTTTTCCTTTTTTTTTTTTTAAATGGCAGCAACTTTAACTTTTATTTTTATTTTTTTTTATGTAAATTACAATACTTTAAGAAAGAAGGTACAGCTTCTTAATACATGTACATATTTTAAAATGAGCTATACAAGTGACCTGTGCATCGTTTATTGGCTTAAGGTTAGAAAGGACTCTTCGACTGAGAAAATGATTAGAGAGAAGGATGGAGATCTTTTTCATATTTTCTTATATGACAGTAAAAGAGATGCGGGAGAGAGATGTCGATTTGCTCGCCGCTTCACCGCTACCCTTTACGGTAACATCATCGCTTCAACGTCACCAGTCTGTTTCCTCTTGCGTCGTTTCCACCCCCTGATGTGTAATATTTTGAATGTAATAGCGATTAGTTAGTTGACGGTTAGTTACTTTTAGTTATAAGTCAATAAAAGTCAACTGTATGTAGTCAAAATAGCTATTAATTGGGAAGGAGATCGTATGATGTAGTAGTTCAGAAATAGTAGAAAATTCATTTTCCCTCTTGTTCCATTGTTGTAACTAACATTCAAAGAACTCTTCTTCTTCAAGTTCTTCTGAGTGTTACTTAGTTCAACCATTGTTAATTCAATGTTAAGCTAATTCAATTAGAAACCACATCACCCTCGTCTTCGCCACGGCCCTAAGTTTCAAGTTTCAAATTATGTTCCATCGGAAATAGGCTTGGCCGACCACCTAACATCCCGGTGTCTTCCAAGATGTCAAGTATATACTTGCGTTGGACTTAATACCATCCCTTGTTTCATTCTAGTGAACTCAATTCCTAGGAACAACTTCAAAGGACCAAGATCTTTAATACTAAATTTCTTGTCTAGAAATACGCTGGTCTCTTGCATTCGGTTAAAGTCATTTCCCACGATGATCACATCATCTACATAAATTAATGCAACCATAAAAACATTATTCTCTTTAAAAGTAAATAGAGAAGGGTCGGCTCCTGTTTGCTTGAAACCGATTTCTAACAATAAATTTGTAAATTTTTGGTACCAATTTCTTAGGGTTTTTTTTTTTTTGAAAAAAGGCCAATGCCTTGGCAAACATTTATTAATCAATGGAAAAATACAAAGAATGGCAACTAGTCACATGGGATAATACACCCATGTAAAACACTAGTCCTAGAAAATAAAGGACCACTACTTGGGCTTTGGCAACTAATACATATAAGCAAGCTATACTCTATACTTTTCCTAGACCAAAGAAAGCCCAAGAAAAAACACCAAAATCTATTAAAGTCCAATTGGGCTTTACTAATAACCCAAGTAGACTTATACATCACAAAAAGCATACCAAATTTACACTTAATATCCATAACCACAATACTATGCTTATTGAGCCCTTTTCCAATCAAAATATAAATGCACGCTGTTATCCATGACTTTATCCAAACACCACAAAAATCAGCCCACTTCCAAGTCCAGAGTTCTCTATTTCTCATAATCAGAAGCATCATGCCCAATTCATTAAGGCCCATAAGACACATCTTCAAATCTCTCTCAAAGTTACTCGTAGCCCATCTGCTAAATTTATAGGTCTTTAACTCAGCATGCATGCAAACCATCACCAAGTAATCTTTAAGCTCATAAAGCCAGTTTATCATAACCTCAAATATCCCAGCAACATTCAACAAGATAAGATCAATATAACCATTCATCTCTATTCTGAATTGCCTCCTTTTAAGATTTCCACAAGCTTTTGTACCCTTCATGATAAAAAGATTACAATACATTTGCTTCTGAAGCCAGATCTACAACAATTTCTTCCGAAGCCAATACCATAACATTTGCTTCCGAAGCCAATTCCACAACAATTTCTTCCGAAGCCAGATCAACAATAATTTCTTCCAAAGCCAATTCCTCAAAAATTTCTTCTGAAGCCAATTCCACAACAATTTCTTCCGAAGCCAGATCCACAACAATTTCTAGTCTAGGCGGGATCTACCTAACCTTTTCAAAATTTTGATTTTTAGTCATGCTTACTTTCACATTCAACCTTAACTTTTCTGATTTTTTTTTAAATGGCAGCAAATTTAACTTTTATTTTTATTTTTATTTTCTTTTATGCAAATTACAATACTTTAAGAAAGGAGGTACAGCTTCTCAATGCATGTACATATTTTAAAATGAGATATACAAGTGACCTCTGCACCGTTTATTGGCTTAAGGTTAGAAGGGACTCTTCGACTGAGAAAATGATTAGAGAGAAGGATGGAGATCTTTTTTATATTTCCTTATATGACAGTAAAAGAGATGCGGGAGAGAGATGTCGATTTGCTCGCCGCTTCACCGCTACCCTTTACGGTAACATCATCGCTTCAACGTCACCGGTTTGTTTCCTCTTGCGTCGTTTCCACCCTCTGATGTGTAATATTTTAAATCTAATAGTGATTAGTTAGTTGACGGTTAGTTACTTTTAGTTACAAGTCAATAAAAGTCAACTGTATGTAGTCAAAATAGCTATTAATAGGGAAGGAGATCGTATGATGAGGTAGTTCAGAAATAGTAGAAAATTCCTTTTCCCTCTTGTTCCATTATTGTAACTAACATTCGAAGAACTCTTCTTCTTCAAGTTCTTTTGAGTGTTACTTAGTTCAACCATTGTTAATTCAATCTTGAGCTAATTCAATTAGAAACCACATCACCCTCGTCTTCGCCAGGACCCTAATTTTCTTGGTGGCTATAACAATTTTGTTATGGTAAAAGATATTAGTTTGTTTATTTGATGTGAGTACATAAAAACCAAAGGTCTATCGAACATATATACAATACAGATCCACTAATTGTGCCAAGAATTAAGGAGGTTATGCATGGCAAGAGATAATGGAGATTGATTATATGCATGGCAGGAGATAATAGTGATTGACTATGTATACAGAGAGAATAATGTCCATCTTTAACCCTCAAGTTGGAGCATGGAGGTTTTGAGTGCCCAACTTGTCGAGTAATGTGCGAAGCTGTTGTGTTCCCAAAGGCTTGGTGAGTATGTTTGCGATTTGAGTTTCAGTGTCAATCTTCATGGGTTTTATTTCTTGAGACTCGACTCGCTCTCTAATAAAATAACAATCCATCTCAATATGCTTTGTGCGTTTATGGAAAACCGGATTGTTTGCTATATGACGTCTGCTTGTTTATCACAAAACAAATATGTTGCACCATTAGGAGGCATGTCGAGTTCACGTAAAAGCCATCTTACACGTAGGATTTCACTTACCGCATTTGTCATAGCACGGTATTCGGCTTCAGCCGATGAACGGGAGACGACGGATTGCTTTTTGGATTTCCACGATATGGGAGCTCCGCCTAAAAGCAATAAGTAGCCGGTTCTAGATCGCTTGGTCATTGGACACCCAAGCCAATCGGGGTCGCAGTAAGCAGTGAGATTGGTTCCCCCTTCTTTAGGAATCAATATACCTTGGCCCGGGGTGGCTTTAAGATACCAAAGGACATAGTTTGCAGCTTCCATGTGACTTTACCGTGGGTCACTTACGAATTGACTCAAAACATTTACCGCATAAGTTATGTCATGCCTCGTAGCGTTGAGGTAAACTAGTCGCCCAAGTAGTCTTCGATATTGATTCGAGTCAACTCGTGGCTCTTCTTCACACTTTCCAAGTTTCAAATTATGTTCCATCGGAAATAGGCTTGGCCGACCACCTAACATCCCGGTGTCTTCCAAGATGTCAAGTATATACTTGCGTTGGACTTAATACCATCCCTTGTTTCATTCTAGCGAACTCAATTCCTAGGAACAACTTCAAAGGACCAAGATCTTTAATACTAAATTTCTTGTCTAGAAATACGCTGGTCTCTTGCATTCGGTTCAAGTCATTTCCCACGATGATCACATCATCTACATAAATTAATGCAACCATAAAAACATTATTCTCTTTAAAAGTAAATAGAGAAGGGTCGGCTCCTGTTTGCTTGAAACCGATTTCTAACAATAAATTTGTAAACTTTTGGTACCAATTTCTTAGGGTTTAGGGTTTAGGGTTTTTTTTTTTTTTGGAAAAAGGGCAGTGCCCTGGCAAACATTTATTAATCAATGGAAAAATACAAAGAATGGCAATTAGTCACATGGGATAATACACCCATGTAAAACACTAGTCCTAGAAAATAAAGAACCGCTACTTGGGCTTTGGCAACTAATATATATAAGCAAGCTATACTCTATACTTTTCCTAGACCACAGAAAGCCCAAGAAAAACCACCAAAATCTGTTAAAGTCCAATTGGGCTTTACTAATAACCCAAGTGGACTTATACATCACAAAAAGCATACCAAATTTACACTTAATATCCATAACCAGAATACTATGCTTATTGAGCCCTTTTCCAATCAAATATAAATGCACGCTGTTATCCATGACTTTATCCAAACACCACAAAAATCAGCCCACTTCCAAGTCTAGAGTTCCCTATTTCTCATAATCGGAAGCATCATGCCCAGTTCATTAAGGCCCATAAGACACATCTTCAAATCTCTCTCAAAGTTGCTCGTAGCCCATCTGCTAAATTTAAAGGTCTTTTACCCAGCATGCATGCAAACCATCACCAAGTAATCTTTAAGCTCATAAAGCCAGTTTATCATAACCTCAAATATCCCAGCAACATTCAACAAGATAAGATCAATATAACCATTCATCTCTATTCTGAATTGCCTCCTTTTAAGATTTCCACAAGCTTTTGTACCCTTTATGATAAAAAGATTACAAAACATTTGCTTCCGACGCCCGATCCACAACAATTTCTTCCGAAGCCAATACCATAACATTTGCTTTCAAAGCCAATTCCACAACAATTTCTTCCGAAGCCAGATCCACAATAATTTCTTCCATAGCCAATTCCTCAACAATTTCTTCCGAAGCCAATTCTACAACAATTTCTTCCGAAGCCAGATCCACAAGGACCACAACAATTTCTTCCGAAGCCAATTCCTCAATAATTTCTTTCGAAGCCAATTCCATAATAATTTCTTCTAAAGCCAGTTCCACAACAATTTCTTCTAAAGCCAATTCCACAACATTTGCTTCCGAAGCCAATTTCACAGCAATTTCTTCCGAAGCCAGTTCCCCAACATTTGCTTCCGAAGCAAATTTCCCAACATTTGCTTCCGAGGCAAATTCCACAACATTTGCTTTCGAGGCAAATTCCACAACATTTGCTTCCGAAGCCAATTCCACAATATTTGCTTCCGAAGCAGTCTGCTGCCATAATTCTCACACCATCTCTTTAAAAAGAAATAGATCAATATGCCAAGAACATAATAAAACATTAAAGTAATTTCTACACTAGGTGCATCCTCCCCTTTAATGTTATTGCTTCTATAATAAAACTTGAAGGCAGCAATTTTCCTATATGTCCCTGGCCAGTAATATGAGCACCAGGCATCCCCTCCAACTTGGTTCTGTAGACTCAGCTCCTCAACATCAAGACATAAGGTCCCACTGTTTGAATGATCACTAAGCCCCACTCTAGTTTCACCATTACAAGCAACATTCCTGCATGTCAGCATAACAATTAACATTATCAAATCATATTTCTTATCTGCCCCACTTCCTGCCCAACCCTATAAGAATCCTGCCCACAGACAAGACTCAACAAAAGAAAGGAAAGGTTCAAGGAGATGTAAGTGTTGGGAACGGTCTGCCCAAGACACATATTAAATTGATATGGCTAGTACGTTATGATCCAAGTCGGGTCATACCCAATAACAAGCTAGACAAACACCTATAATATTTATTTTATGATATGATCATGTAAATAAATATTGACACTTGAAGTATTTAGAAATTGGGTTTCTAAATATTTGCACTAGTGTTATGAATAAATTATATGGATAATTTATTCTAGAGAGAGAGTACTTTGTATTGTTATTCAAATGGTTGAACAAACAATACAAGTCTTTTTGTCCGCATTTCTTTGTTACTCATCCGCATTTACTAATGCGATGTGTTACTGAGGAAATACGGATGAATGTTCCTCATCTGCATTTACAAATGCGGATGTGCATTTGTAGAAATGCTGAAGGAATTTCTTCATCCGCATTTACTAATGCAGATGAATATTAGAGAAATACGGATGGGTTAAAAGGATGGGTCCCGCCCACTTTTCTCTCACTCTGAAATTCAGTTTCATAGGACGTGCAATATATGATTGTATTCAACCACTCTCTTTGATAACTTACAACACACAAAAAGGTGCAGATCGTGTTCCTGTTGCTTTTCTCTTGATCGGTCGAAGAAAACCAAGAACAAAACTCAATTCAAGTGCAGAAAATCCTAGCAACCTGGTGTTTTGTTGGAAGCTTGGGGTAGAAAAGCGTGAGGTTTCCTGCTTTAGAAGCTGCCGATCAAAGATTTTTTTCCTTTGTCCCATTCGAGAGGTAGATTTATAAACACCCTATGGTTGTTTGTAAGCATGATTTTTCATATAACGATCCATTACGGGTTTTTAACAGATATATAAATTGGTTTATATATATTAACTGTAACAAGTTTTTCTTCAATTTCCGATGCGTTTTCATTTTATAAGGATAAAATGACTCTGATAAACTTGTGAAAACTCCACAATGGTATCAGAGCCGGTTATATGGATACATGCTTCATCTGGACTGAATTCTCGGTTTCTTTTTGTTTGTTCACCAACAGACCGAGAATTCTGGTTTGTGTTTCCCTTGTTTTTCAAGATTCTACTTTACATGCATATTTTAATCTTGAAAAGTCTAATCATTTGGATGACTTAGTTGTTTGGACAAGAATCATGATATTCGTTTTTTTTAACATTAACCGAAAATCTGTGATTCAAGGGGAAAACTCTCGGATTTTTGCTTACATATTTGGATATGTATCTTGATGTTCATAACCTAGTCGAGAACTTATGTTTGGATGTGTTATGATTTGTATTTGATTATTCAAAGGGTTGTAATAATTAAATGTATTTGTTCTTCCTATTGGCTATGTAATTTATTTATTTTCATTTGGTATGTAAAATAAATAGATTAGTTGCATTTCACTTTTACTAGAAAAATATATATAGGATATATAATTTTGTAAAAGAAGATGCAACAATGATGTTTTCGGTTTGGGCCAATTTTGTGCCCAAAGGGATTTATAGCTCTTAATAGGATTTAAGCCCAATAACTGAAAACTAATTTTGAATGCCCAAATGGGTTTGGTGTAGAATTTTAAGTCTATTTGGAAGCTCAAATCGAATAGGAGAATCACAACAAGTGTTATCCCTAGGAAGGATCTAAATAACTCACTTGTTTCGGACAACAAGTAATGTTAAATTAGTTGGCTATGGTTATGAACTTGTTGTTGTATGTGTTGCTTGTATGGTTGATTTAATTTATTGTTCATGTGGTATTTGGATATGCACTGTTAAACATTTCAAATCAAAAATAAGCTTCAAACGGTTCTTTTGGAAACATTAACATGGGTAATAAAATGGTTTTATTAAAGTTTAATGTTTTCGCAATAAAATTGGGTTTTATTAAAAAAATCTTGGAAATTGGTTTCACTAATATACCACGCATTTGAATGCATGCAAATGTAAGGTACAAAATATTTTTATAACTAGAATTAATGAAAACAAAATCCCTTTAAACAAGTTTAACACCATCCTTTTATACAACACTCGAATCACTTGGGAACTATTTGTGGGATAAAGGTCACCTAACCACATTTAGGGAACTTGTGTGTTTGAGGTGGGTTTAGCATATTTGTGGGATGAAGGTCACCTAACCACCTGTATGTGTCAACTCACACGTGTGTGTAAGTAGGACGACTTGAGTTGGAAACCATGTGAATAGGGTCACCGAAGCATGGCGTACAATGGTGTTGATGGGATTAAACATGCCAACTAAACATAAAGATGTTTAACCGATCCTATAAACTAGAAGTTGCAAAGGGTTGCAATTGTCAAAAGTTGATGACCTTGTTAATTTAAATAATGGGATAAAACTCACCTAACCATTATTTGAATGTAACGCTATATTCTAGATTTTAATTAATTATTGTCTATGATACATGAAAGGGTATTAATAATTAAAATGACATTCTATAAATACTAAAATTGAACTTTGTTTATATTGTAGTAATGGCCGCAAATAATAACAACGCTACCTCCCCGACCGTCCATAACCTATCACTGAGAACTATCCTGGAAAGGGATCGTCTAAACCATAATAATTTCATGGATTGGTTTTGAAACTTGAGAATTGTTCTCAAGCAAGAAAAGAAATGATATGTGTTGGACGATCCTATTCCCGATGAACCCAACATTGATGATGTTGATGCCTACGAGGATTGGGTTAAGCACACTGAGGATTCTATGCAAGTTTCTTACCTCATGTATGGAACCATGATTCCCGAGCTTCAAAAGGATTTTGAACATCACGGGGCATAAAACATGATTACCCAGCCGAAGGAAATGTTCCTTCAACAAGCGAGGGTAGAGCGCTTCGAAACGGTTTGAGCGCTTCATGCATGTCAAATGGAAGAAACCCAATATTTATAGTCTTATGTGATGAAGATGAAAAGCCACATTGATCGCCTCGAAGGCTGAATTGTCCCGTCTCAAAAGAGTTGGCCACGGATTTGATCATCAATGGTCTAACCAAGAAGTGTGAGACTTTTATCATGAATTATAACATGAATGGATGGGACAAGAGCATTGGGAAACTTCATGCAATGCTCAAAAAAGCCAAGGCAGGGATGGGTAAAAGGGTTTTACAAGTTCTCACGATCAATGAGGGTGTCAATAAGAAGAGGCATCACCCGAACCCAAGGCAAATGTTGCCAAAGGCAAGGAGTACATCAAAGGAAATGGTAAGGGAAAGACTAAAGCGGGACCACTAAAACCAAGGCTTAAGAAGCCAAAGGTTAAGCAGAACGATCCATGCTTTGAGTGTGGTGAGATAGGACATTGGAAGAGGAATTGTCCAATCTATCTCAAAGAGTTGAGAAACAAGAGGGATGCTGGGCAGACCTCAAGTACAACTTTCATGATCCATATTGAACTTATTGTTATTTCTTCAAACACATTTGGAAGTCATTTTGAAGAATGTTTTGTATGCTCCTAGTTTGACTAGGAACATAATTTCTGTTTCCCTTCTAAAACAATTTGGTTATCTATTAAAGTTTGTAAACAATGGTATTTGTGTCTTTATGGATGATATATATTATTTTAAGGCTGTGCCTTTTAATGGTATTTGTGAATTGGTTCATGATGACTCATCCTTTAATAACTTGTTATACCAATCAAGCACCAAGAAACTTAAAATGGGTTTAAGTAAATTATATATTTGGCATTGTCGTCTTGGTCACATAAACAAGAATTGTATTCAAATACTTCAAAAGAATGGTCTTTTGGAAGCAAATGAGAGGGTTCATTTGATAAGTGTGAATCTTGTTTACAAGGAAAGATGACCAAGGAACCCTTTAATGGTACTAACCAAAGGGCAAAAGATTTATTAGGAATCATACATTCGGATGTATGTGGTCCTTTTAAAGCAATGACAAGGAATGGTGAAAGATACTTCATTACCTTTATCGACGATTATAGTCATCATGGTTATGTGTACTTGTTGAGACACAAAGATGAAGCTTTTGAAACATTCAAAATCTTCAAGAATGAAGTAGAAAATCAACTCAACAAAACTATCAAAGTTCTTCTTTTGGATAGAGGAGGTGAATACCTTAGTGATGCCTTTTAAGATCATCTTAGGAGTTATGGGATTGTCTCACAGCTTGCTCTACCCGGTCTGTCATTTTAGGGTTTCGCATTGCTCTCCGCTGCCCGTATTCTAAATATGGCCCCAACCAAGAAAGTGGATAAGACACCTTTTGAAATATGGCATGGAAGGGTTCCATCGTTATCATATTTAAAGGTATGGGGTTGTGAAGCTTATGTTAAGCAGAACACCCCAAACAAGTTAGATAGCCGATCCACTAAGTGTATCTTTGTAGGATATCCCAAAGACTCGATGGGATATTACTTCTACAATCCAACAGAGGAAAAGGTATTTATTGCTCGAAAGGCTGAGTTCTTGGAAACTAAATTCCTTATGGAAGGAACTACCGATAGAACAGTGGAACTTGATGAGGAACAAGAACCACAAGCCGATACACATTTGGTTGATACTAGCAATCAACAAGAGGTTGTTGATAATGATCAAGTGGTTGATCAATACACATAAAACATTCATAGATCTGGTAGGACTAGCTATCCTCCCTAAAGATATCGATTTTTCATGAATGGATGCTATGTAGTTGACTCGGATGAACCAACTACGTACCATGATGCAATGTCCAATTCGGATTGTGAGAAGTGGCTTGAAGCCATGAACGTAGAGATGCAATCCATGTATGACAACCAAGTCTGGGAATTGGTTGTACCACCGCTTAACTCCAAGCCGGCTGAATGTATATGGGTTTTCAAGAAGAAAACCGATATGCATGGAAACTTGAATACTTATAAAGCAAGACTTGTAGTAAAAGGTTTCACTCAGACTCAAGGGGTTGATTATGATGAGACCTTCTCGCCTGTGGCAATGCTAAAGTCCATTAGGATATTATTTTCCATAGCTACGTATTATGACTATGAGATTTGGCAAATAGATGTCAAAACTGCTTTCCTTAATGAACATCTTGAAGAGAATGTCTATATGGTTCAGCCAGGAAGGTTTTGTCGATCCACAATATCCTAATAAAGTATGCAAGTTAAAGAAATCAATCTATGGATTGAAACACGCATCGAGAAGTTGGAATCAACGTTTTGATGAAGAAATAAAAAAGTTTGCATTCATCAAGAATGCTGATGAAGCTTGTGTGTATAAGAAGGCTAGTAGGAGCATCATCACATTCTTAGTATTGTATGTTGAGTTACTGTTTGGAAATGACATTCCAACCATGGAAGGTTTTAAAACTTGGCTTGGAAGTTGTTTTTCCATCAAAGATCTTGGTGAAGCCGCCTATATTTAAGGAATAAAGATCTATAGGGATAGATCAAGGCGGTTGATAGGTTTAAACCAAAGTGCATATATTGATAAAATCTTGAAAAGGTTTAAAATGGAGAACTCTAAGAAAAGTTTGGTACCTATTCAAAGAGGGACAATATTGAGTGCATCTCAATGTCCAAGCTAGGATGAGCAGGAAAGGATGAAGGAAATTCCATATGCATCTGCTATAGGATCCATCATGTATGCAATGATATGCACTAGACCGGATGTGTCATGAGCTTTAAGCATGACAAACAGATATTAGCAGAATCCAGGAAATAGTCATTGGATGGTTGTTAAGAGTATATTGAAATACCTTAGGAGGACTAAGGATATGTTTCTAATATACGGATTTGGCAAAGAGGAACTCGTTGTAAAGGGTTACACGGATGCGAGTTTCCGAACTGATCGAGATGATTCTCGATCACAATCGGGGTATGTCTTCATTATGAATGGAGGGGCAGTGTCCTGGAAGAGTTCAAAGCATGATGTGGTAGCATTGTCCACTACAGAATCAGAATACATCGCATCTTCATTGGTAGCACAGGAAGCTGCATGGTTGAAGAAATTCATTATCGATCTAGGGGTTGTCTCTACCATTCAAGATCCCCTAGAGATATTTTGTGACAATGAGGGTACGATTGCTCAAATCAAGGAACCCCATGCACATCAAAAGACAAGGCATATTGAGCAGAGATTCAACTACATAAGGGATGAAGTTGAAAAAGGAAAGATATGTATTCGCAAAGTTTACACTAATCAAAATATTGCGGATCCACTCACGAAGCTCCTTGAAAGGCCAAAGCATAAGAGTCATACTTGTGCCTTAGGACTTCGATATTCTAGTGATTGGATTTGATGTATTTAGTATTTAAATATCAGAACAATTGTTATTTTGACTCATATTTATATATGATTATGATACTATGAGTTATGTTCCATTTTAGCATGTTTAGATCCATGAATATGTTTATTATTCTAGTGATTGGATTTGATCTATTTAGTATTTAAATATCAGAACAATTGTTATTTTGACTCATATTTATATATGATTATAATACTATGAGTTATGTTCCATTTTAGTATGTTTAGATCCATGAATATGTGGGAACAAATATGAAGTAAGACTATTATGAACTTGGATTGGTGGATATTCATAAGGTATGAATATAGAGCAAGAGGTTGCTACCAAGGTTCATAAATATTTGTGAGATACAAATATTGGATAGATCCACTCTCAAATTTTACTGCATGGAATTATGTAATTGATCATAAGTAAATTTGAGTAAAGGAGAATATCATTGTATCCTCCGACCTGAGATACATATTGGGTTTTGATATTCACCAAATATTATACTTTGATCTAGTTCTTCGCTGTTCTGAAATAATGGACAGTACATAAGGCTAGTTTCAGGTGTGATACAAGGTGATTGTGAGAAACGTATGTAGTCAAGATGGGATTTGTTCCTCTTATTCGTCGAGAGTATGATGTCTAAGGCCTAATTAAGTTAAATCAACAGGGAATGATCATTTTGTGTCTCTGGATTTAACATGACATCTGTAACAAAAGGATAAATGATTGATTCACCTAAATCATTTTCAAGTAAGGGACTTGAAGAAGATGATGTTATTGAATGGCACTTCATCATGCATATTAGGGGTAGTAAACCGTTGTTAGGCGGTATTTACTGCTTGCATTAATTCTCTATGTATCTTGTGCAAGTGGGAGATTGTTGGGAACGGTCTGCCCAAGACACATATTGAATTAATATGGCTAGTACGTTATGATCCAAATCGGGTCATACCTAATAACAAGGGTAGACAAACACCTACAATATTTATTTTATGATATGATCATGCAAAAAAATATTAACACTTGAAGTATTTAGAAATTGGGTTTCTAAATATTTGCACTAGTGTTATGAATAAATTATATGGATAATTTATTCTAGAGAGAGAGTACTTTGTATTGTTGTTCAAATGGTTGAACAAACAATACAAGTCTTTTTTGTCCGCATTTCTTTGTTACTCATTCACATTTACTAATACGGTTGTGTTACTGAGGAAATGCGGATGAATGTTCCTCATCCGTATTTACAAATGCGGATGTGCATTTATGGAAATGCTGAAGGAATTTCTTCATCCGTATTACTAATGCGGATGAGCATTTAAGGAAATGCTGATGAAACCGATCATCCATATTTACTAATACGGATGTGCATTTGGGGAATGCTGATGAACTGTTCGTCCGCATTTACAAATGCAGATGTGCATTTTTAGAAATGCTGATGGAGTTACTTATCCGCATTTACAAATGCGGATGTACATTTGGGAAATACAGATGAAGTTTCTTCTTCCGCATTTACAAATGCGATTAGAGTTTGTTCATCCGCATTTACTAATGCGAATGAATATTAGAGAAATACTGATGGGTTAAAGGGATGGGTCCCACCCACTTTTTTCTCACTCTGAAATTCAGTTTCATAGGACGTGCAATATATGATTGCATTCAACCACTCTCTCTGATAACTTACAACACACAAAAAGGTGCAGATCGTGTTCCTGTTGCTTTTCTCTCAATCGATCGAAGAAAACCAAGAACAGAACTCGATTCAAGTTCAAAAAATCCTAGCAACCTGGTGTTTTGTTGAAAGTTTGGGGTAGACAAGCTTGAGGTTTCCTGCTTTGGAAGCTGCCGATCAAAGATCTTTTTCATCTATCCCATTCGAAAGGTAGATTTCTAAACACCCTATGGTTGTTTGTAAGCATGATTTTTCATATAACGATCCATTACGGGTTTTTAACAGATATATAAATTGGTTTATATATATTAACTGTAACAAGTTTTTCTTCAATTTTCGCGGCGTTTTAATTTTATAAGGATAAAATGACTCTGATAAATTTGTGAAAACCTCATAGTAAGACACAGATTAAGGTTTGGCTGCACCAGTAAGCTACAAGACCTAACAAACTAAGAATATACAACAAGAGACTGGTGCAGGCCTCCATCCTTATGTCTCTCGGGCTGCTACCAACTCCTGGAAGATTTTTATAATCAAACCCCATCCAATAAAGCTGAGAAACTGCAAAGGCCCATATGAAGGCAGACACTGCAATCTCCACAAATTCAGAATTATTCCTAAAGACCAAGCAGATGGAGGATAAAGACAAACACTCATAATTTTCATGACAGAAGAACTAGAAACAGAAAATAAGAGCACCTACCAGACCCTCACTTCTTCTCCCTTCCCAACCCTTTAAACTTCTTCTTCATGACTCAGACTCAACCAAAAACCACAGGTTGCAAATGTATATATGACACAGGAATGGGTTTGGGTCCACCAACAAGCTTTGCCTATCCTTCTAGGAATTATCATCAAAAAATTAGTGGACTCCTCCATCCTTATGTCTCCCTGGTTAAAGCCAACTCCTGGCTTATTCCCAAATAGCTACGCAGGGAAGATAATAGGGGCAAGATGCCAAACCTATTACCCTCAAACATACCCAGAATAATTCCTAAAGACCAAACAAAAGAGAGGAAGAAGTAAAAGAGAGAAGTAAAAATAGTAAATCTAGAAGCAGAACTAAGAGCATCTACCATGAACTTTCCTGGACTTCCTCCCCAACCCATATTATATCCTTCCCTAGCTGTTTTGTTAAGATTGCAAATTGCACTCTTGCCAGAAAAGTGAGGAGCCTTAAACCAATCATCCTATAAACCCAAACTCACCAAGAAGATGTCACACACCCAGCCCCCCACCCTCCCTACTCTCCACTCATATGAGAAGTAGAAGAAAAAGAAAGTTGGAAAGGATTTCATTTCCTTGTATCCCATGTGTAGATCCCCGAGAAGCAATCTATTAAGAATCACTAACCCGCTCAAAAATACCATATAACCCCTCATCATTGTACACCTTTTTTCTTTATTGGTGGGTGCAATGCAAAGCCCCATAATTTGCTATCCTTATGGTTTTTGAGGTTTCATAAATTGTCAACCCTAATAACCGCAACCTAACCACAGTCTTCATTTTTCTGCAAATTTCCTTAACATTCTTTGTTAATGCTGAAATAGTCTCAAGTTTCTTTCCTGCCAAATGAAATAGACCATGGCTGCCAAAAGTAATCTTTGGATGATACTAGCAAATTGCTTGTTGATAGGAGAAGAGATAAGCTGCTGAACACAAGTTTTCAAATCAGGTGGAGCATTCTCCAATTTGGCAATAGTTTTTAATTCAGCCCAAATCCTCTTGGAGTAATCACAATTAAAGAGTAAGTGGTCATGAGAATCAGCTTGAGAGTTACAAAGACCACATAGGAGTTTCTTGGAACTATCCCATTTAAGCATTCTATCTTGAGTAAGTTATCTTTGTTTAATGGCCAGCTACAAAATAATTGAATGTCTAGGGTTACTTTGGCTTAACCAAATCAATTTTGACCAAGCTATAGAAGGTTGTTGAATGCTCAGATCCTAAAAAGCAGCTTTGGTAGAAAAAGTCACTTTTTTACCTTCCTTAGTCTTCTAAACAAACTTATCCTATTCATCAGGCCATAGAGTAGGAGGAGGAAAATCAAATAAAATTGGGAATTTGTCCTTCCATTCTTGAGGCCATTTCCAATCTTGACCAGAAACTACAGAATTCACCTTGCAATCAAGATTTAACCCAGCCCTATGAACTTCTTTAGGATTTATAAAATCAGAGAGGGGACTTAGAGGATGCCAATTATCAAACCAAGTAGAAGTGTTGCTTCCATTTCCTATTTCTCTATGGCAAAATGGCCTAATTGTCTTCTTACATTGAAGAATATTTCTCCAACTCCAGCAAGCACCATCAGTTTTGTTCATTTCCCATAGAGTCATACCCTTTAATCTATAATGAGCAATCCATTGGGTCCAAATAATTTGATGACCATTGATTAGGTTCCAGATAAGTTTAGCAATTAAGGCCATATTCTTGATTTTTAGAGATTTGATACCCAACCCTCCTTGACTTTTAAGAAGACATATCTCCTGCCAAGTAACTCTAACCTTGCCTTTCACATTATCACCCTGGGCCCACAGGAAGCCATTTAGCAGCCTTTCAATATCTTCAATCACATTGACAGGTAATAAGAATACAGAGGCCTGGTAAACTTGCATAGAAGAAAGAACATATTTAATTAACATCAATCTTCTAGCAAAAGATAAACTCTTATTCTTCCAGTCATGAATTTTCTTTTTGACCTTTTCAATTAACACCTTGCAATCCTTAGAATAGAGTCTTTTGGATAATAAAGGTAATCCAAGATATCTAACAGGGAGAGAGCCCTCCTTAAAAGGGAGGATTTGCAAAATTCTGTTTTTAGCAATAGGAAGGACATGCCCAAAATACACTGTACTTTTGCTGAGGTTAGGGATAAGACCTGAAACACCTGAAAACTCCTCTAGAGCATCCTTTAACACTTTAACAGAATTAGTATCAGCATGAGCAAACATTAGAAGATCATCAGCAAAGCAAAGACCGGTGATGCCAAGATCCTTACATTTCTAATGATATTTGAATTGAGCATTCTCTCTAATTTTTCTATTAATCATCAAGGTTAAAATTTCCATCACCAAGGTAAAAAGATATGGGGACATGGGATCTCCTTGCCTTAATCCCCTCATTCCCTTGAAAAAACCATAACTGTATCCATTAACATTTATAGAGTAGCAAGCATTAGTTAAACATGTCATGATCCAATGCACCATACAAGGATGAAATCTAAATTGCTCTAGGCAGAATTTTAAGAAAGAATGATCCATAGTATCATAAGCTTTCTGAAGATCAATCTTAAGGGCAACTTAGCTTCCCCTTTATTTCTATGATAATGTTTTATAAGTTCTTGAGTGAGGAGAACATTATCAATGATCTGCCTTCCAGGAATGAATGCTGATTGGTTTTGGCTGACAATGATATTGTCACACCCCAACCTTAACGGCGGAAACGTCGAGATGTGAGGGTTAAGATTGTTCACAGCCACATAACGCTACCATAAATTGTAAATATAAAAATCAATAGTTGAAATAAACCTTACAACCAAATGTCTCAACAAACAAAGATAAGCAAAGTTCAACTTTCAAGTCTCAAGTTATTTTATTTATTTTTCCTAGGTCCAAATCCTAGGTGTAAGCATGCTTCAAAGATAATCATCAACCTTGTGCATTTCCTGAAACATGTTAAAAATAAAAGGGTCAACTTTAAAAGTTGGTGAGTTTCCATGGGTTAAGCATACATATATATATATATAAAAGTTTACAAGTAGCAATTCATGTCAATGGTTACGAAATAAGCAAGTTTATAGATAACATATAGCTACAATCAAACCTTGACCAAGAATATCATTTACAAGTTTAACGATTAGCTAAGTGTACTTGGTTCCCATAGTGCTCAAGAATACGACACTAGGAGCCGGCAATAACCTCGGCTTTAGCACCAAATAGGCTTGTCAGGCCCATAGATCTATGACGTCGCCAGGCTAGCAATAGTTAATGATTGTCAACATATATATCCATCATATAAAGCTCGCAGTATTACAAATAACCATGACAAAGTTTATAAATGAATTGCTCGTGCATTTACAAGTATCAAGATATTTATAAGTGCAAGTTCATAAAGTTAACATGTTTCACCCCAAAAGGTGTGAAATAAAATAAAAAGAGGCATGGAAAAACTCACATGATATATATATATAGGATGATAACAAGAAATAAACGGTGCTCCAACGATTCTTTTTCAAGTTACCTAACGTATTTATTTCAAGGTTAAGATTAGAGGTAATATTAACGATTAAACGTGAACTAGGGTTTCAATAGGAATTTGGGGTTTTTATAAATAAATAAGGTTATCTATTGAAATCATATATATATTTAATCCAATGAAAGAAATATACCATTTAGGTAATTTAATATGGAGAAAAGAAATTAAATTCTTATGATAACTTGTAAAGTTTAAATTTAAGATGCAAATAAATTTTTATAATTATTTGAAATAAACATGATTAAACATAATTAATGTATTGGCCAATAATAATTTATTAATTTAAACTATTATTTAAAGTCTATTTTTATAAAAATAATCTAAGTATGACATTTGTAAACAAAACATTTTATACAAAATAATATATTAAAGTATTTAAATGAAGAAATTTACAGAAATTAATTAGGTGACTTTAAAAATAATTAAGGTTTACAAGAATGATTTTATAATTATTAAAAATTTTCTATAATTTTTTAAAGGCTGAAAAGCTTAAAAAAAATAAGGTTGAGGGTGCCCGGGTTCGAACCCGGGTCCCCTGTGTATGAGTCCGACACTTTAACCGGTGGGCCAGCGCTCCAAATCTGATTAGGTTTAGGTTTGATTATTTAAAAGCAATTATTAACAGAACCCCCATTTTTTTGCATGAACCCTAGAACGATTGGATCCAAAATTGATCCTCAATTCGATGTTATTAACCAAATTAACCATAGGGCTTTGATTCCCTATGATTAATCGAGTGTAATACAACTCTTAATTACCTGAATTCGATGCAGGATCGATTGAAACAGATTCAAACAATGTCGCGGCCGGGGTGACTTCGGTTCAAGGGTTTGGGTTGATTATAATCAAATTCGCTTCACCAGTAACTTCTAATGAGGCTTATGATCGAAAGCCCTATGCCAATTTCGATTTGAAGATGAACAAGAATTGGGTTTCGGTTGAGTTGTAGGGTCGATGTTTCTCAAGTGGTAATTCGTTGCATATGATGAACTCAGGTGAAATTGGTAGTGTATTTAGTTTAGAAACTTAACTAGAATAGTTAAACCTCATTTAATTGAGTATGATTGAATCCGTTTCGAGCCTGTTGATTCCGACGCTTTGAATGTGCTACGGTTTCGATTGAGAGTGATGAATTCGAAGTTTAATGCTCAGATTAACTCGATTGTGGGTTCGAAACTGTTGTACAAGTGTAAAGGGTGATTTAATTGAGTTAAACGGTGAGTTTTCGAGGGTTTTTGGGGTTGGCCGGAGACTGCCGGAGCTCGGTCGGAGAGTCACCGGGAAACGGGGGGGGGGGGAGAAATCTGGTTTGGGTTTTTGAATGTTACACAACTGGTCCCTGTAGTTTTGATTCTTGTCATTTTAAATACAACTTTATTTTTTCAAAGTTTCTAAATTGACAATAAAGCCCCCTGAACTTAATTAAACTTTAAGTTTTAACTATTTTATAACTTATTCAGTATTTAACTTTTATAACTTATCATTTCTATTATTATTATTATTTTTATCTATTTTAGCTATTATTATTATGTTTATTATATAAGACAAATTATTAACTCTTAAATTAATGAATTAATGCACAATAAAAGCAACATTCATAAACAACCCTATAGTTTCGTAAATGACATAATGGTCCCTACAAGAACATAACAAGGTTAACTATCAATTAACGAAAACACGAAAGGTTACAGTTTCCCCAACTTTTAAGAATTTCGTCCCGAAATTAAGATTGAACTAGACGAACAAATACGGGTATTTCATCTTCATATGCTCCTCACGCTCCCAAGTAAACTCAGGTCCACGCTTATTTTCCAACGAACCTTGACGATTGGGGTAGTAGTGGTCCTAGTCTTCTTCATAATGCGGTCCATGACTTCAACAGGTTTCTCAACAAAATGTAATGACTCGTCGATCTGGATGTCATCTAATGGGACATACAGACTTTCATCAGCCAAACATTTTCTCAAATTTGAGACATGGAAAACAGGATGACCCCGCTAAGATCGGAAGGTAGTTCAGTTTATAAGCCATTTCCAATCCTTTTCAGGATCTTGAAAGGTCCTACAAATCGTGGAGCTAATTTACCCTTCTTCCCAAAGCGAACGACTCCCTTCCATGGTGAGACTTTAAGAAGAACCATATCCCCAACTTGGAATTCCAACGGCTTGCGCCGTTTATCGGCATAACTTTTTTGTCGACTTCTTGCCACTTCAAGGTTCTTGCGAATCATGGAAACTTTATCGGTTGTGTTCTTGTATGAGCTCAGGACCAGTGATGAAATTTTCACCAATGTCAGTCCAGCAGATCGGGGAACGACATTTACGACCATAGAGTGCTTAAAGGTGCCATTTTGATACTCGTGTGAACTATTATTATACGAAAATTCCGTAGAGGTAAATGCGTATCCCAGTCACCACCAAAGTCAAGGACACAAACGTAGCAAATCCTCTAGGGTTTGGATGGTTCGCTCGGTTTGACCATCCGTTTGAGGATGGTAAGCCGTGCTTAAATCCAGTGAGTACCCAAAAGTCTCTTGCATAGACGACCAAAGTGCGAAGTGAAACGAGCGTCTCGGTCGGATATGATATGCAAAGGTACGCCATGACGACTCACAATCTCATCAATGTATACGACGCTAACCTGACGTTTGTAAGTGTCACGTATGGGTATGAAATGTGCCGACTTGGTCAATCGGTCAACGATCACCCATATGCTATCATGACCACGAGAGGTGCGAGGTAGTTTGGTTATGAAGTCCATGGATATGTGTTCCCATTTCCACATGGAATCTCGGGTTGTTTTCAAGCAATCCACTAGGACGTTGATGTTCAGCTTTAACCTTTGTACACGTAAGACACTTAGCTACGTAAGTTGCTATGTCTTTCTTCATCCCAGGCCACCAGTATTGACCACGCAGATCCATATACATCTTATCGGAACCAGGATGAATTGAGTAACGAGTTTGATGAGCTTCATTCATGATAAAGGTACAAGATTATCACAGTTTGGAACCCAAATTCGATTCAAGAAATACATCAACCCATTGGGTTTCGTTTCTAGTTGAGCTCGAAGATTGTACTCCAATCCTCTCCCCCATTCTCCCTCCTTCTTGAACCGCTTGTTGACCCTCCATGATACAAGTCTCGATGTCATTCTCAATCCTCAAATTTGTAGCAGCACCGTAGTCTCATTAACATCCAGACGAATCTCAGTATCAAATTCTCCCAAGATATCAAACCATTGTCGTCGCTCGCGAATTTCTTGAAACGAGATCATCTTATTATGAATCTTACGACTTAGTGCATCGGCTACGACATTTGCCTTTCCAGGATGGTAACGAATGTCACAATCAATAATCACTAATCAACTCAACCCAACGTCGTTGTCTCATGTTGAGATCCTTTTGATTGAAGACGTTTGTAGGCTTTTGTGATCGGTGTAGACTATACATTGCGTCCCATAAAGGTAATGCCTCCAAATCTTTAAGGCAAAAACCCCGGCACCAAGTTCAAGATCATGTGTCGTATAATTCACCTCATGGACCTTCAATTGTATCGATGCATATGCTATGACCTTCCCTCGTTGCATGAGGAACACAACCAAGGCCTTGTTTAGATGCATCACAATATACGGTGAAATCATCATTCCCATCGGGAAGGGTCAATATAGGGGCATTACACAACTTGTGCTTTAAGGATTCAAAGGCTCCCTCTTGTTCAGACCCCCATTCGAATGGTTTATTCTTTTGGGTCAAGGAAGTAGCGGTTTCGCGATTCGAGAGAATTTGGCAATGAAACGTCGATAATAGCCAGCAAGACCAAGGAAAGAACGAACTTCGGTTGGAGTTGTGGGAACACACCCAATTTTCACAGCTTCCACCTTTGCAGGGTCAACGTGAATCCCTTGACTATTCACCACGTGTCCCAGAAAATGGACCTCCTCAAGCCAAAATTCGCACTTTGAGAACTTTGCGTATAGTTGTTCTTTCTTCATAGCTCAAGAACTTGTCGCAGGTGATGTTCGTGATCGGTTTTGGACTTGGAGTATATAATATGTCGTCAATAAAGACAATCACGAACTTGTCTAGATACGGCTTGCATACTCGATTCATGAGATCTCATAAAGACAAGCAGGAGCATTCGTTAAACCAAAGGGCATCACCATGAACTCATAGTGTCCATATCGGGTACGGAAGCATTTTTTTGGGATATCATCATCATGAAACTCGTAATTGATTATAGCAAACGTAAATCATCTTTGAGAAATAGCAGCTCCTTGAAGTTGGTCAAAAAGATCATCGATGCGAGAAGAGGATAACGGTTCTTGATGGTAAGTTTTGTTAAGCTCACGATAATCGATGCACATACGAATGATCCATCTTTCTTCTTCACGAACAGAATAGGTGCACCCCAAGGCGATGAGCTAGGTCGGATAAAGCCCTTGTCGGACGTTCTCTTGGAGTTGACTAGCTAGCTCTTGCATTTCTGACGATGCAAGTCGATATGTGATTTAGCCACAGGGTTCGCTCCCGGAATTAAATCGATCTTAACTCGACTTCACACGCACGGGAGGTAAACCGCTAAGGTCATCGGAAACACCTCAGGAAAGTCTCGTACATCGGGACCCTCCTTAAGATCATTCCCTTTGACCTTTCGTGTTGACACGGTAGCCAAGAAAGCCATGTAATTCTTGCTAGACATTTCGGGCTTGAGTACACGACATGAGTTTGAGTCCTTTGGATGATTTTTCGCCGATACCTTCATGTATCCCCCGAAGGCAAAGGAATTCGAATGCACTTCTCGAAACAAATGATTTCAGCATGATGTTTGGCTAGCCAATCCATGCCAATGATAACGTCAAAGCTTCCAAGTTTCATAGGAATAAGGTCGATAAAGAAATCATGCTCTTCAGGCTCAAAATGCAATCACGAATAACGACATCAACGGTGATGGTCTCCATCGGCGTTTCGACAGTAAGAGGTCTTTCTAGTTTCGTATGTGGCTTAGCAAGTATAGGCTCAAATTCTATCGAACAAACTCTTATCGGCTCCAGAGTCAAATAGAACGTAGGCATAAGAATTATTAATAAGAAACATACCTGTTCAGTTTTAAAACGTTTACGATACAGGTTACGATACAGGTAAAGCAACAAAAGAACTTGGATCATAAAGTTGGGGTTGGATTTGACATACCGTTCACCACATCGTTGTTTGCTGTGCTTGGTTTGCATTGATGTTGAAGGCACGTCCTCGAGCTTGTGGTACGTTACCCGCAAGACGAGGGCATTGGGGCGAAAATGACCAGGTTCCCCACAGTTGTAGCAAGCACGATTAGCAACTAACGCGGCATTGTTTGGTGCACGGTGACAAGTAGCCACCAAATGTCCATACTTACCACACAGTGTACAGATACGGCACGGGGTATTACCCGCATGATGATACTTACAGACATTGCACAATGGTAGAGGACCAGCATAGGTTCTAGCAGCAGGTGCTTGTGTACCAGGAGCGGGTTGTCTTTGAGGTACTTGGGTGTAGCCACAGCGAAATTACGCGCCGGTGTGAACTTGCGTTTCTTGTTGTTGTAAGACGGTTCATTCTTATTCTCCTTAGCTGCTTCAGGGACCGCCTTTTCAGTCTTTTTAGCCCTTTGACAGACAAGGTGCCGCTCGAATATGGTTTTCAGTAAGTTGAGCGGTGATGGTAATGGCATCTTCCAAAGTTGTGGGCTACTTCCCACCACGGCATCTTGGATTTGAGGTGGCACCCCCTTGATGAACTTCTCATGTCCTAGGAACAGTGTCAACCATGTGAGGCAACAGGATGCTCAACTCGTGATGCCTAGTTGAATAGGCCAAATGATCCACCATCTTGCTTGAGATTCCAAAACTCCTCCTCCAGCTTTTGCAATCACTTCTCGGGCAGAACTTTTGGATGGC
>CM046425.1:0-108120 GCA_025506505.1 Flaveria sonorensis | reverse complement strand
CCAACAAATCATCTTGTGTGTAACAAGATTTAGACACAAATATTATGTAACATTTGCTTGGATGTACCACTGTTACGGTTTTGACAAAGTGGCCCACAATCCAATTTGTACTTGATTAACAATATGGCTTCACTTTATTGGTTTGACATGGATGATTATTTTCAATCATCGAGCCATAAGTCATGTCAGTGTTACTAGCTTTAATACAATTGTTTATTTTCATAATAGTATTCAAGTTAGTAACATCATCCATATCATAACCGTGAGATATAGATACATCAGCATTTAAAACAATATTTTGATGTAAATTAGAACTAGTAGTTGTACCTATTTGACATGGAGGATCTTTCAACCCGCTCGATCCCTCGCCATCCTTAGTTTTATTTCCCGAATTCATTTTGACCCGACAGTCACGTTTAATGTGTCCGGGCTTGCCACAATTCCAACAGACATCTTTTGTTGCTTTTTTGAACCTTGACCGTTTCCTTTAAACTTGCGTTTACCCTTTTGAACCTTGTTAAATTTCTTGGATTTATTATCAATTTCTACCATATTAACAGAGGATTTGTTTTCATCAATTTTTCCTTTCCCTTTATTGGTTTCTTGCAACCATAAAGATTCCTCAATCCTCAAATGGCTACCCAATTGAACCAAAGTTAACTCGTCTTTTCGGTGTTTAAGATCATGTTTAAAATCCTTCCACGTAGGCGGAAGTTTGTCAATAATAAAAGATACCGAAATAGATTCGTCCATGTGCATTTCGTGTTGGGTAAATTATCCAAGAACGTGAAGCAAGTCATTAAATTGCTCCATTATTGGACGAGATTTGTAAGAGAAAAAAATTGTTACTAGGAATTTCTTTAATGACCAGTCTTCCGCCATGTATTTGGCTTCCGGTGCATCCCACAATTCTGTGGCCTTCTCCACATTCTAATACACTTCAAACTTGGCATCGAACATCCTGTTAAGAATATGCCCTCTGCAGATGTAATCATCATTCTCCCATTTCTGTCGTCGCCTCTGTTGATCGAGAGTCTCGTTTTCAACTTCTTCTGGGAATAGGGTGGACAGAACATAAACAACCTTCAATGTTATGAGAAGAAAATGCATTTTCTTCTTCCATCTGCGGAAGTCGTGACCCTCAAATCGAGTTTTGCGAACTTGCTTGATATTTCCTTGAGCGATTCATCGGTTGCCATGGATGTACAAATTGATTTTATCTTTGTTAATACCTGGAGTGGGTTTCGGGAAAAACAAGGAAAGAAATTACGATTCAAAGTCTTGGATTATCTTAGAGTCGTGTGAAAACACTCTCAGATAAAATCTCTTTTGACGCACTCCAAATCGTTTTATCGGATAAAACTAAGAAAGTTGCGCAGATGAATTTGAGAGAGAAGAAGAAGATGAATGTGTGCCCTAGGAAAGAGAAAGAGATTGAGTATATAACAAGTTTGTTTTGGTATCTAGTAAACTGCCTCATAACTTCTATTCGGGTCTCCAAGTCCAATTAGTGAAAACAATAACTGGACAAAATTAAGTAGCCCATAATAAAATATAAGGACCCGTTATGAAACTCAATTTACTCGTTGGATGTACTGCTGCGATTCCAACACACAAATAAAGTTTATATATTATAATATAAACACAATCACACATATATATTTATATAACAATATATATATATATATATGTGTATTTATTGATAACAAATATATATGTGTATTTATTGATAAAAAAATATATATGTATATATACCATAAGACATGCAGCGATAATAGCTTAACCGAGTCAACCTCCAACTCCTAACTCGTTAGTAACTAATAACGTTTACTCAATCCAAGTTAATCCAATATTACGAAATCTATATCTTCTTTACAAAAATCATCTAACCCTACCATGTATAGTTAAAAGCTTTACACTAAGGGCAGGAATTAGTAACCTTGACCTACCTAATTAAATCTAGATATAATTGATTGATGCATGTACAATGTGAACCTAACTATTCTAGTAAAAATTGGAAAGCGGGATTTTCAAGGAGTTGACCACTTGGTTTTACATCTGCAAAATTCTTCTCATTGAAACAGTGATTAATTTCATCTGTTGAGAAAGGAACACTGCAAATACAACAAGTCGTATTAATACTTGTACTTTGTTCTTCTTTTATAAATTAAAAAAAAAGATATATGTTGATGTCATCATGGACATACCTACAATTGCCATCCAGCAAATAAGAGCTTTTCTCATTGTCAGCAAAAACTTTCAACTTGGAAATAACCTGTTGCAGACTGAGATTATTGGTGGAAACAATACAAATATAAATCAAACTGTTTAATTAACAGGGACCAGATCAATAACCAACAACTAACTGTGCTTACTTCCGGAGTTACACTTCCTGTGTCATGATCATCTATGTAGAGTGTGCAAAGTCTGTGATGCTGATGAACCCCTAAAACCTGAAACAGGATATCATCATCGTTTATGTTTTCCTTGAGTGCTCCAGTGGTTTACGCATGACCATGTCAATGTACACGTGGAGACTTACAGGGCATAGCTTGGTTGTGAGTTCATCATAGCCAATTTTAGATTTCTTTTGTATAATCTGCCAAAAGAATTAACTATCAGTATTAGCTCAAATATACAACATCAAATAAACACTTGTTTTCTAGGATCAGAAGCATACCAGAAATCCAACTGCTTGCCTTGCGTGTTGAAGTTCATCTAATGATGAGCCTACATACTGATTATATTAAATGGTCAGACCTACCAACTTTAACTTACACCAATTAATATGAACTATATATTACCTCATTTGCCGTCCGGCCACACCACTGCTCTAGCTCAACTAACCCCGCTTTCACATATTCCCCATTTCTGAATGTACAACACTCCTGGTGTAAAAGAATGCTGCATAATACATACAGTAAGTACAGTTTGCGAGTTAAATATAAATTAATTAAAATACAGAAGCTACCTGTTAAAAAGCTGTACATTGATGTTAGAGAACGCTTCAGTGATTATCTTTTGAACGAGAACCGGTGGCACCTGAGAAGATTGGGTCAAAACGGTCAAACGAGGAGCATAAGAATGGGACATGTTATTTTATTATTCTTTTACATAATAAAAGAATACATACATGGTTTTCCTTCAATATGGTGAGCGTGCCATTTAGGCATTCAATGACAATGCCCCAGTGAGTAGGTGGAGGCGGGTTATCTTTTGATGTTCTGGCTGCCTGAACAGTTGGGACAATATAATTTAGTGCCTTGTTTTGCCTGATATTAGGACTAGACTTCATAAGAAAGCTAATGAGTGCAGTATCTCATATTAAGGTGGCTTTTGGTTTGCAACCGGAATCGATCAGTATTATATATTGGAGTGGGTTTGATAACAGGATGAAATGGGAATGTGATTATTATGGATCTTTTAAACGCAAACCTTCAGGTGGGTTTGGATGATGCCTAATTTTATGGTATCAAACCCATTCCTTCGAGCCCAAACCTTCAAACCAAGTTCACACAGTTTTTATGTACCCCAGATAAAATTTTAAATAATAAGTTTTCTTGCAGACATACATTAATTACAATAAAAATAACAGGCTTTTAAAGTAGCTTGAACACCTCTAATTACCTGAATGCAATAAGAGAGAAGTGATGATAAATCCTTCTTCAGATTGTTGCGAATAATTGCAAAAAATTTTTCAACATAAGCAGTTAACTGTTGTTTAAAAAGCAAAGCTGGGTACTTGGCCTCAACATGGCGTACTAAATCACTAGATGATTTATTAAACCCCTACAAATATAACAATTCATATTTAGAAATCAAATTTAACTGTCTACAAACATGCAAGGAAGAAAGTAATTTACTTGAGTCATCCTTCCAAATAATGATGGTTTTGGTGATTTGTGACCACCTGGGCTTAAACTCTTCTGAATCAAAAATAGCAATGTGGATGTGGTAGAGAGCCAATAAGCCATATGTTTATTATCATTCTCTTTCTGTACAACATTGTATACAGAAAGATGCGTGTTAATTTAACATCCTGTCTATATAAGCTGCAATTAAAATATTTTTAATAAAAAATATAATACTCATTGGTTATAAAGGCTAAAATAATATACCTCGATTGAAGAACTAATCGTCTGAATAAGTCGATCAAATACACTAGTTTTTTCAGCTTCAAAATATTTCCAGTGTATAAGGCTTTTGTATATAATATATGTAGCAATCGGTATTCCTTTACTGAAACCAAGCTCTTGTCTAATAGCTGTCAGAAGGGCTTCAACGTTCTCCTGTATCGCATAAAAATAGAATAAATGTTATTAAATCATGTCATCAACATAATTTTTCTGCTCAATAGAGATTAAAAAAAACTAAGTTCATGCTTAAACACATACATTCTGCTTATCACTGGTAGAATGCCTCAAGTGGCTATCAGTTCTATTTACATGTGGACTTCCATGCTGACCATTTTGTTGATCCTGAATTCCATTGTCAGAAACTTTAATAAAATATATTTACAAATTGTGTTAGAAATAAAAGATCAATAATATAAAGGGTGGCATGTTAACCTTAGTGGGTGAATGTGACATCATAGAAGCTGTGGTAGTTGGATGCATCATCACTTGCTGGCGCAGAATCTGTTCCTCAGTTTCAATGTCACAAAGTTTTTCTTGAAGGCTGAAGGAATCACATAACCAAGGAACAAAATTACTAGTTTACCTTGAATCATGATATGACTTGAAGTAAAAAAGTCAATCTAACATTGGTGTAACCTTTGCATTGAGGTCTTTAACTCGATTACCATCGACTCTGCATCCCTAGCCTGCTTTGACCTCTCTTCACACAGTTTTTGGCCTCATCGAATTTCCATTGAAGTGAATTAACTGCATACTGCAAATGTTCCAGAAATGGATGACACAATATTTGAGTGTTTTTTATGAAATAATACATGAAAATCGATGTTTATTTCAATTACCTTGAGTTTGACATTTTCAGCTGTAAGTTTATCAATTGTCTCGTTGCCAGTAATAGGAATATCTTCAGGTTGAGGAAGTTGACCAATTTCTATATCTGCAGCCCCTTCTTCCTTTACTGAATATTCTGTAATTTCCCTCAAAAATGACCGTAACTTTTCAATTTCCTGATTTTTAGCTTCCTCCATGTCAGCCTACAGTATTTTAGATGATAGAAAAAAACCAAAATATAAGAAGAAAAACAAAGACAATTAAATTTATGCTTTAATTTCCTTTTTCCATTGTTTAGATGTCAAGATGCTGGTAAATGAGTTACCAAGCATAAAATGACAATAGCAAATGATGTGTACCTATGCTTATAAATCAAAATGATATTTACATTGTAACAAATGACAATCAACACTAACTAATTCGAAAGGTATGATTAAGTTGTAATAACAAACCCTCGCTTGTTTCTCCTGCTCCAGTTGGTTGGTCAATTCTTTGATTTGTTCTTCCAGCTTAGATGTTGATTTTGCATCCTGTATTACAAAAACACATTTGTAAGCTTCGCATACACATCATG
This sequence comes from Flaveria sonorensis, assembly GCA_025506505.1. Taxonomy (NCBI): domain Eukaryota; kingdom Viridiplantae; phylum Streptophyta; class Magnoliopsida; order Asterales; family Asteraceae; genus Flaveria; species Flaveria sonorensis. Next base: position 102,582 of record CM046425.1, on the reverse strand, counting down.
TACCGAAAAAAAATTTGAGTATTATTCCAAGGAATGAATTGGATAAGCAGTAAAGAAAAAGGATTATAATTTATAAAAAAATTAATCAGAAATGGTCCAGTAAAAGGTTATTATAATGCAGATATAGTCACCATTCTAAGCTTCTTTAGTTCTCTGTGTGCTAAATTCCTTCTACAAACAGTCTGAGTGACTATTGCTGCTTTCCTTTTTCTCAAATAAGGGATCCGTGCCAAATCATGTCTACATTGAGTCTGCAAGTAGTTCAAAAGAATATCCCAATGTTAAAAAATAACACTTGTTGGCCCTGCACAAACAACATATTTAGGCACACATACTTGGAAAATAATTGCAGCATCATTTTGTATTTTATGAAGATGCATATTAGATGCAGCCAGCCCACGAATATTAGCCTGGAGTCTAATAGCCGAACAATATAAGGCCCTGTAACCTTTCATTGTTAAAAACATGCGTGTGCATTTTTGGATGGTCACACATGCCAATTCTCTCCTTCGGTGTTCATACCGCCTACGTGTCACTTGTCCTGCAATTACGGGTTATACCTACTTATACTTTCCTGTAGTTATTAAAATATATATGAAAAAAGAGATAATAGTATATACCTCTAGCAATAGTTTGTATTGGTATTGATGAACTTCGTAACAATAAATACTTCTTGTTAGCAGAATGTGAGAGATATTTTGCTTGAATTTTGGTTGCAGATTTTCCTAAAATCTCAGTTCTGCAAGCATCTAGTTCTGCCATTTGACCAGCTCTGAGAAAAATTTTTGTTTTACCTATCTGCAATCGTTTTGATCGGACATATTAGCTGCTTAATCTAACTATTTTAGGAAAAATATCCAACTCGTGTATTTTACAGCATTAAATTGTCTAGTATTTGGTAACAATAACAAGACAACAACTAATGTCCAAACTAGTAGAGGTACACCAAAAGTGAAATTAAAAGAAAGTAATATGATAAAAGCCAAAAGCACACATAAAGAAGTGATAGCCTTTAATGTTTCTCTTCTCCATTCAAGGTTTCTTTTTCTTCTCTTTTTTGGTGTGTGTGGGGTGTTGGGGTATGGTGGTTGACAAAGTACCTGATAACCTTTAATGTTTGCTTTCTCCAATAGCATCACTGAACACTTGATCTCATCACCACTACAGTAGAATATGAGAAAGAGAGAAAATCAACAGATATTAATGAAATAGTTTAAACTTAATACAACTACCTTTTCTTTACAACATCAGGAGCAAGGATTTTGAACCGGTCTATAAAATCGCTGAATGGTTTACGGGTAGGAAACCCAGCACAACTAATTCTGATTGCCTCCATAACACCCTGAAAATAATATGAATATATGCTCTTTTGATATCTGAAAACTGTCTTTATTATGGAAAAGGCCAAAAATTATTCAACTTACTCCGCACCGAAGTTGTTGCAATATATTCTGATTCTCAAATATATCAGGTTTCAAAAGATTATTAGGTTTGACACAACGGACATAATGTGGTTCTGTATGACTGAGTGTCTCAAGCAAAGATTGCAGTTGTTGCTGTAAAAATGATACACAAAAGATGAGATGAATTACAGCTGGAGGATTGGGTAAATTAGAACAACAAAATTAGAAAAAGAAAAAAAAATAAACCTTGAATTTTAAACCTATTGATGAAAATTTAGATGATTTAGATTCTTCTGCTACGGGTGGGAATAGGTTTGATACAAATGAGCATTTTGAAGCATTTAAGAGTGCTTGATGCTCTGCAACAACATAGTCCTTGTTCTTATCCAAAAAGAACTCACTTTGATAAGTCACCTGAAATCATTTTAAGTGTTTTCAGGTGTATGCAAATAAGTATATCTATCAATTTTGGATGAATATATGCAGACATTAAGGAAATAGAACTGCATACATCACCGGCATAGTGACAAACGGTGAAATCTGTTTTCGCCAGCTTTGGTTTACTAAAACGTTTATGATCTTTGAATGTTTGATAAAGCTTTTCTGCAAATGTTTCATGTGTAGATCTTGGAAACATGCTGCATAAGATTGGCAGTTTTGATTTAAATTCAAACTGCAACATTATCCTTTTTAAGAATAGAGACAAAAAAACATCAAGGTTCTTTTGCATAGCTAGGATGCTGATGTACTTCTTCCTGTGTCCTATTTTAGTCATTGTATTTTTTTTTGTGCATTTGAGTCATTAAGACATGACCCACCATATGTCTAGTTAGGTCATTTTACGCAAAAAGACCAGTTGTCACAGAAATGATAATTTTTTTGTATATATGTTCAATTTATGTATAAAAATATTATTATGTTTGTATAATCCTTTACCGGTTACAAAGTGACCCAAGAAAGTTACAAATGGCCAAATGAGACAAGTTAGAAAATACATCATATAGAATCATGAAAACGATCAACTATTTATAGGAGTATAACGAAGATAATTTCAAATGAAACCTAATCAAATTATATATCCTAATCGTGATATGAAAAATTACAATATATCTTATCTACAAAATAAATCATAGTTAATATATTTTATTTAATCTTAAATAATATACTTTATCTAAGACTCCCCTACAGTCGAAGCTACAACTGGGGCGGCAGAAGCTACGAATGTGGTAGCATGGCCGAGGCAAGACGGAGGCGGCATGAAAAAAAAAAGAAAAAGAAAACGTACAATCAGGATAATCACAAAGGAAACCTAAGTAAATCATATATCTTGATCATGGTAAAAATGATCTTATCTACATAATATAATATATATAAAATAATCTGAAACTCTTAACTTATATATTCTTCTCATGGATATTAAATTCATAGCATTTATATTAAAAGCATAGACAAGAGTAGTTATTTTTAATATAAGCGTATACATACCAAGCCTCATCCAGAAGAGCAAGGATTCCCCCAGGTTTCTGAAGTAACCAAAACCTCAATTATTGCAACAAAATACACCGGAAAAGTTTGAAGCACAATAAAATAAGCCAACATATAGAAATAGCACATGCAGACCTTTTCAATGAGATCTAATATATCTTGATTATCCTCAAACTCTATGTAACTCCAATCTATATCCTCCTTACTATATTCTTCTTGCTCCATCTTGAAAACATGCTGTCAAAGATATTATTATTATATAAAACAACCACGTTAGGCATGTAGGGTGGTATTGTTTGATCAATAATCAACAGCTGTAGTGGAACATGCTTAGACAAAATTTCACAAACCTGGTTAAAATGTTGCTGCAGTTTCTCATTAGTTAGATTAATGCAAAACTGTTCAAAACTGCACGGGCCCCGATTTGAATTCATGTTAAAGAGAATAAAAAGCAAGACTAATGAAAGAACCTAGTCTAAATGATGAAACCAAAGGCGTACCAGCTAAGCACCTGTTTGTCTTGAAACTTTCGAATCCATAAATATCCAACACCCCAATGAAGAATTTTGAGTCAGAATCTTGACCAATGGAATTATTGATCTTGCTCACAAGCCTGAATCAGTCAATAAATTCAATGAACAGTAAATTAGAAAGCATGAAACTGCTTTTATTGGGAATCACCTACCAGTCAAATAACTTTGTATAAACTATTTTAGCAAATGCATCTCTACTGATAGCTGCAGCAGCTGGATCAAGGCACTTTTTAATGCTTTCACCACGAGTTACAATCACGCGCGTGCAAAAAGAATCTTCGAGAGCTGTCTTATCACACCTAAACATAACTAGTTGCGTTAACAAGTGGAAACATCAAAATTAGAACATGCTATAGCTAGAAGTAGATAATTACGTACATGAAAAGCTCGGCGGCAGTTTCTAGATGAAATCGAGATTGATCATCTTTAGGTTGAGAAGAATCTGGTTCACTCCCTTTAGTGAACTCAATGTTACCTAAGTGAAGAATTGCAGCAACAACACGAAATATAGCATCCTGTAGAAGAAACAATATATGTTTCATGCAAGATTTTGTTATTTCAGAAAATATATAAAAATACAAGTATCTGTGAGTGCCTGTTCATCAGAGCTGATTCCAACAACATCCATAGCTTTCTTTGTCGCAAGATACTCTTTAGACTCATCTACTCCATTCAGTTCATAAAAGCTTGATTGATTAAGGTAGTGAAACTTTCTTGGATTTCCAACTTTGTACTTTTCAGACTCCTGAAATGTGATTAAGAATTGGTTAACTGGTTTTGGTTCAATGACTTATGAAACCTACCCTACTTTTTGCATCCAGAATGTGAGTTACCTCGGGTGGTGCAGCACACAACATGTAAAAACAGTGATAATTTCTCTCAGGATCAGAAACTTGGCAGACACGTGATCTTTCCAGCAAATAAGTTCTTATAGCAGCACCAGAGATTCTCCCTCTTTCATTAAATTGGATCTCAACGAACTTACCAAAACGACTATCATGATACCACATTTATTTAAAAACAAAAAAAAAAAACGAAATCAATCAACTGAAAAGTGAAGTAAATTGGTACCGAAACAAAACCAAACAGAAACAACCAGAAAACACAGAAACAATTCTGGAACTACTTCTCCAATTTAATTGATAGAAAAACTTACAAAGAATAAGTAAAAACTATCTCCTATTTATAGTTGATTAACCTAACCCATCAAGTTAATCTATTCCTACATAATAGGCTTTATCTCAAATCCTTTGGAGATAAAGTTGAATCACAAAAGTTTATCTCAAATCCTTTTGAGATAAAACTATAAACTACTTGATAAACTTATCCTTTTAGTTTACCAGATAATGACCAAAAATAAATTACATAATAGACCCCTAACTTTAACTAATGTCAAGATTGGTCCAACAATCACCCCCCCAATCTTGACCTTGAGTCTTCTTGTTATTTTCCCAAGTCTTCAATCTTCTTTACTCCCAACAGTTCTCTCATTTCAGCAAACTTAATCTTTGGTAGAGCCTTCGTGAGAATATCAGCTGATTGTTGATCCCCACTAATGAAATCAACCTTGATTTGATTTTTCTCCACACACTCTCGTATATAGTGATAGCGTATGTTGATATGTTTACTCCTTTCGTGAAAGACAGGATTTTTCATCAGGTTGATTGCTGACTTGTTATCCACCTTTATGAGTACAAGTTCCTGTTTTCTTCCTGTAATTTCAACTAATAAACCCCTTAGCCAAATTGCTTGACAGGCTGCTGAAGTTGCAGCCATAAACTCAGCCTCACAAGATGATAAGGCGACTGTTGGTTGCTTTTGAGAGCACCAGCTAATGGGTCCATCATCAAAGTAAAATACCAGCCCCGTGGTTCCTTTTCCATTATCTAGATCGGCTAAAAGGCTGCTGTCACTAAATCCCAACAGTTTATTACTTCCATTCCTTCGGTAGTGAATCCCCAGGTCAATAGTTCCTTTTACATACCTGAGAATCTGTTTTACAGCCTAATAGTGAGTAGTTTTAGGGGCTTGCATATACCTACTTGCATATCCAACTGAGTATGCAAGATCTGGCCGCGTATGAGTCAAGTACCGAAGGCATCCTATTGTTTTTCGGTACTCTGTTGCATCTACACTGCTGTTGCCATCTTCCTTTGTTAATTTCAGTCCCGGTTCCGTTGGGTATTTAGTAGGATTACACTCCCACATTCCAGCTTGCTGTAGGATCTTTCTTGCATAGCTTGATTGCTTAATTTTTATTCCATCATTGCCTTGCATCACTTCTAGCCCGAGATAATAGGAGAGTGAACCCAAATCACTCATCTCGAACTTATCTTCCATTTGTCTTTTGAATTGCAGAATTTTCTCCATGTTATTTCCGGTTACAATCAAATCATCCACATAGATCCCTACTAGCAATGAACCTTCATGAGTTCTTTTTGTGTAAACGGCTTGTTCAAGTTTGCACCTTTGGAATCCATACTCCTTTAAAACCCCATCTAACTTTGTATTCCACGCTCGTGGAGCTTGTTTCAAGCCATAAAGAGCTTTGGTTAATTTGTACACTTTTTGCTCCTTTCCTTTCTTAACAAAGCCTTCCGGTTGTGTCACAAACACTTCTTCCTTGAGTTCCCCATATAGAAATGCCGTTTTAACATCAAGGTGGTGAACATTCCACCCCCTTTGTGCTGCTAATGCTAGAATGAGTCTGACTGTCTCAAGTCTAGCTACGGGCACGAATACCTCGTCAAAGTCTACACCATGTTGTTGGATGTAACCTTTGGTGACTAATCGTGCCTTGTATCTTGTAATTACACCATTTGCATCCCTTTTAATTTTATAAAGCCATTTTAAACCAATGGGTCGGTGTCCCGGGGTAGGTCCATTAACTCCCAAGTGTTGCATCTTTCAATGGAAGCTATCTCACTTTCCATAGCTTGCTCCCATTCTTTATGCCCTGTAGCTTCCTTGAAGTTTGTTGGTTCCCCTTCAGTGAGGAGAAGATCATAAACTTCATATAGATTTTTCATACCTTGTGGTGGTGTATCATCAAAAGTCTCATCTTCTGCTATAGTTGGGTCTGATTCACCAATAGTGTCTGTTTGAAGCTGCGGTAACATTGGCCCACGCTCTTTAACAGTTGATTCTGGGCTGCTATGTTCAGGATTGGCTGAGTCTGCTGTTTCAGCATGAGTTAATGGGTTGTTTCCTTGAAATGGGCTGCTAATCAATGGACTTAGAGGGCTGCCGGGTTCAGCAGACCCATGTTCACTGTTTTGGGCTGCAGAATTAGCATCATGTCTGTTGTTTTGAGCTGCTAAATCAGCTTCAAATGGCTCCATATGAATCACAAACTCAGCTTCTTTGTTCGGTTGTTGGTGTTTATTCCATTCCCATTTGCGTGCCTCATCAAACACAACATCTCGACTGATTACCACCTTCTTTCTCTCAACATCATACATGCGATAAGCCTTGGTCCCTGGTTCTATTCCCAAATGTACCATGGGAACACTTCTGTCATCGAGCTTCTTCACATGGTTTGAAGGTGTTTTTACATATCCAACACACCCAAACACTCGCAGATGATCAAGTCTTGGTCTCCATCCCTTTAATGCCTCGTATGGTGTTTGATTCGTTAAACTCCTCGTAGGTAACCTATTTAGCACATAGACCGCATGACGTACCGCTTCTGACCAGAACACTTGTGGCATATTCATTGCACTAAGAATGCTCTTTTGTGCTCAACACGGTTCTGTTTCTTCTTTCGACTACACCATTCTGCTGGGGTGTATAGGGTGCAGTTAGTTGCCTTGTAATTCCAGCTTGTTCACAAAACAGAGTGAACTCCTTGGAGGTGAATTCTCCACCCCGATCAGTTCTAAGAACCTTTATTTTTTCCTCGTATTGGTTCTCAACCATGGCTTTGAATATCTTGAATCGTTCAAGTGCTTCATCCTTGGTTTTTAAAATGAATGGCCACATAAACCTGCTATGATCATCAACAAGCAGCAAAATATACCTATTTCCAGCTTCGGTGGCAGGTGTTATGGGCCCACACAGGTCTGCGTAAACCTGTTCCAGTGGTCTTGCAGCCCTAAAAGTGGTCTGATCAGGGAAACTTTGTCGCGTATGCTTCCCTGCCAAACATGCTTTGCAAAGTTGTGAAGGGTGGTCAATAGTCGGTACTCCATGGACTAGTTCACTCGTCCCTAAGCGCTTGATGGTGTCAAAGTTTACATGCCCAAGGCGGGCATGCCACAACCAAGCTGCATCATGAATGTTGGTTATTAAGCAAACCGGTGACCCGATTTTTAGGTTGATTTTATACAAGCGATTAGGAGATCTGTGAGTCTTCATTAGCAAGGTCCCATCCGGTTCAAACATTGATAAAATTCCTTGTTTAATTGTTAATTCACACCCTCCTTCTTCAGCTTGCCCGATGCTGAAGATATTGCTCTTTAAATACGGGATGTAAAGAATATCGGTCAACAACCTTTGTTCCCCATTCTTACATTCGAGAAGAATAGAACCCCTTCCTTTGATTTCCACACTTGAGTCGTCTTCGAATCTGACTTTGCCCCCTATATTTGTATCAATTGCCGAGAATAAACTTTTATTGCCCGTCATATGGTTTGTTGCCCCGGTATCTAAATACCACATGTATTGCCCATCATCATGTGACCCGTATTTAGCCGGAAATACCTTTTCTTCATTCACATAGATTAGTTCCTTCTTGATTTGATCGGCTACAACCATTAACAACGCAGGCTTGTCAGCATTAGGATGTGTTGTTCCAGCAGTGTTGGCTTGTGTTAGATGGGCCTTCTCATCATTCCTTCTAGTTGGACAGTCGGCTGAAAAATGTACAAACGCATCACACTTGAAACACTGCAGTTTAGACCGATCTTTCTTTGAGTTTTCTGAACTTTGGTTTCCATCTTGGGAGTTTTGAGCACTGTTTGAACCCCTTCCACGACCACCTGATCGCCCACGACCTCGGCCTCTTCCACGGGTGTCTTGGCCATTCCCTCGGCCTCGACCAAAGCCCTTTTCCTGCTTTCTTTTGGATTCCCATTCATTGTAGGATAATAGAAGTTGGTCATGGCTGCTGTTATTGGTCTTGGACTTAGTTCTTTCTTCGTACGCCTTCAACCTTCCAACGATTTCTTAGAACTTGACTGTTTTGAGATCAACCAACTGCTCTATTGTTGCCACCATGTTTATGAAGCTGTCAGGTACACTGGTTAGAAGTTTTCTGACCAGGGCTGCTTCATTGATTGGAGATCCAAGGGTGGCTGATTTTGAAGCAATTCCGGAGAGTTTTCCCACAAAATCATCCATTGTTGTGCCTTCCTTCATTCTGATCAGATCAAACGCAGTTTTTAGGGACTGCAATCGTGCTTCCATGACTCGTTCAGCACCTAAGTGTCGAGTCTTGATTGATTCCCAAATGTCTTTCGCATGTTCACAGCTTGCAATCTGCAACACAAGGTCTTCAGGTAGCGATTGATAGAGATAGGCTATGGCTGCATTGTCTTTTTTCTGATCCGGATTTGTCCCAGGTTCAATCACCTCCCAGATTCCATGAGCTTTGAAAATCGCCTTGATTTTAAGTGACCAGATTGGGTAATTTGTCGGAGTTAGAACCGGGCATTGGAACGGAAGGTTGCCTGTTTTATCAACCTGCGCTAGCTGGTTGTTTGGTGCTGCAGCGTCCCCCATCGATCTCTCCTTTGATCGACACTTGTACACCTGCTGTATTGGTGGTTTAAATGCTTGATCCACCACGTTGGACCAACAGAAAATCCCAGATCTCTTAACCAGAGCTCTGATACCAATTGAAGTAAATTGGTACCGAAACAAAACCAAACAGAAACAACCAGAAAACACAGAAACAATTCTGGAACTCCTTCTCCAATTTAATTGATAGAAAAACTTACAAAGAATAAGTAAAAACTATCTCCTATTTATAGTTGATTAACCTAGCCCATCAAGTTAATCTATTCCTACATAATAGGCTTTATCTCAAATCCTTTGGAGATAAAGTTGAATCACAAAAGCTTATCTCAAATCCTTTTTAGATAAAACTATAAACTACCTGATAAACTTATCCTTTTAGTTTACCAGATAATGACCAAAAATAAATTACATAATAGACCCCTAACTTTAACTAATGTCAAGATTGGTCCAACAATAAGAAGATTCATTGTTATTTAACTATTTGGCAGGTTGAAGTTTTGGTACCTTGAATTATTGTTTCTGACGGTCTTTGCATTACCAAATGCTTCTAGAACTGGATTAGACTGCAAAATAGGAAATTATTTTAAATAAAAACATATCAAACAGACAAATTATTGTGGGGGGAATGCAACTCAATAGTAACAACGTTTCAACATGTTTTTTTAGTCACTCAATTTCCAAGTTGTTCCATTATATTATTGTGAAATGTTTGATAGGTTGTTACACCGAGTGACTATAATTTATGAAACTTAGTTGTTATTCGGTATCTTTGTCAAGTTTGATCTAAAGTGATTGGTTTCCTGTTAAAACATTTTGAAAATAAAAGTTCAATAAGTAAACAAGTTACATAACTCTCTCATTTACTTCACTCAATTTAATCAGTTATGCAAAATTTTACAAAAAAATAATAAATAAATAAATAAAATCATATGAAACTTAAGAGACCTAAATGAAACAATTATGATTTATGAAACTTTGCTACGACTTAGTTTTTCACCCAAATGCATGTGTTTTTAAAAAATATATAGAAAACAGTACTGCATACTTCTAGAACTTGTTGTTCCACACTTCGTCTCCCCTCAGAGGAAGGGCGACCACCCATATATGCAAGATACTGCATAAGATTCTTTGTACTTTCAGTTTTACCAGCCCCACTTTCTCCACTAACAAGAATTGATTGGCTTATTTCCTCATTGACCATCTGCCTGTGTCAAACAAATTCTCATTTAGCATACAATATTGATTAACTGGAACTTAATAACTAAAACCAGTAAGTAATAAAAACAAGAAAGAGAATGCCTGTATGCAGCATGTGCAATAGCATAAGGATGTGGACTCAGTTCCCCAAGAGTCGCGCCTTTGTATTTTGCCATCACATCATTAGTATATAAATGAGGTAGCCTTTTGAAGGGGTTGACGGCGATTAAAATATTTCCTGTGTATGTCTGGAAACCAGTACACATGTTAACCTTATAATCAGCTAATTAAAAAGGAAAAATGTATCATGAAGCGGTGGCAAGGTACTCACGTATATCTCATTCTGATCATATCGGCATTTTAAATTTTGTAGAACCCCTGGCTCATGAAGATATGCCAACTTTGTCATGTCATCTACTCCGCATTCAGGAAACTCAGGATCTTTAGCATGCACACTGGATACATTTGTTACTATCTGTAACATAAAAATATGTAATAAAATATTCTAAAGTTATTCTAGTCAATTTTATCTCTCTATCTCTTGAGATAGATGTATGATTTGTCTACATCCCACTCTTCGCAGAAAGATCCTACTAAAAGCTTTGCTATGGGCGGCATGGTTGTTGTTGTTGTTGTTAGTTTTTGAGCGAAAAATAGTTTTCCAATCAGCGCCATATATAAACAAAGGAAATATAATATGAGATTGACTCACTTCTTTTCCTGTTGATAATTGAACTTTAATTTCTTGATCGTGGATTTCTGTAACCTCACCATCTACCCAAGCTACCTCAGGATCTTCCAGCCAAACTTGAGATCCAACAACTACTTTGGATATACCAGCCTGCAAGTATGACAAGAAGGAAAGGAATTATATTATAGTGTGTGCGTGTGTGAGTGTATATATGATTAAATTAGTGAAGTGAGTATCCTCTCCTATATATATATATATATATATATATATATATATACACACACACACACAAGCTAGCTAGTGTACGTGATATAAACGGAATATTCATTAATTTGACATAAAATGAATGAATAGCACCTCCATTTTCAATAAACAGTTAAAGTGTGTGTGTGTGTGTGTGTGTTGAGAACGAATGAGGGTAGGGGAAGTGATAGCAGAGAGAGTTTATAAACAAATTAAGATGCATTAAGAAATAATTAAAGGGCGGTGGGTTGCAGAAGTAGTAATGAGCTGAAAAATCTTGCCATTGAATTGAAAGAGCAGTTGGTTGAAGAAGTCGTCCCAAATCCTTATTAATTTCTAGGGATCCATTGAAAGGCAACCGGTGGGTTTCCTTGAGAGAGAGATATATATATATGTATGCATATATTTCCGCTTCCTCTCTTCAAAATCAAACAAATGATCATCATCAGCCACCGTTGTCGATCACCCTCAAATATTAACATATGTGATTTGCTGTTTGAGAGTACGTACGACCCAACAATTAAGAAGCGATGCTCAATTCATCAAAATCAAAATCAAATATTGCATTGCATTGCATTCTTTTTTCTTTTTTCTTTTTTTTTTTTTGTTTTCCTCGACGTTGAGAAGAATGAAAGCCCTAGCTAACCGTTTTTCCACTTAAAATTGAAAAACAATACTATTACTCCCCCCACATATTCAACTTGTCAATTCTCGTCCCCTCAACTATCTATGTTCATCACTTTTTTCACACATCCAAAATCACTTTATTTTATTCACTTCAAACATAGATAGATAGAAGATATAATTAAAATGCCATGAAGAGAATCTTTTCTTTACTTCCAAATTTGACAAAAAAAATCTAACTGAAGAATATCTTTCGAATCATAGCATATGATTATTTGCCAATCTGATAGTTTTTAACTAAATGGATTACTTGACAACCAAACACATAACTAAAAGATTAATTACATCTACACGACACACGTTCCACAATCTATCTTAGGTGTCACTTATTCTAATTCAGTGATCACATCGTTTAGTAACTAATTCTGTTTTGTCATTAAACAATAAATGCTAAATGATTAACAAGTGATTATTTTATTTTTTTTCATGAAAGAATTAGGGAGAGGGCTCATTTAAGTTTTGGGATTTTCAAAAGTGTATGACTCTTGTTTGACGCTTATTTATATGTTAATTGTAACTCTTGAAATAACCATACACCAAACCATCACAATGGTTTGTTGGTAACTTCTATTCCAGTAGGCACCTTAATGAATAGTCATCATGATCATTGGTAACCACCAACCAAAAGGTCACAACCCTTTAAACCATTACCATTTGATATTCACAACTCTCCATGAAACCATTGTAAACCAATTCTATGTTCGTCTTTCCTGAGTTAACTCAAAAACTATACACTTGTTTTTGTCATTTAGAATATGTTCCCAACATTACAAAACACATCAAAGAAGATGGTGAAATAAAGTAATTATCAAAGCAATTTCACAAGTCACCAACATTTTCATTAATTACTTCAACCACCCGCTCTTGATTCTTGGGAGAATCTTCCCTGCACATATTTACAGCTTTCACTACAAATAGGTGATTGTTTCAAACGGAGCTAGACAACATGGGTGGTTCACAAACTAGCTAAACGCCAGACCACCGCATGCCATAAGGTAAAAAGGTTGAGAGAACCAAGATTCAACAACAAAAGATGGATGAGATGATGTGCCAGCCTGCAAGAAACCGAAAGTCAACTACATGACCAACAAGTCATGGTCCATGCACTAACAAATCCGTGTGGAAACAAGAGGAAATGGCTGCAAAAAGAAGTAAGGAGGCTAAAGATTCTGCACAAAAAACAGAGATATGCAAAGAAAGGAGGTAATAATTATGTAAACACACAAGATTCCAAAATAACTCATACATATAGTTGATTTTATGATCTTTATTGTTGAACGTGACAGGAGGATGTTGTAAAGAATAGATACTTGATGGGCTAAGGAGAGAGGTGAGAGCAAATGATGCAATAATTTAAATTTTACAAGAACATATAGCTTTAATAGAGCAACAACTTAACAGTCGAGGCAGAAGCGTGAGCTCAACCCAAAGTTGTTGCAACGCTAGAATCAAACTCCCCATACAATATTTGTCTTCATGTGCTTGTCATGATAATATCCATTTCCATTATGAGATAGATGAAAGATGTATATACTAGAAATCTGATAGTTACTATAATCATAGATGTAACCACAATACAATTTTACAGTTGATCAAAAATATTATCTACAAATAATCAATTTGCATTTTACTGCATGATGAATAATACAATAACACATACATACATACATACATATATTTGTGTGTGTATATAGAGAGAGAAGGGGGGCGAAGGAGGGAGTAATCTTCACATCTTTATTATGCTTCTTTGACTGATAAGCCACCTCCACCTCCATCAACAGATTTTGTTTTTGAAACAGTTCGGTAGGTTGACCTCACATGCTGAAAAAGAAAATTAATCAAATAAAAGAGATACGTTCAACTAAGATTAAACCTTGAAATCTCCATATACATGCATAACTTGAAACACATTTGTTCTCGCACTTCCAATTGTTTATTGCTTGTGAAGTTTAATGTGGTCATGGATTTGTTATTCAATAAAACCAGGATTGATGTATATGGCACCGTGAAGAACACCTAATAATTCAACTTTTTTCACTAGGATCACTCCTATATCAATACACCTTTAGTGGCCACCAAAGTATGCCCTAACCCTTATATCAATTTGTACCAAATCCAGCAAAACACTCTAACGACGAAAAGCAACTCTTCAAAGCATAAAAACTAGGGAAATCTCATTAAAACTATAGAAGACTTTAAAAAACCCCAAGTTCTTCTCTTTTCAAATTTTCATTCTTACACAAATTGACGCAGGGGTATTTTTTGTCCTTTCCAAGGACATTCCGTCACTAGACATGCTTTATTTTTAAATTTGGTATACAAGTAACTGTATAAATACTTGAGCAGCCTATAAAGTAGTTTCATATATTTTTAGGCGTTAACGAAAAAAGCTGAATGCTAGGGTTCATCAAATAAATGATCCCAGATTTTTAAATTACACAAACAATATAAATTTGGAAATTAGCCTCCTGTACAAAAAATTATATAACTATAAATTATTAATCAAATGCAATCAATACCTCCAGTAAAGACACGTAATAAAAATCTTCCATATGCTGCATAAGGGCAGTTCCATCTCTAATTGCCCGGAAAATATTTATCTCAGTGTTCAATATTTTCTCAATGAGTTCTTTCTCACCTTTCATCTGTGCAAATATTCAAAAAGAAAGTATTATTTATCTTATAAGTAATGATGTAACCATGTAATTAAGTATATAGACAAGGGACCAGCCCTAATGACCGTTTAAATCATATTCTATCGTATTTTAAGATTACCTCAAACTAATAATATAATCATAATATAATAGCAATTATCTAAAAACAAGATAATGATGCCATAAAGCTGTAGTAACTTGGTAAACTCCAAAACTTACAAATTCAGTTACAAGAGCATCAGGGGTGGATTCCCCAATAACATCACCTTCATAACCATCTCCCAGGAGCTCTATACTTTCCTGCAACAAATATTTATTATTATTAAACTAGTTATAGAGTGATTATATCTGGAGGATATCCAAGTGTAACATTTGAGAGTATCTTTGTGTAATATCTAAACTCTGTAAACATATTAGACACACAATCAATATACAATTATTCCTCCCTGTTTATCTTCGTAAGAAACCCTAGCCACTGCACACAACAGCAGCTACAGCAGCCATGCAAACAATACCTGCAGCCCACAACAGCCGCCGCAAGAAACTATAGCCACTAACACCAGGAGGCCATATCTCGCCACATAGAATATCACCACCACAGGGCGCTCAAAGCAGCCACCAGAAACCCTAGCCACCATTCACAACAGTGTCATATACCTCTAAAACCTACCTGTACGTTGTTGCTCACAATAGTCACAGGTAACCCTAGTTGCCACTCACAGTAGCTGCTAGGAACCATAACAGCCGCCTTGGGCTTGATTTCCAAGATGCTATCAGAACCTTAACGGCTCGATCACCTCTCTTCTCCAGTTCAGATTTGCGACCAGTTCAGCAAAAAAAGAAGGAACAGATCTGTGATCAGATCTGGCAGCAAACGCAGCCACAAAGAACAGATTTTTTCTGTTTTAATCGCAGCAGCAAGTAGAATGTTTTCTGTTTGATTAAATGCAGCAAGTTAAAGTGAGAAAATCAGCAAGATTAGCAAGCATACAACAAGATCAGCAAGAAAGAAAGAAAGAAAGAAAGAAAGAAAGAAAGAAAGAAAGAAAGAACAGCAGCAAGAACAACAGAATAGCAAGATTAAGGCAAGAAAGCAACGTTAACCAGCAAGTTCAGCAAGAAAGCAAGCAAATTCAGCAAGATAGTAAGCAAGTTCAGCAAGAAAGGTAGCAAGTTTCGCAAGATAAGAAGCAAGATTCACAGGTTAAAAGCAAGATCAGCAATAGCAAGTTCAAGAAAAAGCAAGAAAGAAATAAAGCGTGGCAGAAAACGCAGCAATGGTACCAGTCCGTGAGCAAGGCAGAAAATGCAGTAGTGTGTACTCATTAGGATTAAAGGGGAGATTGAATGCTTTTAATCCTAAAGTGAAAGAGTCAAGAAAGTCGATGAGTTAGATTAAGAAAAGGTGAAAGTTCAATTGATAGGTTGAGGTTTTCGCTTTTCTGGCAATTGCCAATTCAGCAAGTTTTCAAGAGGTTTTTTAGTTAGGTTATAAGTCAGTTTAATATTTAATTTAGTATGTTTGAATGATTCAAGTTTTGTGTTAGAAAACTTGCTCATCAAGTATAGAGCACGGGTAGGTTTGTTGTCAACGTAAATATTCTTGAAGTTGTTCCATGCATCGGCGGCGGTGGCACCCTTGTTGACAATATTCAGCAGCAAGTCACTTGTAATTGTTCCATAAATCCATTGCTTAACAATGGCTTCTAAACGTTTCCATTTAGCATCACGTTCAGATGGTGCATCATCGGGTGGAATGATGTGATCAAGCACATTGTGGGCGGTACAGTGGACGGTAAACAATTCTACCCAGGAGTTGTAGTGGCAAGTGTTGGTTCCAGACAAACCGTGTGTTTATTGAGTTAATTAAGAATTACAAACGAGCTCTATATATAGAGAAGGATATTACATTTAGATACCCTCTAGAATTATAAATATTAAATACCATCTAAACATAGACTAAACATATTGTCTAACATTCCCCCGCAAGTTGAGGGCGGGGAACGACCTGCAACTTGGATCGTAAGAATAGGAATCTTTGAGAGGGTAGGGGCTTTGTAAAGACATCAGCAATCTGATCACTCGTGGAAATGAATTTGACGTGCAACTACCCCTGTGCCACTTGTTCTCGAACAAAATGAAAATCCCCCTCGACATGCTTTGTGCGGCCATGGAACACGGGATTGGCTGAAAGATACGTAGCTCCTAGATTATCACACCAAAGAGTGGGTGATGACATTGTTGAGATGCCAAGTTCATGTAGAAGAGCCTTTAACCAGATCAATTCTGCCACAGTGTCTGCAATGGCCTTATATTCTGATTCTGTTGAAGATCTTGAGACCGTTCGTTTCCGGGCAGCCCAAGAGACAAGGTTTGATCCCAAGTATATAGCAAACCCCCCCGTGGATCGGTGGTCAACTGGGCAACCTGCCCAGTCAGAGTCAGAGTAAGCCTGAATGTTCTGCGCACTACTAGGCAGCCACTGTGCATCAGTGAAAGCTTGCAGGGTGGACCCTGAGTCATGACGAATAAGGAGACCTAGTTGTGTGGTACCCTTGAGATAATGGAGGATGCGTTTAACCGCTGTCCAATGGTTTTCGGTTGGAGCATGCATAAACTGACAAACCTTATTAACAGCGAAGCAATGTCTGGTCGAGAGAGAGTTGCATATTGTAGAGCACCAACCGTTTGATGATACTGAGTCGGGTCCGAGAGAAGGGAGCTATCATCATTAGTTAATATCTGAGAAGTGCTCATCGGGGAAGAAACAGGTTTGCAGTCAGATAGTCCAGATCGATGGAGTATGTCCAGGATGTATTTTTGTTGAGAAAGTATGAGATTGCATCCCTGGTGTAGGACCTCAATGCCCAAGAAATAGTGGAGTTTGCCAAGGTCCTTCATAGCGAAAGTTGAGCCCAAGTGGTTAATGACATTAGCAATTGCGGTGTCGTTGTTTCCGGTGATGATAATATCATCAACATAGACAAGGGCATAGACTAGTGTGCCACCCGATTTGAGAATGAACAAGGATGGATCAGTTTTGGACCCGACAAAACCCAGTTGCTGAAGTGCTGTTGACAATCTGTTGAACCATGCTCGAGGGGCTTGTTTCAGCCCATATAGGGACTTATGAAGTAGACAAACATGATCCGGTTTAGTTGGGTCTCTAAATCCAGGAGGTTGTTTCATGTAAATGACTTCCTCCAAGTCGCCATGTAGAAAAGCATTTTGGACATCTAATTGGCGAAGGGACCACTTATTAGTAACAGCAAGAGACAAAACAGTCCGGATAGTAGTAGCTTTAATGACAGGACTGAACGTCTCATGATAATCCACCCCATGTTGTTGGGTGAATCCCTTGGCTACGAGGCGAGCTTTGTAGCAAAGAAGCTTGCCTTGAGGATCCTTCTTTAATTTGTATAGCCACTTGCAATCAACAACATTAGTGTTGTGAACAGGAGGGACTAAAGACCATGTTCCATTCTTATGCAGCGCGTCAAACTCCTCGGTCATGGCTTGACGCCACTCCGGAGACTTGTTGGCAATAGTGAAAGAGGTTGGTTCAGTGAGGGGTACGGAAGTGGTGGATGTGGAGTAAGCAGCCGGGTTGTAGGGATTAGTTTGTTTTGGATTAGGACGAAGGTTAGGTGGGCGAGGGCGGGGTGGAGGAGTGGCCAGAGGAGTAGTAGACAAAGAGGGTGAGGGGTTAGAGGTGGTTGGAGTGGGAAAGTCTGGTGAATTGGACGGTTGTGATGGGTTAGAGGGGGTAGGGAGGTTAGGTGGAGCAGAGGGCTGAGGTGAAGGTTATGATTGGTTGGGTGGGGAGGATGTGAAAATAGGAGGTGGAGAGGGGTAGGTCGAAGTGTAAGGAGACGATGGGTGTGATGGTGGGGATTTAGGGGAAATTTTGAATGGAAAGACATGTTCGTTGAAGCGTACATGTCTGGCAACATAGACACGTTCAGTTTGTGTGTCAAAGCACCGATAACCATGATGAAAAGGACTATAGCCAAGAAAGACACAAGGTGTAGTACGGAAGTCCATTTTATGTCGATTGTATGGGCGGAGGTGAGCGAAGCACTCACAGCCAAAGACACATAGAAAGGAGTAGTCGGGTCTACGGTTGAAGACATGTTGAAATGGGGATTTGTTGGAAGAGATGCGTGAGGGCAGCCGATTAATAAGATAAACAGCTGTGTCAAATGCATAGTTCCAAAACCGGCGAGGGAGGTTAGATTGGGCAAGAAGGGTGAGGCCTGTTTCCACCACATGTCTATGACGATGCTCCACAAAGCCATTTTGTACGCTAGTGTGTGGACAAGAGCGTCGATGAATGATGCCAAGAGAGGTGAAGAAAGGAGACAGATTTCGAAACTCACATCCCCAGTCGGTTTGTACACTCTTTATTTTGGAATTAAATTGCCTTTCTACCATGGTAACAAAATTTTTAAAATTAGAATAAACATCAGATTTGTTTGCCAATGGATAGAACCACATATAACGAGTGTGATGGTCAACACACAACATGAAAAATCGAGATCCATCAATAGAAAGAGTGGGTGAAGGACCCCAAACATCACAATATATTAAGTCTAAAATATTATTACTTCAAAAATTGGAAGAAGACAATGATAATTTTGCAGACTTTCCCAACTGACAAGCAGTACATAAGGAGGAACATAATTTATTAGATAATGGTAAAGAACAACTAGAAATAATTGTTTTAAAGACACGGTCATGGGGATGGCCCAAACATTGATGCCAGATGAAGGATGATGCTTTGATGGCTGAAAATGCAAGCTTCGGGTGTGACTTGAAGTGAGGAAGGCGGATGGAGTAGAGACCATTGTCACTTGGACCCATGAGGAGGGTAGTGAGTGTAGACTCGTCCTTCACAACAAAAAAAGAAGAATGAAACTCAAAGAAAACATTATTGTCTAAACAAAATTGTTGGACAGATAGCAGATTCTTTTGAATTTCGGGTACATGGAGAACATTAGAGAGATTAAAGGTTTTGTGAGGTGAGTGTATTTTGGATGAGCCAATGTGAAGGATGGGAAGGGGCATACCGTTACCAACATGGAGAGAGTCATGACTGTCATAGACCTCGGAGTTGTCCAAGCTTGATAAGTCTGGAGTTGTATGGTTTGTAGCACCTGTATCAGGGAACCAGGTTGTTCCTGCAGTTGAGCCATTGTCAGAAAAGGCTGTAAAGTGGGCTTGAGGTGGTTGACGAGTTGAGGAGGCAGATTGGTTCGGACATTGAGACGGGAGATGACCTATGCCACACCGATTGCAGTGACCATACACCATATTTTGTGTGGAGGCCCAAGCAAACTGCCGAGAATTTCCAGCAGATTCTCTGGTTCGATTGCTCGTTGTGCCTAGAAAGGTGCTTCGAAAATTGCCTCTACGACCTCGATTTGAGTTGGAGGAACGAGCTACAAAGGCTGCTTGTGGTGGTGTAGTAGGAGGGGCAATCGGGTTCAATTGGTAACCCATTTGTGCTGCCAATAATTGAAGGTTCTGAAGCTGCGATTGAATGCTGGTAAGAGTGGGGACCGAGCTTGAAGAGAGAGCAGCAAAGGCTTGCGGGTTTGAGGCAGTGGGCATTGCTGTTTTGCTGAGAAGATAATCATGATCACTAAGCAGCCCATGTAGTTCATGAAAAGTGATGGGTGGATGACGAGCCAACAGATTCGCTTTCAGGCCGTTGTATTCGTCCCTAAGACCAGAGATGGCAAGCATAACAAGGTCCTTGTCCTTCATGGGCTCGCTAATGTTGGCAAGGGCAGTAGCATATTCTTGTGCACGACTTAGATGATTAACCGGGGTTTCATCTCCCTTCATCTCGATTTTAAGAAGCTGTGTTTTGAGTGTATACTCACGAGATGCTGTGTTTGGAGAATAGGCACGTTCCAGTGCAAGCCATAGATCTCGAGAAGTTGATCCTTGTACGTGTTGGAAAGATGACTCTGAAATAGTAGAGATGATAAGCATCCTGACGTTCGCATCATTGGAAATCCAATGTTGGTATCCAGGGTTCTCGACTGCAGGTGTTCTGCTGTAGCAACAGTATGTTGAGATGGACATTTAATGGTGCCATCGACATAGCCATATAGATGATTGGAGATTAAGAATGGTTCAAGCATTGCCTTCCAATACCCGTAGTTAGTAGGAGAGAGGGTGAAGGCGAATTTTGAGAGTTATGTGCTGTTTTCTCTGCAGTAGTAAGAGCAATAATGGTTGCCATGGAGGATGAGGGTGGTCGGAATTAGGGTTGCAGAGAAGAAAAACAATTGCCGATGGTAGATTGGTGGTTGACGGCAATTAGGGTTAATTAGGGTTTAGGTTTTCTTGGCTCTGATACCAAGACAAACCGTGTGTTTATTGAGTTAATTAAGAATTACAAAGGAGCTCTATATATAGAGAAGGATATTACATTTAGATACCCTCTAGAATTATAAATATTAAATACCATCTAAACATAGACTAAACATATTGTCTAACAGTTCCAAGGACAAGTTGTACGTGGTTACGGATGTTATTGACTGTTGTTGCGGGGTGGAGAGAAGAGGTGGCGGAGGAGATGGGTTTGTCGTCGCTGCATTTTGTCATGGCTGTTGTTTATGGAGGAGGCGATGAGAGAATGGAGGAATGATGGATTGTGAACGACAGCAGAAGAAGGGAGAGACAAGTACTCTGGTAGATTATTAATAAAAAAAAAGTCGCAGTTTGTTTCTGCAAAAATTGTGTTTGTATTGTTCAATTTCTTGGGCCTTATTAGAGTATTAAAGCATTAGATTATCATTTGTATTATTTGTAATTATTAAAAGTGATAAACCGTAACATTTGTAATTATATATATCAATATCAATGAGAGGGGAAAGGGCATCAAACCCTATTCTATCATGGTATCAGAGCACCAGGCTCTATACCCTAAAACCTAATCAGTCGTCGCCCTCCCCTATCTCTCCCTTCTTCTGCTGTCGTTCACCATCCATCATTCCTCCCTTCTCTCATCGCCTCCTCCATAAACAACAGCCATGACAAAAAGCAGCGACGACAAACCCACCTCCTCCGCCACCTCTTCTCTCCACCCCGCAACAACAGTCAATAACATCCGTAACCACGTACAACTTGTCCTTGGAACCAACACTTGCCACTACAACTCCTGGGTTGAATTGTTTACCGTCCACTGTACCGCCCACAATGTGCTTGATCACATCATTCCACCCGATGATGCACCATCTGAACGTGATGCTAAATGGAAACGTTTAAAAGCCATTGTTAAGCAATGGATTTATGGAACAATTACAAGTGACTTGCTGCTGAATATTGTCAACAAGGGTGCCACCGCCGCCGATGCATGGAACAACCTCAAGAATATTTACGTTGACAACAAACCTACCCGTGCTCTATACTTGATGAGCAAGTTTTCTAACACAAAACTTGAATCATTCAACAACGTTGCAGCCTATTGTCAAGAACTAAAATCCATCTCCGATCAACTCTCCAACGTTGATGCACCGATCATGGATCAGCAATTGGTTTTACAACTCATAGTCGGCCTCCCCACTGATTATGAAAGCTTCGCCACCGTGCTTCAACAAACTGTTCCTCTACCCAACTTCACCTCCGCCAGGTCCCGTCTCATTATGGAAGAAATCAGAAAAGCCAATCAACAACCATCTACGGCTCTCCTCACCTCACAAACATCAAGTAACAACTCCAACTCCAACACCTCTTCAAACCCGCAGCCTACCACTACCCGTGACAACTCACAGCAACAACAACAGCCGCGTAACAGCAACGGGGCTGATTTTACTGGATTTAGAGGCACCCGTGGTGGCCGCGGTGGCCGTAGTGGCCGTGGCAGGGGGCGCGGCCGTGGTCGTGGTAGAGGTACTTTTGGTTCCTTCTCTCCTTTCTTTGGTTTATACCCTAATCAGTGGATGCAAGGTACAAACTGGCCATATTCTCCTGCTCATTGGAACGCACCACCTTGCCCATACCCTACTACATCGATCGGGCCACAAGCACGTCCCATGAAAAGGCACCGGGTATACTTGGACCTGCACCTTCAGCTTCATATGCCGCCTCAGATTATGCTTACACTCCCACCATGATTCCCAACATGTGCAATATCTAACTCTATATATAAAGGCACACCACATATGTGACTATTATAATACAGGCAATCAGTGTACAATCATTTTACGAGTTTATCTGTTGTAATTAGACCAACAAATAAAGGTGAACACTAAGCTTAAAAAAATGAAAGCAAATACACTTGGTTTCAAGAATTAGCGTGTGACTTATATATTAAAAAAGCTGAATTAGATTTTCGATTACTCACCATGGCATTTTGAACATTTCCAGCTGCAAGATATACAGGTTGCGCCACATGGCAATAACCCATTAAACGAGGGACAGAAGGGATAATATCTCTGTGATTTACAACTCGCCAGCTGTCTTTAACTTTCTGCAAGACAAGCAGAAAACAATCATAAAAAACAAATTCATGACATGGTTAGACGTCACCGAGTGAAATAACACATAAACCTAGAATAACAATATCTGATCATGTTCCTTCTTATCATTGACTTTTACTAAGGAGCATGGCCTTGTAATAACACACACTCATACAAGTTATATATATGTAACGCAATCTTCGTTCCGTCGTCAATTAAGGGATTTAAATTTGAAAAACTTATAATTAACTAGAATAGCGGGGTCATAATTTATTCAAATACCCTTTAGACAGTTAAAAGATAAATATTTTATAAATTCTTTGATTGATTAGAGGTGGTTTTCACGGTTTTCTCATATGCTGGTGATGAGTAGTTTTATCCATTGTGAGGAGCACATTAATTATGAGTTCCAAATTGAGAGTTTTTCTTCTAAATTCCTCAAATCTTTATTACTTTACCTTGGGAGATCTTTTAATATTCGTTGTTTACTTAGGAGTGTTTCCTTTATCTTTAATCTTGGTGGATTCCTTACGGATAAGGGTGGTGGGTTCTTATCATTTTATTTCTGTTTTGTGATATTTGTGTAACAAGTTCTTTGTTGTTTTTGTTCCGTGGTTATTGAATATATATATCTTGAATGGTTTGTAATCTAATCTCTCCACTTGAGTTTCACATCAAACTCATAAAATCTAGAATAGCAAATTAACAATATAATACTTTATGACAGGAAATTACCTGATTATAAACATCAGCAAATTTTTTGTTACCGACTCTCGGAGATCCAAAATTATACATAGTTACAGAAATAGCCCCACTCCTACAAGATGCATAGAAGCTAGGTATTACAATTATATAGAGATTTAATTCCTGTACCATATTACTAAAACCTGCCACAATCATAGCCTAAACAACTTTTATGATTAGTTTTCCAGTAACTTAGTATGATCCAAATAAAAACTCACTTTGCTAATTGACTGGAAGATAATTCAAGAGCAAGCAAGGTTGCCAGTGCACCACCTAAACTATGGCCTGTCACATAAACATGCCACTTGGACACCTGATCAGCACCGTCGTCCCTACCAAGAAATAGTTATTTTTTATTTGTAATTAATATGAAGTACCATGGATATCCTTACATAAAAAGAAAACCAGAAAAGGTTCCCACACAATATAGTCTTTTAACAAACCCACACAGTTCACATGGAATCTAGAACCAAAAATAGGAATACTTTAAAATTTTTAATATATTATGAAGTGATCTCTTTCAGAATTCATATGAACTTACTTATACCCAGTAGCTGTTTTAATGAGGGAGATGATTCTCGTCCTGACTGAATCATATGCACCTAAAAACCCTGAGTGAACCTGAGAATAACATAACATGATTATATAATACATGTGATGGTTAGTAGATATATCATAAGAAAAATAGCATGTCATAAGATGCAGCTCAAATGTATGCACACAAAAAATTACACTTTTTTGTGGTTAAATGAGCATATTCTTGGAATATGCTTACACCAAATTATTATAACTCAAATGCATGCACCAAATTCTCACTTCAATTCTTAGACGCTAGATAATTTGGATTTACATATTAATTTGTTTGGATAAAAATACCTTATTATAAAAAATAATTATATTTTAATATTTTATTTACTAATATATTAATCAACTTAACTAGTAACAATTATTAAAAAATAAAAGATAAACTTAAAAACCAAACTCAATGTGATATTTTTTCTAAAGGATTCAGTGAGATTGCTTTAAAAGGTACATTAAAAAGGTTATTTAATAACTTTATGATGAATTTAATAAATATGTGAACGATAAAAAATTTAGTGTGATAAATAGTGTTACACAAAAATGAAAAAAAAAACGAAACCACAGTAGTGTCATGGTTGCGGATGATTTTCATATCTGATGTTTTGGTGCATAAGCTGGAGATGGTCTAAGGGGATACCTGAACTTCTTCCTTAAAGTCACCACCAATTCTTTCTGGGTTCAACCTACAGAAATAAAAGAAGAAACCTGTGAAGAAAAGAACCATATAACACGATTTTGGCGGTGATTAACAAGTAATTACCCAGCTGGAACCAGCATTAAATCAGTTCGCAAGTCCTTCCATTTAACCTAAATCATCCACCAAATCACAATTTCAAGCATACAAATAAATTTTTAGTTAATCAACTGGCATTTAATAATTTTGACCTACTTGTTCTGTTCCCCTGAAAGCAACAACCAATCTATTTCGTGCTGAATCACGCCAAATTGCCACCTGCAATTTCAGGTAAGTCATTTCTTAACAAAACAAAATCTTACCAGCTAATAAGAATTAAGTTGACCTGTGTATCCGTGACGGGATTATCCAAGAAACATATTTTCTCAAATTCTGATTTAATAAAACTCGGGTGCCCCAATGAAGTGGCTAACATAGCCCAAGCTTCCATTGCACTCTCGGCTGTTGAAAACAGAGCTCTCATTTCCTCTGCCTTTTTCTCATCTAATACTGGTTTATCTAAAGAACCTTTCAGGACATTATCTTCATCATTGGCATCATCTTTTGCTAAAAGTCCACTGTCTTTGGTCAGCTCAGTAACTGTAGCATTCAAAACCAATAAAGCTCCTAATATAGAATCAGTTTGTTTCAATAAATCTTGTGTCGCCTTTTTAATATCAGGAAATGACGGTCGAGTGTTGCTAATAGTTGAACTTTCAGTCGTTTCATCATCATTATTAACAGTATTGCTGCTTGGAGTTGCAAGCCCTGATTCTACATAACCAGCTTCTGCAATGGTTTGGGAATGGATTCCAATTTTTCTCAATAAATCAAATCCTTCCCATTTAATCTTTTCAGGAGCCGGGAGACCGAGTTGCTTAACAATATTCTGATTAATGGCATTGCCAAAATTCTTCCAAAAATCTTTGTCTGATTGTGTGCTTTCAGATTCTAGATAGTCTTCTTGAACAATGTCTATCTGATCTATGTCGGATTGAGAGTTACAATTTGTGGATGTTCCAGAATCTTCTAGACCATACGTGTTACCATTTGAAGAGTCATTGTGTTGGATGTATGCATCGTTTATAGACTTTAACTGCCCAAAAGCATACTCAACAAACTGGCGTGCTTGTACAGGTTCTGACCCAATAACCTTTTTTAAAGTAGATTCAAAACCGTTATTTCGAATAAATTCTGCAACAAAAGGCAACCTCCACCAGTTCTTTTCTTCCTCAATTGTATCAAAACTCTTATATTTAACCTGAACCAAATTTGATGGTCTATGTTAAGCTTATGAGAAACATATAAACACGGTCCCCACTCCAAAGTATATCCAACTTCCTTTTTAAGGTGTCGCAAAATAACATACGGCATTTATGTAATGTTTTATTTATGGAAACTACCTCCAGCTGTACTTTTCCACCACCTCCCATTCCCTCCAATTCAACTAGCACCTCATGTGAATTTCCTGGTAAAAAACAAGTTCCATGGTTTAGAGACACTAAACAAAGATCTCTATAGCTTATAAGATGATCTCACCACTTGTGTTCTTCAACAATCAGTAGATAATATAGGGGGTGCATGGTTAAGTGAGTAAAACCAAAAGTCTGCAAAAATTCATGAAAAAAGAAAAAAAAATTACCATCACACACGGACTCCAAACAGACACTAGAATTACCCATTCGTTTATGGGGGGCCACAAGATTTGCATCCCAAGCCGCAACCTGAATTATAGTATTCATGTCATACAAGATAAGAAGATGATTATTAGGGTCCAAAGTTACATGATAATGTTGTGAGGAAAAAAACTAAAAAAAAAATAAAAAAAGTGTGTGAGAATATAACAAGATAATTTCTACATTCAGCAAAAGCGTTGAATCACGAGTACTCTAAAGTAAGATCTGTAACGCAAATATTATCATAGCACCATAATGTCAAGTTAATTAAAATGCATTTAACAACCTGAAGATTAGTGGTTGGTGGATGCTTGATGTACAATGTGAGTTCCTCATTCCATGTTGGTTCTTTTGTCCTAACAGAAATCAAAGAGTTGTTTAAAAGCTTAATTCGCATATGGTATTTTTTTAAGCAACGAATGAGGAAACGGAGTGTGTTGATGTCTTGTTAACTTTTTATTTTACTAGTTAAGTAACAAGGAGAGTGTGAAGAATTTAATATATATATATATATATATATATATATATATATATATATATATATATATATATATATATATGCATACATACCCCCATTTAATCTTGCTTTTAACAATCTGAGTATCCAATTGCAGCACCACATAAGGATCGCTTGTTCCCTGAAAGCAGAAAGTAGGGATTACACATTTACACTAACACTAGATGGATTTGAAGAGAAGCAGAGAAGTAGGGATTACCCATGGATCCATGGCCGGGAAATCATAGCCCTTGTTGAGCGTTATAAACAACTGGCCATCATAAATCTCACGGAGGAATGACCTGACAGAAGAAAGCCAAGCCTCGATCAGTTATAGAACAATTTCCTGACGAAGAAGAAAGAAGCAAAAGCACATGACAGACAGCAGCATACTCTGAAAGAATCAGAGTGTGGCAACCAGCAGCATCCACCTGGCTCTTTCCAATATTGTCCTGATAAACAACAAAGAGAGAAACAGAGTTAAAAAAGTTTAAGTATGCATGTATGTATGTATGTATGTATAGATGATGAGATGAGAGAATATAGATGTTGTGGATTACGGCAGGAGTTGTATAGGCTTCAAAGGCGAATCCGGCAAGAATGACTGCGAGATTGATATCAAAGGGAGGCCGTTGGATGTCCTCGGGAGGCAATTGGCTAGATTGGGTGAGCGAGCAAAAGGCGGCATCCCGAGTTGAAGTCTTTGGCGTTGAGAGCCTGAGTTTGAGCAGAAAAGGGGCGATGGTGAAATTAGGGTTTCGAGAATAGGGGAATTTTGGCGTGTTAATTGAGTTGGGAGTATAGGGAGGGAAGTGGAACTTAGTTGTGTAAGATTGAAGAGTGGCAGCCATGAGATTGCTCAGGGAAGAAGAAGAAGAAGAAGAAGAAGAAGATAAAAGAAAAAAGAAGAGGATTCTGGAATTTACCGCGACGACGGCGCCAAGCGAGATAACGGTCCCAAGCCCATGGGATTGGATTGGGTTAAAGGGGATGTGTTATTTATTGAATTGTATCATTTAATTTTTATTTATTAAATCATTTGATCAATTTAAAACATCAAAGGTATAACTTTTTCTATTTTTAAGAATCCTTTAACTCAACTATGAAATATTTCATTTGAATGGTTCTAATTAGATCGAAGGTATATTAGTAATTTTGATTTGTACTTCTTTTGAGAAGACACTCACCGTATCAAAACACCATCTTCTTTCTCTCTCTTCTTCAAACTAAATCATCTTTCTCTTTTCTTCAAACTACACAATCTCTCTCTAATTCCCAATCCACCACCAACATCGACCATCTTTTCCACCGTCACCACGACCACCGCCACCTCCACCGCCATCACCACCGGATCTGAAGGTATTAACAAAGCCGAACGAAGGTACCACCCACACAACCACCAGTTGAACACTACTCTACACCACTATCATCCATCACCATCAATTGGAGCCCTAACTAACACCATCAGTACATCACCATCATCATCCACCATCCTTAGCTACTGATCTTCATTTTCGACCCAACCATAATTTCTTCTAGAGATGGTTCAAGTTCATACACATCTGAATGTTTTGAATATGAAAGGTTATGTCTCTTCTGATTGAAGGTGGAACATGGATGGTATTGTACTATTTTTTTTACAGATATGAATCTTTTAATTTTTAGTATGCTTTTTTATTTCCTTTATCCCTAAATCTTGCTTTATGTTTTTAATATGTGAAAATATGTTATGATTCTTATTATGTTGAAACTATTTATTAGTGACATATATATTGCTTGTTTTTTGGATTCAATGTTAGAAGCTTTCAGGTATGTTTATAGAGTAGAAAAAACCCACAAGAAAAAACATTGAAAAAACATTAGTGGTGTAATTTTGATACAGCTTAAGTGGTGTAGTTTTTATGTTTATTTTTATTACAAGAGTTTTCAGTGGTGTTTCTTTGTTACAGTGGTGTAGTTTTGTTATTTTAGTTTTATTACAATGTTGAAATTTCGTTATAGTGGTGTAATTATATGGTATAATGTCGTTTTGATGTTAGGTTGTTGTAATCATGGTGTTGCTATTGTTGTTTTGTGATGTGAACCTTGGAAATGCAAAGATCACTTATAATATTTGTCGCCCATAAAGGTTTGATTTTAGGTTACAATAATTTTGATATTAATAGTCTTACACATATTAGTTATCAACCTTTAATACATGAAATTTATTTGTAGAAGACTACAACCATCATGCTATTGCAGTGTAACCCTTATGTTATATTAGTGTAACTGTTGTTGTTATATCAATGTAACTTTTATGTTACTGTAGCGTAACTCTTGTGTTACATCATTGTAACATTGTTATTAAAATTCAAACATAAAAAATTATAATGTAATATTACTTTGTTTTGTCTCGTAATGTTACTTTGATTCTTGTGGTGTAATTTTTAGTCATTTTTTGATTTTATTGTTTGATGTTAATCTTTAATCAGTTGTTTATCAATTTTAAAATGTTTGCTGCACAAAAACTTTGCATTGGTTTGACCATGAGGAAGCTCTAATCATGAACAATATGGCTACGTATAGTGTTTTGCATATATAGATTTTGTTTAACTTTTTAATGACAATACATCGGGCCAAGATTTATATAAAGATTCAGATTTACACTTGAAAGAGATTTTAACCCATTTCATTATTTTTTTTTGTCATTTTTTATATATGTTGTTCGATGTAATTCATTGTAAGTAATTACAAAATGATGTAATCCATGATAAGAATCAGGATTTACATTCAAAGAAACATGATTTTAATTCATTGTAAGGGGTTCTCGTATATGAACTTTATTGTAACAAACTCTTTATCTTTTTTGATGTTTATAGATATAAGTACGTTTTTAAGTTTAATTATGGTTTTTTTTGTTTTGTCTACATGATACAGTAATGTAATACGTAACGACCGAGAATAAATTTTAAAATTTTTCAAAACTATATTGGATTAAATGAGAAAAATGAGACGAGTTTAATGGTGTCATTTTTATAAAAATATAATAATGTATAAAAAAGTTATATAAGTATTAAAAATAAAGGGGGTAAACTTTTATTAAAAAAATAAATGAAATCTTTTGAAAATAGGTTGTGACACTTGTCAGCACCAAATTAAAAGCTGATTTTTATGATATGAGTGAAATGTCAAAAATGCCATTTTTACTAAAAAAAAAGAATATGGACACTTATTATCATCTTATGGTTCTAAAATATAATCAATGATCTACAAAGAGTTAAAGGGTTTTTACAATAAGATAAGATTATTATTTGAACCCAACCCTATATATATATATGAAATGAATCAAATGTGAACTTTCTTTTTTATGACAACTCCAGTAATCAATGTAAGCCACTAGTTTTCATAGCAAAATGGTAATTAATAAAAACATAATAAAAAATTATAAAACAAAAAATAACATAAAAATAAAAAAAATAAAAACACAAAAATGTTTTCCTAGTTTTCCTCTTTCATAAAAAAATAAAATAAAAATTTTTAAAAATAAAAAAAAGTCTCGTTTTTTTTACGAAATTTGATAAGAAATGTGTGGCTTATATTAGTTCCTAGAATTCTCATAAAAAAGGTGGTTTTCAAGATAACCCTATCATATATATATATAATCATTTTTTTGATTTATTCGTACTAAATATATCATGTTTTTCATACAGATTTTGTTTAATTTTATTCATATTTATAGTCTGAAACATCATTTTATATAATAGGGCATTTTTTTCTCGAGAATCACTTTAATCTGCATAATTTTTTACTTTGTAATTTATATTATGTCTTCAAACAAGATCATGGATTTTAAAATTAACGGTAATATAATCATTTTAATATGCGTTATATGTGAAAATACCACATAAACACAACATGTTTTGTGTTGTTTTACTCAAAATGTGTTGGTTTACCCTAAATTTGTGTTTTATCTTAAATAAGCAAATCACATATTGTTTTATGTGAAAACATCAGATAATGTGTTGTTTTATGTGAAAATAGCATGAAACATGTTTTTTCGCATGAAAGCAGCTCAAACATCCTGCTTTACATGAAAACAACCCAAAACGTGTTGTTTTACATGAAAGCAACACAAAACGTGTTATTTTAAATGCTATCAACACATAAAAACATCAAAGAATGTGTTGTTTTACATTGAAACCATATAAAGCGTGTTGTTTTATTATAAAACAACACAAAATGTGATGTTTTACCTTGTTATTTTACTGAAAACAACACATAAATTTATATTGTTTTATATAGTCTTTTACACTAAACAAAACAAAGCATGATCTCTTACCGTAAAACAATATATAACCTAAAACACATATAAGGTATTTTCTTATCATGGAACAACACAAAATGCACCCTCTTATCGTAAAACAACACAATTTTAAAATAATTTCAAGTGACGTTTTAACATTAGACAACACAAAACATTATGTTTTACCCTAAACCAGAACATAATATGTTTTTTTACCCGAAAACAACACATAATGTGTTGTTTTAGCCTAAAACAACACATAAAGTGTTGTCTTAACGTTAAACAACACAAAAGTGTTTTATTACGGCAAACAGTACATAATGTGTTGTTTTTATCATAAAACAACAGATTTTCATAACAACGATTTTTTTATTAAAAAAAATATTGCAATACTATACTCAAATTAAAGAGGATAAAACATTTGATTTTATGGTGCAATTAATTTTAAAAAATAATATCGTATAAAAAAGTTACGAAAGTTTAAATAAAGTGGAGGAATTTGAAAAAAAAGTCAACAAAAGTGATTTTTCCCATACTGCCCTTGGGATCACTTTTATGTTTAAAAATTGATCTCAACCATTGATTCATGAAATAAATGGCTAAGATTTATTTTAACCGGCCCATATATATATATATATATATATATATATATATATATATACACACACACACACACTAATAAAAGACTAACTTGCATGTCACATTGCTAAGATTTATCCACGAGTTATCATCACGATAGACCTATTATTTTAAACAAAATTAATTATGTCAAATTTTCAAACTTAATCTTAATTTTTAATTTTTATTTTGAACAATATAAATGAAAAATCAATTAAGTCAAACTTTATAAATTTGTTAATATTTTATAATAAAGTTTAATTTTTAATCTTAATCTAAATCTTACTTTTTAATTTTTAATATTTTTATTTTAAACTTTCTATTTTTTGTTATTTATAATATTATATAAAATTTTATTTTATATGAAAATAATATCCCAGGGGAGTGTTTAAATGAAAACTCTCTTTTTTATGAGTCATTAAAAGGGTAAATACCAAAACCATATTAAAAAATTATAAAATAAAAAATAATATAAAAATAAAAAAATAAAGATGGTTCCTTCATTTCCCTGTTTCATAAAAAAGTTATAAAAGATTATATAAAATAAAAAAACTATTTTTTTACAAACTTCAGCTTACACATGTGTAATATCTAATCAAGGACACAATAAATGACAAAAATACCCCTCATGTGAGGAACACATAACTGAGTTAATCGTATATTGAGATGAAGGTTAGTGCAAAGGACAATGTATGTGCAAATTTGTTTAAATAAATGACATTGTATGTAATTATTAAAACTAAAGAATATAACGTGCAATTTCATAGATAAATAAAGGATATAATATGTAATTTACTCTTTTTTATTTATGCAAAGAATACTAGATAAAGAGCAATAGATAATGAATACGAAATAAAAATTAGTCTCGAACATTTGAATAGTAGACGTGTTTCACATCCAAGTATGATAATCAATAACTTCTATATGATAATTCCAAAGAATGTACTTTGATGTAAAACAACATATTTGTAAGAATATATGAAAGGTAATATTAGGACATGGGACGGTATTAAAAGCTATGTCATTCGGGAAATATCTTTCTACGCACAATTCAAAAAGTTATTTATACTACAAATAAATAAGTCGTAGAATACCTATGTTTAAAATTGCTTGATTTCATTTTAAAAAAATATTTTAAGTTTGATATATGAGATTATTTTAATATAAGTATAATAATAATGATAAAAGTATTAAGTATAACCATTTGACTAAATTATCTATGAAAGTTCAAGGGGTTTGATGTGTCAATACCATAAATGATATGGAGTAGAGTATATATATATATGAGTAGGGTTGTAAACGAACCGAATCAAAACGAACGAGAGTCTGTTCGTGTTCGTTCGTTAAGGTGGTAGCGAACTGACGAACTGTTCATGAACAAGTAACCGAACGAAAGTTTATGTTCGTGTTCGTTTGTGTTTGTGTTCATTTGTTAATTTTGTAAACGAACATAAACGGACACTAATGAACACTAACGAACACAAATGAACGCAAATAAACACTAACGAACATATATTAGTTTGAAAAAAAAAAAAAACACCGTTAATACAAAAATTAAATATAATCCATCCAAAGTACTTAACATTTCAATACTTGTCCAAAATGAAAAACTTCCAAAAGCCCAAGTTCTCAAAATTCTTCCTATGATCATCATTTCACCATCCAAGTCTCGAATTATTTATGTGATCTTCATATCGCCATCTAAGATTTTTAATTCACTAACTGAGAATCTGAAATTATTAAACAAAAGTACAAGTCAAATATAATGTAAACAAATGGCCACAAATAAAATCCTAAACAACATTGCAGATTATAGGAATTTCATGTGGATGAAATTTAACCCACTCAAAGTTACAAAAAGAAGGCATCATAAAAAAGAAGGCAAAATACATTATCAAAATAGTGATTTTTGCAACTAGCAAATGATCAGAAGACATAATCAAATAGACCAAAACGCTTTTAGATTTAACCCACTAAAATAGCTAATATATAATGATATTTGTAAACAACAATAATAGTATAAATTTCAAACAGATGCTACAATATAATTTAATATTTACAAAATATATTACCTATGAATCAAACTGAAACAGATTTCATTCTTCCTGCTTCATTTTCAAGGAAGCTCAAGATATACAATGTCATCATTTTTCTGCAATTATCAAAGAAAATAAGCATAAACCATCATAACAAAACAAATAATAAAATTAAAAACAAAAAGATTACCTTATTTTCCTTTTTTTTTAACCCATAATAATGATGATACAAATCACCCCACAAATAAGCATATCCACCATCTTAGTTCCTAAAGCAAAGCGATGTGGATCAATAACCCTCCCACCAGCACTAAAAGCTTACTCTGAGGCAATGGTGGTAATTGGAATAGCTAGGATATCAGCGGCCATTTTGGATAAAATTCTATACTTAAGTTTGTTGGCCTTCCACCACTCTAACGCATCCAAATATTCACGTGGCTTAGTAATGCATACTCCTTCCAAGTAAGTGACTAATTCTGACTTTGCACTTTCATGTTAATCGACACTTCTAATATGTTGATCATATTTAGCACTATCAGTCTTGATGCCCTATTACCAAATCTTTTACTTATAAAGGTAGAACCACTTTTACTCCCACTTGGACCACTCCCAACATTTGCACTTCTAGATGATGAACCAACATTAGGATCTTTATAAGCTTCAATATATTCTTTAAACAACCTTTCCAAATTCTCTTTAACCAACTGGATCTCCTCCTCAGTCTTATCATTCGAATAAATGGCTTTAAAAGAAAAGTCAATCAAATGCATCTTGTATCTAGGATCCATAACAACACCAATTGAAATCAACAAACTACATGAACCCTAATACTTTTCAAATTTTTTTCGCATCTCATCAACCATACCTTTCATGCGATCATTTTCATCCAAAGCTACTTCATCCAATGCTTCTTTTATCCCATACAACTCACTAAGAAATAAAGCCTATAAGAAGAAGAAGAAAACAAAAGCTATCAAAATAAGCTCAAAATTGCATCTTCTTAAATTATTAGCTCAAATCTAATCAAATTAGTGACATACCTAAAATTATTTTTGTTGCTTCATTAAAAGTGGCCAAGAAAAAGCAAACATCTTCAACCTTTTTTCAATCTTCATCACTTGGCAAAATGTTGTATGAACTTTCTCGATCGGCATAATTCACAAATACTTCCATAAACTCCAAAGTTGTAGACAACATGGCATATGTGGCATTCCACCGAGTACTAACATCTAAGACTAGATGCTTCTTTGACATTAATAATTGCTTTGAAAGCTCACTAGAGACGTGCAACCTACCTGGTGAGGCGGTTACATGTTTCACACTCTCATGAATATTATGAATTATATCTTTAATTTTCAAAAAAAAAAAACAATCTTGTACTAACAGGTTAAGAATATGTGCACAACAACGCATGAAGCAACTTTCCATTAATAATAAGCTTCTTTTGTAGATTCAAGTTTTC
The DNA here is from genome assembly GCA_025506505.1 of Flaveria sonorensis. Classification (NCBI taxonomy): domain Eukaryota; kingdom Viridiplantae; phylum Streptophyta; class Magnoliopsida; order Asterales; family Asteraceae; genus Flaveria; species Flaveria sonorensis. The sequence goes on along the minus strand of CM046425.1, from coordinate 66,910 downwards.
CATTAACTTCTTAGCCACCACATCATTGGTCCTAGCATTGTCTACCGTTAAACTAGCCACCTTCGTCCCAATGCTCCACTCTTTAAGACACTTGAAGAGGCAATCAAAGATATGAACTCATGAATATGGTGGAGGTACATTCATGCATTATAGTTCCATTATTCAAAGTTATCTCACTAAAATGGTCCCAACTAACTGAAGTCTTTATTCTTCTCTTTTTAGAGAATGGTTCTTCATTATTAGCTGCATTTGCTTCCTCTACACCGGCAGTTGCTGCATTTAGAGCTTCATTGGGGTCTTCGTCAACATCAATGACAACATCATTTGGATAAATTTCCATCCTCGGAGTGTCAGCACTTGACTAAAAATTTTGCAGATTTAAATGGTGAACGTAGGTCTAAATATTGATTTTCATTAGAGAGGAGTGGACCACTACAAGAAATATCATCTGTAATAAAAAATAATATAAACATAAAAATATTATAGCATTAAAAAGTTATCAAACTTAAAACATAATCATAAACAATAAGATAGTAACATATGAAGGTTCTGTAATTGTCGACACTTTTCATACATATAAACAAACAGGAGCAATATTTGATAACTTGATAATTTGTTCTAGTTCATAATCATAATAAATGGAACATAAGCAACAAACAAAACATATTATTATTAATATGTTTCAGTTTAGAGTGAAATGGAACTTAATAAACAATCAGCATAAAACATATAACAAAATGTAACTTCATAACTTGTTTTGGTTCATAACAAAGCAAAATAAAAAACATACGAACTTGAACATTCTCAAACATAAAGCAAATGCAGAAACAATAACTGGAGAAAGAAACTTACGTGATTTAGGATTGAGAAATTAAAAGTTACCACCCGTGAACTCGTGCGAGGAGGCTGCAAAGGGAAGGAACCCGACGCCCTAGGCAAGTTTGGGAAGCTTGGAAGCCTTGATTCCACCTAATCGATGAAGACGACTGCTAGGGAAAGAACGGCGCACGTAACCCAAATTTATGGAATTCTATGGGCTTTTGTTTTTGTTTTGGACTTTTTATTTTTAATTAGAAGTTTATTATGTAAAATTAAATATTTAAAACTATAAAAGGATTCAATGTGAGATTTAATAAACTAAAAATAAAAGTTAAAACTTATAATATATAACACAAACGAAAAAAACACAAATGAACGAACATAAACGAACGTTCACGAACACAAACGAACGAACAGGGACTATGTTCATATTCGTTCCTTTACATAACGAACGAACGTAAATGAACTTTCCGCCGAATGATTCACGAACTGTTTGCTGAACGTTCTATTTGTTTAGATCTCTATGTGTGAGTAAATCTTAATGCAAGTAAATGAAAGTGGGTATAATAGTTCAAAAACAAAAATAAAAAAGAGAAGGTGCCTAAGTGTAAGTTTGAAATTATTAGCATACACATAAACGATAAATTGATAAACTAATGGCCCCAAGATAAATGCGCAAGACCAAAAAGTTTGCTATTGAAATGAATCATCTAGGAAATGATTCTAGTTTGTCTTTTCCGGCGAGGATTCTTGAATTCGACGGAATTTGACATCATAAATATATATGTTGCAATCTTCAAACTCAGCCCATATCAATTTACTAATTATTGATTATATGATATAAAAATGCTCCAACCTGATGTCGACCTTTCTTGCCCTTTTGGAACCTTGGATGGCCTGGATTCAAACGACCTCCGGACGACTGCTTATGAGATATTCTTCACGTCATGTAGGTCGTCCCCAGGTTTTGGAGGTCGTAACGCCATCCAGTTTTACTCGTCCGATACAAACAGTGGGGAGAATGGATCTGGAAATCCCTCAAAGGGTGGTCATGGGGTGGGGACCAGCCGTTTTAAACGGGCGGTTGGGTTGAAGATGCTTAAACGGTCACTTTCTTCTCGTAGGAACAACTCATCATCTCATGGAGGACCTGGCATTGGGTTCTCCACGGTACCTGGGAGGAGATCTAGGCGTCCATTGACATGTGCAGAGATCATGAGAGAGCAGATGAAGGTGTCCGAGTCAAGTGATAACAGGCTTCGTAAGACCCTCATGAGAACCCTCGTTGGCCAAGTAATCAATTGATTAATTTTACATGCATATATGATGTATAATAATGAAGTAATTGTGATATATATATTCTTGTCTTGTTTTGTTTATTAGATGGGGAGACGTGCAGAGACGATAATTCTACCATTAGAGCTTATTCGACATCTAAAGCCATCAGAATTCGATGATCCAAAAGAATATCACACATGGCAGAAGCGTCAACTCACGATCCTTGAGGTAGGACTCCTTCTCCACCCCTCCAACCCCTTGGACACAACCAACAACCACCTAGCTACGTGTCTTGGAGAAATACTTCATAGCGGCCTTATTGACACCACAAATAAAAACTCAGAAACTATGAGAAACATGTGTAATTGTGTTGTTTCATTGGCATGGAGAAGTGTCGATGGCTCCCCCACAGATACTTGTCATTGGGCTGATGGTTTCCCTTTTAATGCCAACCTTTATGTTTCCCTCCTCCGCTCCCTCTTTGACTTGAAAGAAGAGACTTGTGTCCTTGACCAAGTGGATGAGTTGCTGGAGCTAATGAAAAAAACATGGACTACTTTAGGGTTCACCAAACCTATGCATGATTTATGTTTCACTTGGGTGCTTTTCCATCAATACGTTATTACTGGACAAGTGGAGAATGATCTGCTTAGTGCCTCCCTCACCATGTTGACTGAAGTCGCTAATGATGCCAAGAAAGTTGATAGAGAGGCTGTTTATGTGGAAATGTTGTCGTCAGTATTGACATCGGTGACCCAGTGGTGTGAGAAACGATTGATGGATTACCATCAAAATTTTAGCGAGGGCACAATTGGGGTGATGGAGAATATTCTTTCTCTAGTTTTCACAGCCACTAGAATTTTAGAGGAAGACGGTGTAATAGACAAAGCTGCTTCAGGGAATAAGGTTGATCAATATACCAGATCCTCTTTAAAGAATGCTTTCTCCAAGGTAATTAACTAATTAAGAAGCAATTCAAATAAACATAAATGATTCCAAAGTTGAAGTAAATATTGGGTTATGTGGTAACGTACAGATGGTGGAGAAGAAAGGGAATCATCACGTGACACGTGGAAAAATGTCATTCCAACAAGTGTGTGAAAGGCTTGTTCGACTGGCACAAGAAACAGAGGAGTTAGCATTGGAGGAAAAGAAAAGTTTTAGCATGGTACTAAAGAAATGGCACCCAATATCAGCTGGAGTTGCAGCGCTGACACTACACTCATGTTATGGTTCCCTCTTGAAGCAATTCTTGACATGCAACTCTGACATTACTAGTGAGATGCTCACTGTCTTGCAAAGGGCTGATAAGCTTGAAAAGGTATTAGTTAACATGGTGGTTGAGGACTCGGTAGAATGCGAAGATGGGGGCAAGACAGTTGTTAGGGAAATGGTTCTTTATGAAGTTGATTTCATTATCGTCAAGTTTTTGGGGCAATCGATTCATGGAAGGCTTAAGAGAATCAAGGCTATTCTTCACAGGGATAAAGAAACTGAAGTAAGTTCAACAAATCAAACCTACAAATATTTTAATGTATACATACATATACTAACCAACTCAATTTGAACCAATTAAATAAGACATGGAACCCCAAGTCGAAAACGGAACCTTATTCACAATCAGCTGTAGACCTAATGAAGCATGCTAGAGAGCTTGTTGCTTCCTTTTTCGATATCCCGATTGCTATTTCTATAGATTTGGTTCATGAATTTGCAGACGGGATAGAGAAAATATTGCAGGATTATGTTACCTTCGTTGCGTCATGTGGTATGTTACCTTCTTTGAGTTATGCATAATTAATCATTATTCTACCTTGATATAGTAGGTAACTCTTGTTTGTTGGTATTTTGATTTTGTCAGGTTCAAAGGAAAATTATATTCCTACACTCCCTCCCCTGACTCGTTGTAGTCGAGACTCTAAGTTGATCAAACTTTGGAAGAAGGCGACTCCTTGTGCAGTAGCAGTAGCAGGCCTAACTATGAATGTAACTATGAGCCCCTATCATCTTATAGGATTGGGATTGGAGGAAGAAGCTACAGGAAACCATCCACGCCCTTCAACGAGTCGGGGAACACAACGTCTCTACATCCGCCTCAACACTTTACACTATATTATTTCCCAGCTCCCTTCCCTTGACAAGTCTCTCTTCCATTCCTCAAAAATACATCCTTCACGTCACTTCGACCGCACACGATCTACGATCATGGCTGCCACTCACCATGTGTGTGAGGTTGCCGCCTACCGGCTCATATTTCTAGACTCAAACTCGGTTCTCTATGGAAGCCTTTATGAAGGGCACGTGGTGAACACCCGAATCAACCCGGCTCTCAGAGTTCTAAAGCAGAACCTGACTCTATTAAATGCTATTATCACAGAACCACGTGCTCAAGCTATGGCCATAACAGAGGTTATGAAGGCTTCCTTTGAAGCCTTCCTTATGGTGTTAATAGCCGGAGGAAGTGCCAGAAGTTTCACGAGGGCGGATCTTGAAATGATCGAAGAGGACTTGAAGCATTTAAAGCAGGTTTTTGCAGAATCAAGGGTGGTGACTGAGGATGTTATAGGAAAGGAGGCCGAGACGGTGGAAGGAGTTGTTCGGCTAATGGGGAAGCCAACAGAGCAGCTGGTGGAGGATTTTAGATCATTGGCTTGTGAAGGCATGGATGTGGAAGGGCAAACGCTACCTCTTCCTCTTCCTCTTCCTCTTCCTCCCACAACAGGAAGGTGGAATAGCAGTGACCCTAACACTATATTACGTGTTTTGTGCCATAGAAAAGATCAAGTTGCAAACTTATTCTTGAAAACAACTTTTCATCTAGCCAAGCGAACCTAAATTTTTATTATTCCTTTCTGTAAAAATCATTACAACTAAATTAACTAATTGTGCTTGTATGTATATATTTGGCCTTTAAACAAGGTAAAAAGCTATGGGTTTGTCATCGTCTCATGTTCACTCACAAGATACAACTCATATATCATAACTTTGGATGCTAGATAATACTAAATTTATACATATAAATTGCACGTGAATAGATTTAATCAAATATTCACATGTTTTCGAGCTAAAATAGAAAGTATCAAAAAAATAACGAAACTCATAATGAGTTTTTACTAGGCGAAATCAATTGTTAAAACAATCAAACTAAGTCTGCAAACTAGATAACATTTAATTTATACACATAAATTTACACGTGAAGAAATTTAATCAAATATTCAAATCATTTTCTAGTTAAAAATAGAAAAATGTCCAATAATTGACGAAAATTAGAATCACTTTTAACTGACGAAATCGTCGGGATACACATATAGATTGACGCGTGAAGATATTAATTAATCAAATATTCATACATTTTCGGGCTAAAAAAAGGAAGTAAGAAAAAATGGACGAAATTCAAAATGACTTTATACAGACGAAATCAGATTGCTAGAACAATAAAATTAAGTCTAGAAGTTGGATAATACTAAATTTATACACACAAATTTCACGTGAATAGATTTAATCAAATATTCATATGTTTTTGTACTAAAAATGAAAAGTACAAAAAAATTGATGAAACTCAGAATTATATAAGATTGCTAGAACAATAAAGCTAAGACCAAAAGTTGGATAATATTGAATTTATACACATAAATTGACGTTTGTTGAGATTTAATAAATTATTCACATGTTTTTGGACTAATATTTGAAAGTGCTAAATAATTGATGAAATTTTGAATGAATTTTTTCTGGTAAAATCAAATCCCTAGATCAATAAAACTAAGAATGGAAGCGGGATAATACTCGATTAGACACATAAATTGACGCGTGAATGGATTTTGATCAAATATTGAATTGTTTTCTTGCTAAAAATGAAAACTATCAAAGAAGGGATGAAATTTAGAATGCCCTTTACTATCAAATTCAGATCCCCAGATCAATAAAACAAAGTTAGAAAGCTGGACAATACTGAACTTACACATACAAATTGACACGTGAAGAGATTTAATCAAATGTTCAAGCGTTTTCTTGTCAAAAATAGAAAGTGTCGAACAATTGATGAAAATTAGAATCATTTTTACTAGCGAAATTTGATCCGTAGATCAATAACACTATGTCTGAAGCCTGAACAATAATGAAATTACTCATATAAATTGATGTGTGAATAAATTTAATCAAATATTCACATGTTTTTGGGTTAAAATGAAAATAACCAAAAAATTAACGAAACCCGGAATGACTTTTTACTAGACGAAATTGATTGTTAAATAATCAAACTGAGTCTGGAAGTTGGATAACATTTTATTTATAAACATAAATGTATGCGTAAAGATATTTAATCAAATATTCAAGCGTTTTCTCACTAAAAATAGAAAGTGTCGACTAATTGATGAAAATCAGAATCACCTTTTTACCAGCGAAATCAGATCCATAGATCAATAAAATTAAGTCTGAAAGCTGAACAATACTAAAATTACACATATAAAGTGATGCGTGAAGAAATTTAATAAATTATTCTTGCATTTTAGGGCTAAAAAATGATAGTTCAAAAAAAAATTAACGAAATTCAAAATGACTTTTTACTAGCGTAATCAGAATGCTAGAACAATAAAACTAAGTCTAGAATCAGGATAATACTAAATTTATACACACAAGTTGCACATGAATAGATCTAATCAAATATTCTGCAGGATCGGTGTTGGTCTCTCAACACAAGTTTTGTATCTCACAAACTCACTAAGTCTCACTCGGTTGATGAAGCATAATCTCTAACTAAGTTGACAATAATATAATAAGTTAATGAATACAAGAATAGTTTTCAAGATACTTGTATATATTACTTCTCAACTTAGTATCACAAGACTCTTACAAGCATGGTTACTTAAGTTACAATGAGAAACTATATATACTACTATCTACAGCCGGTTATACTTGGAAAACCAGCTGGAATTTACCGCTAGACAAATATTATATTGCTAGAAGTAAAGTACCTAAGATAAAATAATATCCTAGATTAGGTAGTCATGACAGGTCCATGACTTACCTTTTGTCACCAACTAAGTATGGTAACTGTACTAACTGATAAAGGTGAACAGTGGATTAAAGTATGGTCAACTACATGGGCGTGGGAAAGGGTCATGCAGTGTATCAGAGTTGTCACCGGATGTCAGACAGCCCATACTTATGTCCACTGCTTCATAGTTGATTCTTCCGAAGGCAAAATGGCTTTGGAAGAATAAATTCTTCCAAGGCCACTTATACTTCGGAAGAATCAACTTCTTCCGAGTCTTCTGCAAGTCTTCATGACTTCATTCTTCACAAGACTTTGTCTTGGATCTTCTAAGTGTGAATGCTTCCAAAGGAAAACTACTTGGTCTCGGAAGACTTGGTTCTACCTTCAGAAGTTCTTCATATACTTCGGAATGAAAACTACTTAGTCTCAAAAGACTTAGTTTTCCTTCGGAAGTTCTTAATACTTAAGCTTCGGAAGATCTTCAACTTATCTTCGGAAGAGCAGCTTTAGCTTCAGAAGACTTCTTCAATTGTACTTCAAAATATTCTAAGTGTTGTTTTGGTTGCACAGGCCTCATATGATCCAACAAACTCCCCTAGGCTAATGCTACCAAAACTTCACTTCCTTCAGCTCCTTAAGGTCTTCAACACTAGGGAAAGAAGATATTTATCTGTCTCCTTATTCTTCCCTGATATGGTTGTGAGGAGCTTGTACAAGTCATTCGTAGATAATAGATCAAGTCTGTTGTTCTGAATGACATTCACCCTTTGCTGCGTCCCTCTAAAGAGAGTTAGTTGATGGGAATTGTAGTTATATTCCCATATTACTATAAGATTAGAAGTTGAGCCCTTAACCATCTGAAATAATGGTTATCCTTTTATAGTTGTGCCTTCTTCCTCATCCTTTGCTCTTTTTTTCAACTCTTCTTCAGTCTTGGCTTTCTTTGTAAGCTTAGCCAGATGAAGACTACTCATATGATTTTTGATGTAAGCAGCAACCTGAGAGTTGGTAGGATTAGAGAATGGTTTCTCTACTAACTCAGCAATATCAAATCTGCTGGAGTGTAACAGAGATGAAGTATCAACCCTGTTTACTTTACCATTCTCTCTTTCTATAGCAAAGCTGTGTGAAGATTCATCGAACCTCCACTGGACTATTTATTTTTTAGGATTGAGGGGTTTGGAAGAAAGCTTGTCTCCCTTCCTAGTATCCAGCAGAGTCACCAGTCTCCTTGTTAACTTCTTCTCTTCTTCTGTTAGAACATCTAAATTAACTGCAAGAAGTTGGAGAGCTTGTTCCAGTGTTCCCCTAAGCAGATCAAGGAATGCATCTCTTCTGAGGGAATTGGAAGAGCTATCATTATATTTCAGCTTAATTGACTCTTCTTCATAAGAGATGTCACTCAGTGTTGTGCAGTTGATGAGCTTCTTCTTGTTCTCCTTGAACTCTTCTAAGGTTAGGGGCTTAGATGTTTCAGAAGATGGTTTGGTTAGAGATTAGGTTCTGGGTTGTATTTTGGGTTTGAGGATAGGTAGTGGAGGTGGTTGTTGGGAAGCAGTGGGTGAGGGTGTAGGTAAGGCTGATGGTGTGGGTCTAGGGGGTGTGAGGCTTAGTGGTTGGTTTAGTTTTGATGGGGAAGGGAAAAAGTGTGGGTGTAGGTTGTGCTAGTTTGGGTGTTGGTGTTGGTTTGGGTGCCTTCTTCTGAAAACTTGATGTTTGACTTACCTCCTGCCTTTTTTCTAAGCGAATGTCAGCCTTGATGTTGCTGACATGTCGCTGTAGGGTCTTCAGTGACATGGGACCCACTTGCTTTCCGGAGAAGCCAAAGGCTTTGAGATAAGTTTTCATCCATTCCTTATCTCCCTTCTTCTTTGCAGCAGCAAGTTATGCCTCTTCTTCCTTCTTCTTCTTCTCCCTTAGCTTCTCTCTAGCATCCTTCTTCCTTTCTTTGTTGATCTGATCTTGTTTTTTGTGGAAAAGAAACAAGATCGTATCATAATTGTGAGGTGCCAGCTCCGCTTGAGAATAGCCTCTAGAGCAGAGAAAGGCTATCCTCTCCATCCTCTCCCTTTCCATAGCCTCCTCCTTCCTTTTCCTCTTCGGCCAACCTTGCTGCCTCCTCTCTTTCCTTTTGCAGCAAGGTAGCCTTTTCTATCTTCACAAGTTCATCAAGTGGGCGTAGAAGGATTTCTTTATTAGCTACTCCCAGGCTGATGAGCCTGTCAATGACCTCCACTTTATTTTTGTGGTTGATACTTTCTTGAGCGGCTGCTGTTGCTTTGCTACTTGCAGCCAACATCTTCCCAGTATTAACTCTTCTTTTCTTCTTGAGCTTTTCCAATCTTTCCTCCTCTAGAAGCTCCTCAGCAGTGAGCTTCCACTTCCCCTTAGGATCAGAGGAAGATTTAGCCCTTGGAGAATCAGGTTTAAAGGGTTTAGGTTGGAGAGAGGGGGTTTGAACTTGTGGTATTTGGGAGAGAGGGGTTGTAAGGAAGTCCTCACTGTTTACCTCAGAAGCTAGATCAAGAATGGCTTCTGTGATGAACAGATCATTGAACGAGGAAGATAGTTCAATTATTTCTTCCACAGCTTGGATTTCTGCTTTAGAAGTAATTGGAACTACACTACCTATCCCTTCCAAATTGGTTGCTGGGCCATGAGTCTGTATATCCCCTTCAAAGTTAATCTTAGGTTCAATAGAGACCTTAGGTTGACCAACTTCCTTTTTAGAGGTAGATGGTACACTCAGCCTTTGAAGCTTCTCAGCTCCAAAGTAAGCAACGGCTACATCAGGGGAAGGTTGTTCTATGGATGAGCTTATCAGAAATATGGTTAAAAACCTATTGAGGTCTATAAGCATCTTTGGGTCCACTTGAATATTAATGGGAGCTGGTTGAGGGAAGATGGTTGCAGGGTGTTGCTGTGTGGGGTACAAAGAAGATATGGCATCAAGGGAAGTTGTTGTGATGGCAAGGCATGGTTCCTCATGTCTTTGTTTCTATACATTCTCCCCCTTTTTGGTAGCATCATCTTGAGAATTAGATGAGCTAGAGGAAGAATTTAAAGAAACCTGAGTATGTACATGCCTAACAAAATTCTCAATCTGTGTCTCAGCTAGTTGAGCCTTGAGATTTTCAATCTTAAGTTGCTGAGTGGCAGACCTGTCCTCTAAAGTCTTAACATTTAATTCAAGTTTTAAGACTTTAGAATGCAGGTCCCTGATAATGAGTTTCAGGCTACCCTCATCTTCTTTTGAAGAATCATTGGGAGATGAGATAATATACCTAGTATGTTCATCATCACCACCAGTAGTGGTTTCTTGGCTCCCTGGATACCCTTGCGTGCTGATGTCTCTTTCAGAGTCATCAAAAGGCAAGGTTGCCATAGACTTAGTCCCACTTATGTTGCCACTGTCCTGAAAGGTTAGTGAAACACTTTCAGTAGTAGTAGCTGAGCCTACATGAGTCACCTCCACACCAGTTTGACTCACCTCAGTTAGGTATAGTTGATGTGGGCTAGGCATTAGAGGTTCCCTAGGGCTCAGTTGATCTTAAAAGTGGTATGGTAGATCAACATCATGGCCGGATGAAACATAATGTTCTCATCAGGTAGGGTTGATAGGTCAATGAGGGATAGGGAGGTTAAATCTAATGACCTGAGACCTTGCTCAGCACCTAAGGGTTTTTCTGCTAGAGCAGATGACCCGATGATGTTGGTGTCCCTTTTTGCCTGCTCAAGGGAGTCTTGGGACTCACCCTGAGGGCTAAAGGGTTGGGTTGTAGGCTCATCAGCTTGAGACTGAGGAGACTCAATGCTGACATTGAGGTCAATGATGGAGGATGGTTGGACCTCTGGCTGAGTTGGAGCCCTGAGTTCCACTCGAGCCTTTTTGGTTTGAACAGAGGGGACCTGATCAATCAGAGCAGATTGACCAGGGTTTCGCTTGGGGCGTCTAGTGTAGGTAATCTTGATTGGGTGGGAAGAAGTGATTGGCATTTGAGTGGTGGTGTCTGGTGTGGGTTCATCACCTGCTGGGCTTGCAGGGATGTCATAAGGAGCCGTTGGCTTGCGCATACCTGGAAGAAGATCAGTGAATCTTCCAGAGAAGTTGGTGGAAACCTTCTTCAAAGTATTGAAGATGCCAGGCCGTATGTGATGGACCAGTAGAATGTCTGCACATTGTAATTTGTCCTGGTCCAGCTTACAGTTGATTATGTGCTGAATGAACCGGGGATACATGTAGAATGGATCCCGGGTGAGATCACCTCTCAAGTTGTTTAGCACAAAGCGTGAATAGTTAAAGTGCAGGCCTATTACCAACCCGTGGACTAGACAGCCCAAATCATATGGGATTTGATCCCATCCCCCGGATTTGTTGGATAGGCAGTGCAGGACAATGTGCAGCAAGAACTTCCAATTGTAGGAGAAGTTAAACTTATAGACTGTAGACTTACTTACATCGCCGCCATATCCCATCTGAGTATAAGTGTCTTCCAACTCAGATTTGGGGAATTCAATAGGGGTGCCCTCATAATGAAGCTCCAGATGCTCCCTGATGGTTGATTCAGCAATGGTGATCTCCTGGCCGCAGATCCTCGATCTGATGACCCTTTCACGATTTAGTGTTTCAATTGGACCATTGGCCCAGAATTCGGCCATATGGTTAGAGTAGATGGTGGGGTTAACAGCGAGGGCAGTGAAGTATGCCGATTGGGACATAAATTCGACAATAGGGGCAAAGTCGGCATCCTTTGAAGAATCAAGGATAGCGACCTGATTATGTTGAGGATTTAGGGCCATTGTTAAGAGGTACGGTTGGATTAAAGGAATTCGAGAGTGAGTGAAGAAGATAGTGGTAATTTAGGGCTTTTGTTGTGGTAAAGAAAGTAAAGAAAGAGAGTCGGAAATTTAAATGGGGGTTAAAAGGCAAACCGATAAGGTGAAAGGACTGTTTAGGTTTCGATTTGACAGGGGTGGTAAGATAAAACATTTAAAATATTCTGACAATCATCAATAAAATTTTACTTTTTACTGAGTGGGGCCTAAAGATTTCCGTTACATAGTAAAGGTTTTCTTCCGAAGGTAAAATTTCTTCCGAGAGAAAACACTTGTGTTTCTCAATATTGTCTTCCGAAGCCATTTTTACTTCCGAAATCAAACCATGTCTCAATGACAAGTTTGCTTCCGATAGTACAGTCTTTTTTCGAGAATAGAAGTTAGTAAGCTTCGGAAGTAAATTTGATCTATGATCAATTGTTCTTCTAAAAACTCTTTGCAAGATAATATTTATGCAGAGGAATTTGCCTTCGGAAATGGATAAAGATCTCTTCCGAGGGTAAATTTATCTTCGGAAGTATTTAAACTTAGATTTTTAAAGAAAGCCATTTTGTAACAGGGCTTAGATTGTAGTTAGACAATATAGACAAGACATATTTTATAACGGTTTTTCAAAAGAGAAGAATTAGTCAATATTAATCATCCCAATAGCTGTAATTAAATATTTAAATCTTTGTTCAAAAAAGGTTTTGGTAAACAAGTCAGCATATTGTTCATTTGAATTCACTTTGACTAGCTTTATTAGATGTTTCTCATGAATATCTAATGAAATGATACCTAATGTCGACATGCTTTGTCTTGGATTGCTTGACCGGATTTTCTATGATAAAAATGGCACTCTTGTTGTCTATGTGGATAGAAGTCTCCATGAAGTTGAAACTATAGTCCAGCATCTGATTCTGAATCCATAGTAGTTGAGCATAGCAGCTCGTAGCAGCAATGTATTCAGCTTCAGCAGTTGATGTTGAGACACATGATTGGTTCTTGCATTGCCAGGAGATAATCCTTCCACCAAGAAATTGACATCCTCCGGATATGGATTTCTTGTTGATGTAGCAGCCGCCATAATCATTGTCAGTGTACCCATAGAGACTGAAGTCCTTATTCTTAGGATACCAGAGACCTAGTTTGGGAGCTCCTTTAAGATATCTAAGAATTCTCTTGGCAGCAACTACGTGAGACACCTTGGGAGCAGCCTGATATCTTGCACAGATACAGGTTGCAAACATGATATCAGGTCTACTTGTAGTGAGATACATCAGAGATCTAATAATCGCCCTGTACGGATGCTGATCAGTATCCTCCCCCTCGGAATCAAGACAAAGATTATGATTTCTAGGTATAGGTGTCTTGGCTGGCTTACAATCTTTCATCTTAAATCTCTCTAAGATGTCCTAGACATACTTAGATTGATTGATGAAGAACCCTTCTTCCATCTGCTTCACTTGAATTCCAAGGAAGAAATCCATCTTTCCCATTGAACTCATCTCAAACTTCTTCCTTATGATGCTTTCAAAGTCTTTGCATATTTGGTCATTCGAGGAACCAAATATGATGTCATCAACATAGACTTGAACAAGAAGCATGTCCTTCCCAGACTTCTTTACGAATAATGTCTTGTCTATGGTGCCTCTGGTGTAGCCATTCCTAAGAAAAATCTGAAACAGGGTCTCATACCACAACCTAGGTGCTTGATGCAACCCATAAAGAGCTTATCCAGTTTTCACATATAGTTGGGGTGCTATGGGTCTTCAAATCCAGGTGGCTGACACACATAGACTTCTCTATCGATATCTCCATATAAAAATGCACATTTGACATCAAGTTGATAGACAGCGAAGTTCTTGGATGCCGTAAAAGCAAGGAAGATTCTCACAGCCTCAAGTCTTGCAACAGGTGCAAAGACATCAGTGTAATCTATGCCTTCCTTATATGTGTATCCTTGAACAACAAGTCTTGCCTTATTCTTGATGATCAAACCTCTATCATCTCTCTTATTTATAAACACCCACTTGGTGCCAATAGGGACTTGGCCAGGTGGCAATGGACACAAGTTCCATACCTTTTGCCTCTTGAACTGAAGCAACTCCTCTTGCATAGCTTCAATCCAATTATTGTTCTTGAGGGCTTCTTCCACCTTCTTTGGTTCCATTTAAGAAAGAAAGCATGAGTACAAGCAGAGATTCCTATTATGGGTCTGACTTCTTGTTCTCACACCTTCTGCAACATCCCCAATGATGTTCTCAGCTGGGTGAGTGGTGTGTATCCTGAGCCTAGGAATCATATCTAGTTGCATAGATAGATCCAGGTTTGAGAAGTTTTGCTTAGGATTTTGAATACCATGACCAGCTGAAGTCTCACACTCATTCAATGAGGACTGATTGAATGAATGTGTGATAGCATCAATAATATTCTGCTGAGAAGTAGTATCAACAGTTGCCTATTCCTCTAGATTACTGTCTTTATCAGCTTGGTGTTGAATGCTGGAGTTGTCAGCTAATGAGTTTTAAGGCTCAGTTGGCTGACAACTTGTTAAAGCTTCATGATTTCTTGAGATGTTCAAGCTTTCAGGACTTCCAGTAGTGGGAGCTTGTTCTTCAATTCCTCGTGGAGAACTAGGAATAGGTCTGGGTAACTCAAACATTTGATCTTCATAGAGGTCACTTTGAGTTCCTGTTCCAGTTGAAACATTCTTACAAGATGGTTTAGAATAGTTTGGAAACAATTCTAGATTGAAGATATGATCAGGGCCATTCCCTCTAACACAAGGAGTGTGCCCATTAACAACAATGTTGGATGATTCCTCAAATTGTTGATTTTTAATATTATACACTCTATAAGCAATAGAGGTTGAGGAATATCCAACAAAGATAGCATCATCTGACTTTTCAGAAAATTTTGCTAAATTGTCTTTTGTGTTGAGTATGGTACATCTGCTGCCAAAAGACCTAAGAAAGCCAATGAACAGTGGCCTCTTGTTCCATAACTCATAAGGGGTCTTTCCATGGGGCTTAACAATGAGAACCCTGTTCTGCACATAGCATGCAGTGCTGACTACTTCTGCCCAGAAAGTTAGAGGCAACTTTGAATCAGCTAACATAGTTCTTGCAGCCTCAATAAGTGTCATGTTCCTCCTTTCAGCAATACATTCTGTTAAGGAGTTCTAGGAGCACTGTATTGTTTGGTAATTCCTTTTGAGTTACAGAATGAATCAAGAACTTGATTCTTAAACTCAGTCCCTTGATCACTTCTAATGATTTTTACCTTGTGATCCTTTTGATGAATAAAAGATTTTAAAGTTTCAGTCGTTTCATCTTTAGTTCTTAAAAAGAATACTCATGTAAATCTTGTAAAATCATCAACAATCACAAGACAATATGATTTCCTTCCAATACTCATTATACTTGTGGGACTAAAAAGATCCATATGCAATAAGTGTAATGGAGTGGTGATGGAGTTAACCTTTTTGGATTTGTGAGAAACTTTGTGTTGCTTTCCTTTCAGGCAAGCACCACAGTTATCTTTACAAAAAATTTCCTTTTTAGGTACACCATGTACTAAATTATTTTTAATCAGCTTATTCATGGTTTTTAAATTAACATGGCATATTCTTTTATGCCAAAGATTTGACTCATCACCATTAGCTTTGGAAAGAAAGCATGATACTTCACCTAGTGGAGAAGCATTGTTCATATCAAGCTTGTATATATCCCCTTTCTTGGGAGATCTAAGAAGCACCAATTCCCTAGGAATTGTCATCCTGGGTTTGAGGATAATGCACTCATGTTCTGTGAAAAACATTTGGTGCTTTTGATCACAGAATTGAGAAACACTCAAGAGATTGTGTTCAAGCTGTTTGACAAAGTTTACTTTGTCAATGTTTAACTTACCATTGGATACACTACCTCTACCAGAAATGTATCCTCCGGCTTTACCTCCAAACTAAACAGGACCTCCATCAAAATGTTCAAATTATTGTAGGAGAGATCTGTTCCCTGTCATGTGCCTGGAGCATCCACTATCCACAATCCAGATAGTTCCATTCTTGTCATGTGGATGTCCCTACACATAAGGTGAAATGATTAGTTATTGTTGGAAACCCAAGCCTTGTTGGTCTTGGGTTCTTCCAATGCAGATGATATAACTAAACCAAATTGTATACATGTGGGCTCAATTATAGTTTGTGAAGAAGAGGTTGGGCTGCAACATCTTTTCTGGACTTCCATTCCATCCTATGGTTGACCTGTGTTGATGAGCCTGAGGAGGCTTATGCAGCATGACTTGCTTCCGAGGCTTCTTTCTTTTCAGAAGAAGTTTTCACCACCTTTTCTTCCAAAGCAGACTTCTTCTTGGAAGGTTTCAAGGAAATATTTTTGTTTCTTTGTTTGTTCTTGAGCTTGTCTTCCGAAGCTATTTTCCTTTCGGAAGAATGAGTTTCTTCCGAAAGCAACTTGGCTTCGGAAACAAGCTTTTCTTTCCTTAACACTTGGATCATATGGTAAGGTCCAAATATGAAACCATCCTTGACTCCTTCTTTCTTAACATTGGTTGCATAATGTGTGCTTGCTGGATTGTAGTAACAATCTTTAGCTATGTGGTTATGCAGGCCACAGATTATGCACTCAATGTTATTCTTGGTGGGACATGTGGGCTTTTGTTTCTTACACTTCTTCTCATCTTCAATGGCCTTTCCCTTTAATTTATGATCCTTCAGCTGGATAGGAGTGCTAGTACTACACTCATTTCCTGAATCAGAACTTCCAACCACTTGGAATCCAGCTGAGATGAATATATCCTTTTGCCTTGGGTCTATCTTCATCTTAGTCCCCGCCACCTTTTTGGCAGTTTTTCTTGCTTCCCTGATCTGGTTCTTTCTGGATTTGGTGGTTAAGGATTTATCAATTGTAGGGATGAGGTTTTCTACCTTATCCTTCCCTGTGGTGGTTTCCATTATTGCATCATTCTTCAGCTCACTAGGTAGTAGGTCAGTAGTTGGAACCTCTTACTCATCAGTACCACATCTTGGCTGTCTAATAGACACAAGTGAGTGAGGTAGAGCAATTTCATTGGATCCCAACCCACTTTTGTTTTGATAGCATACCTTGGAATGGGAGGATGATGCTATAATGGTGTTGAAGTTATGCTCTTGAATAGCATACTTCTCTGCTTTAGTCTTAGCTATGACTAGCTGGGCTTGAGCTCCAGTTAACTTGGATATTAGATTTTTTATTTGAGTCCTATAGTTGGTATGTTCATGTTTTAAAGAGGACATAGTTTTCTCTAACTCTTCTATTTTGAGCTTATAGTCAGATTCTGCTCTCTTAAAATCAGATTTTAGGATATTTAGGGACTTAATATCAGATCTAATTTCCATGTTGTAGTCCTGATACAATTTAACCTTAGCAATACAGGATGGGGTATAGAGATGTTCATATACCTTGCTGTCTTCAGTTCCAACCATGAGAGCTTGAGCAGGGGTGACATCTTGCACCATAAAGCTCCAGTCAACCTCTTGAGCAACAGCTGCAGTCAGTGGCTCAGTGGGTTTGGTTGTAGCCTTTGAGGTAGCAGAATGTTAGGAGGCTTGAGTTGCTCTAGGATTAGATCTTAAAGCTTTACATTTCCTAACAAAGTGACCAAGCTGGTTACAGTTGTAGCATTTGGCCTTGCTCTTATCAAACCCGAATTTGCTGTTAGTTGGGTTCTGAGGAAACTGCCTTCTGGTTCTTTTAAAGAACTTCTTTGCTCTGTTGGTTAAAAGAGCCATTTGTTGGACAATGTCCATATATTCAACATCATATGGTCTGAAACACTCTAGATCATCAAAACAGTATTGAAAATCTCCAGAGTGCTCACTCCCTGAAACAAAAGCACAACTATCCTGGAAGGGAGTTTGTTGAGCCTGTTGAGACCTGAGTGTCTTAGGGAAAGTGATGTATGGTCCAGAAGAGGATGATGGCTGTTGGGGGTAGTTCAGGTACAACTGAGACTGGGGAGTTCTTGATCCTTCAGCAACATGTAGAGCATTGTTAACTGCAGGATTTGAGGGTCTATTCATCTGGTGGCTCTTCTGAGTCTCCATCTCCATACGGTATCCATTAAGGATTCCATACAGTTCAGTCATAGTGAGAGTGTTGAGATTTTCAGTTCTCTTGATTGAGACATAGTAAAAAAGTCCACTCATGAGGAAGTGCACTCGTGAATTTTCTGACTATGTCCTTTTCTCAAGAACAACTCCTATAGTCTAAAGAGAGGTGATCAAGTCCATATACCTGAAGTATTGTTGGTTCAAGGCCTCACCAAAAACATAAGTGAAGTTCTCAAACTTCTACTTTAGCATATCTTTCTTGTTCCCCTTTGATTCAGTAGAACCAGAGTACATCAGCTTCAAAGCATCAAATAGTTCTTTGGCGGTCTCGCATTGCTTAAAGCCTACCATTATGGAGTTTGGTAAAGCAGTAAGCAACACGGTCATGGCTTTCAGTCGATGTCCATCTTTTTGAAGTCTTCATCAGAGTAGTCTTCAACAGCTTTCTCAATCATGGCGCCATTACCAGCCGGGTTCGCCACCTTTGGCTTGTAAGGACCATGAGTGACAAATCTCCACATGCGGCTGTATTGATACTTGATGAAACCTTTAATACGTTTGCACCAAGTTCTAAAATCATTAGGGGCGATAATAGGAGCCTTGGTCATGGTTCCCATTTCAGACTTAGAAAATTTTTGGTTAAGAGCCATTTGAGTGAAGTGAGTGAGTGTGAAGAAACAAGGGTGATTTGGGATGGTTAGATCTCACAATCAAGAGCCTAAAAAGCTCTGATACCAATTGCAGGATCGGTGTTGGTCTCTCAACACAAGTTTTGTAACTCACAAACTCACTAAGTCTTACTCGGTTGATGAAGCCAAATCTCTAACTAAGTTGACAATAATATAATACGTTAATGAACATAAGAATGGTTTTCAAGATACTTGTATATATTACTTCTCAACTTAGTATCACAAGACTCTTACAAGCAAGGTTACTTAAGTTACAATGAGAAACTATATATACTACTATCTACAGCTGGTTATACTTGGAAAACCAGCTGGATTTTACCGCTAGACAAATACTACATTGCTAGAAGTAAAATATCTAATATAAAATAATATCCTAGATTAGGTAGTCATGACAGGTCCATGACTTACCTTTTGTCACCAACTAAGTATGGTAACTGTATTAACTGATAAAGGTGAATAGTGGATTAAAGTACGATCAACTACATGGGCGTGGGAAAGCGCCATGCAGTGTATCAGAGTTGTTAGCGGATGTCAGACAGCCCATACTTATGTCCACCGGTTCATAGTTGATTCTTCCGAAGGCAAAATGGCTTCGGAAGAATAAATTCTTCCGAGGCCATTTATACTTCGGAAGAATCAACTTCTTTCGAGACTTCTGCAAGTCTTCATGACTTCATTCTTTGGAAGACTTTGTCTTGGATCTTCTAAGTGTGAATGCTTCGGAAGGAGAACTACTTGATCTCGAAAGACTTGGTTCTACCTTCAAAAGTTCTTCATATACTTCGGAAGGAAAACTACTTAGTCTCGAAAGACTTAGTTTCCCTTCGAAAGTTCTTCATACTTAAGCTTCAGAAGATCTTCAACTTGTCTTCGGAAGAGCAGCTTTAGCTTCGGAAGACTTCTTCAATTGTACTTCAAAATGTTCTAAGTGTTGTTTGGTTGCACCACCTCATATGATCCAACATATTCACATGTTTTCGAGCTAAAAATGGAAAGTACCGAAAAATTAAAGAAACTCAAAATGACTTTTTACTAGGCGAAATCGATTGTTAAAACAATCTAACTAAGTTTGGAATATGGGTAACATTGAATTTATACACATAAATTTACGCTTGAAGAGATTTAATCAAATATTCAAGCGTTTTTCTTGTTAAAAATAAAAGAATCAATTGTATATGTACCATTGTAAACATCCTTCAAATGTATATATACCCAAGCAAACACTTTAATTGCATATATACACAATTTAATTTTATAACAATATTACCCTCTCAAAAAAATTAATAAGCACTTATATATTGGTATATATGCCATTAAAGAGTTTTAGAGGTGAAAATATGCTTTTAACCTATTTGCCAATTGTGAGGTTTGTAAGGGGGGAATTTGCCAATTATGAAATTTTAGTAAGAATAAGAGCAAATTAATCATTACATAAACTACTTTTAATGGAAATGAGTATGTTTGTCAATTATTAGGTTTTGTAAGGGGATATATGCATTTAAATTTTTTACTTGGATATATGTTATTAAAGAGTTTCAGAGGAGTAAATATGTTGTGCCGAATAATTGACGAAAATTAGAATCACTTTTTACTGGTAAAATCAAATCCATAGATTAATAAAACTACGTCTAGAAGCTCAATAATGTTGAAATTACACATATAAATTGACACGTGAAAAAATTTTAATCAAATATTCATGCATTTTCATGCTAAAAATGGAAAGTAACAAAAAATTAAAGAAATTCAGAGTGACTATTTACTCGTGAAATTAGATTGCTAGAAACAATAAAACTAAGCCCGAAAGCTGGATAATACTAAGTTTGTACACATAAATTGCACGTGAATAGATTTAATCAAATAATCACATGTTTTCGGGCTAAAATTAGAAACCACCGAAAAATTGGCGAAACTCAAAATGAATTTGTACCTGAGAAATTAGATTGCTAGAATCGTAAAACTAAGATCGAAAGTTGGATAATACTGAATTTATAAACATAAATTAATGTGTTTAGAGATTTAATCAAATATTCATATGTTTTTGGGCTTAAAATTGAAACTGCTAAATAATTGATGAAATTTAGAATGGATTATTTCTAGTAAGATCAAATCTCTAAATCAATAAAACTAAGTTAAAAACATTTTATTAGAATAAGTGGTAATTATATGCAGACCTTACCCCACGACACATGAGTATAAATTAGTAAATTGCAATAATCAAGGGCAATACAAATTGTATTGTCATGAATCATTGGCAACTATATGCTCTATTTCCATATACGACTATGACAAAAATGTCGTTTAATTGACCGTATGAGCAGGCTGTACAACTCTCAAAAGTCAAGATGACAAAAGAAATCTATATAAAACGGGAGGGATAGCAAAGACAGTAATACTTTACACCGAGAAAAACATTAACCGAAATTTTAAGGTATCAAAAGCTTACAGCAAAACCTTAAAAATTAAATAACAAATTGACTACGAACATGCCTAAATATTCCTATGCAACACTCAATTACAAAATATGCTAATTTAAAACAGAATGTGCTACAGATTTCAATCAAAGAAAGATACTCTTTTAACACGTAAACTTTTATCAGCAATGTAAACCCTTTGGCCTTAGGTATATAGTTGTATAAATCTAACTGTAAGCAAAAGCAAAAACTTTGTGTATAAAATAGCAAACAACATCCACAATAAAAAGTGCTTCTTTGCGTGGTTTAAGGTGATAATAATGTGCAGGCCTTTCCCTAAGACACGCGTCAACTATTAAATAGTAATAATGTGTAGGGAATAATCTTGATTGGGTAAGTCTGGTCAATTGGTTCAGTTTGAACGGATCAAAAGCAGTTTAGTAATTTCCGTATTGTTAGTAGTAGGTTGGTTATTTGTTTGTGTTTTATTAGGTCAAAGTCTTGTTTTTTTTCATTTCGTTTATGAAGTCTGGTTTATTAGTCAACGTTGCATGGATTGTGTACCTATCTATTTTGTTTTTGAGTGGAAAGAAAGTAAAGGAGTTTGAAAAGCACTGAATATTATTCATCTTATTCTCCGTACATGTGAGTTTTAAGGGGCTTGATACAACATAATTACATAATGGAGAGCAACATTAACATGGAAACATTAAACGTCAGTATTAATTTGTGACTAACTGGCCTGTGTTTCCTTAATATTGTCATGCGAATGTTGGTGTTTGGTAGTTAAAAAAATGATAATGATTTATATATTAGAAGCTTAGATATCAAGGTAATATGAAGCTGGTTCTTACGTTTCAGTCAACAAACACATAACATGATCATATGGTTGGAATCGCAGGCTCCATTTTCGCAAAGCACGTATTTCGATTGGTAAACCAGAAACTTGTGATTTAAGCGACACAACTTTCTCAATTTCCATTACTCGAAGCCTGTTTATGCAAAAAATTGTCAGTAAGCGCACATATCTAGTCTGAAACAAATGCATGCACTTGCAAATAACCTGGACTGTAGCCTAGTAATATGTAAATTCGTTCATGTCACAGAAGTTTGCTCCCACTTTGATATAATGTGGACAAAGCGTATTAAAGGATAAATAATTCATGTTGTTATAGGGTATATATGTTAATTTCTAATTATTTTGGAGAATCTGTAACTATAAGAAACCCTTGCTAGATTCAATTTCTTTTAGTAGAACTTAAAACACAATATAAAACATCTTGTTGCCTCGAGTTGTTTGTCGAATTCCCCCTTATATGACTTAAAATTAAAGACCAGTCTAAGCAAAAAAACCACCACAATCTTAGAGATGATATATAGTATATACTGACTTACCTTAAACCCACAACGTAGTTTGCCCTCTGCCTCAAGAATTAAAGGTTAACCTAATCATTAAACTTGAATACTTTACCCATGAAGTCAAATGGTTTTTTGACAACCAAACCAAGAACAGACTGAAATCAAAATAATATTGAAATGAAGATATCAAACAGTATCAAAGCAAGTAAATGAAAGCGTATACCCACAATGATAGCCCAAACATCCTTTTCAAATAATTCAAAAACATCTAGTGTATGAAATTTTTAATCAAACTCAACAATTTTCAATTTAGCGCTATAAGATAGAAAGCCATCAGTTGCAAACCATCCATACCCATTCGACCCATCAGTGTACAAACATACACAGAAACCCTAACTTCTTTCATTGTAAAAAAATACTTCTAGATAGAAAACTACCTTCATTATATTCACATTACAACCAACCAGCAACCTCAAAAACAAAGTAGAGCATGAAGCAGAGTTCAAAGGAACTTTCAAACTAAATCGGAACAAACAATAACGTCCATTGAAATTTGAAAACATAAAATATATGCACACAATTCACGCATCATACAACGCGTACCTTCAGAACGGAAATGTGAGGAGACCAATCTGCAACACAGCCTCAGAGAATCACCAACCCATTTAAACCTGCACCAACAATAGAGGAAGAAATAAACAACCAAAGTAGTAATGAGGCTAAATCTAACAAAGATTACAACTACCCCTCGACAACAACATAATACACAAAAAGAAACTTCAAATGTAAGCCGAAACACTAAAAGCAAACAATCAAAAACCCTCAACAAAAGTTACAACTAAACAAAGAACTACAACAGAGATGGTAGATGTTCAATAAGACCTCATGCAGGTACGAAAACCTAAAGCCTTAATTAAACCGAATTCGGAACTAACCTTGAATGAAAAAGTGAGAGAACCAGATAAAGAGAGGACAACGCAAAGAAGTCGCAGTAGTAAAAAGAACACAAATTTTCAGATGTCAAACAAGTATCAACAGCAGCCCTTACTTTGCTTTTCTGATATCATTCTGGAAGTACCCATGTCTGAAAGCCAGCTAAGGGAGGCAAAGGGCAAAAATCATATTTTAATTACTTTTTGAATTTTTATTCCTCTATCAGCATAATGAAGTTAATAATTTTCGCGTTCCAGATATTTCAAAAAAGATTCCTTTAAATTAATTGTCAGAAAGTGTTTCTGAAATAATATTGTCAGGCACGTGCGTATTGAGTGTATGAAGTCTATGTGCATAGGATCATTTTCAACCACATGATATTAGTGAACACATAGAGATGAATAACTTATGATTTATGCTACTTTGTTTGAAGGTATTTCTAACAGAATACCTTTAAGCACGTAGTGAATTAAGTATATGAAGCTTATGTGCACAAGACCGTCGTCAACCATATGATAGTAAGAACAAATAGAGATGAAAAACTTATGATTTACATATGTTAGTAATATAAAAAAATAGTTCACACGTCCAATATTTAAAAAAAAAAAAAGATTCCTCCAAAATTGTTTGAAAGTGTTTTCGATAGAATATTTGACTGCAATCCGTTAGTATATTTGAAGATTAGACCTCTGACTAAATTCAGCGTTTGTCAGTGCAATTGTTTACCTTCGGAAATATGTTGGTAGTTATGTCTATAAATGGCTACCATGACTAGGACTTAATATTTAAAACTTTCTATAAACGTCCGGCCTAAATATTTCAACCTCCTTATATTTCATAGATAGCGAATCGTTGTTTGAGGTGGTCTATCGGAGGACTTAATATGAAAAATCGTATACACATAAATTTACGTGTAAGAGATTAAATCAAATATTCAAACGTGTTTTTTGCTATAAATAGAAAGTGTCGAATAATTAATGAAAATTGAAATCACCTTTCACTGATGAAATCATATCAATAGATCAATAGAACTATGTCTAGAAGCTAAACAATACTGAAATTACACATGTAAACTGACTTCTGAAGAAATTTAATTAAATATTCACACGTTTTCAGGCTAAAAATAAAAAGTACCAAAAAAGACGAAATTCAAAATGACCATTTACTAGCGAATTCAGATTGCTAGAACAATAAAACTAAGTTGGAAGATGGATAATACTAAATTTATACACATAGAATGCACATGAATATATTTAATCAAGTATTTAACGACGACAGCCACAACAACTACTATGACAATAATAACAATAACCACAATGACGATAACGACTATGATGACGACGACAACATCACCAACGAAAACAAAAACTACAACAACCATGACAATGCTGACGACAACCACCACAATGATGAGAACCCCAACGACGACAACTATCACGACGACAACCACAACAACGATGATGATGATAACAACCTTAATGACAACAACAACGACAATGACAACAACTACAACAAGATTAACGATAATGACAACAGCAATGAGAACAACTACAACACAATGGCATTGACAACGACAACAACAACAACCACCACCACCACAACAACAATAACAACGCCAACAACAATGATGAGGATAACAATGACGACGCTAACAACAACAACGACAACAATGATAATAACAAAAACAATGAGAACAACTCCAACAATAATGATGAGGACAACAACAATGACAACAACAAAAACAACGCCAACAACAACGACGGCAACAACAACGACGACGATAACAACAACGATGCCAACAACACAAAAAACCATAACAATGAAAACCACATTAACAACCTTGACGACAACAACCTTGACGGTAATAACAAGGATTACGACAAGCATAAAAACGAAAACAACTACAACAAAGACGATACCACAACAACAGCGACAACAAAAAAAAGATGAAAACAATAACAACAACGACAAGGACAATGACAAGACAACGAGAACAAAAACAATAACAACCACGACAACAAGGACAACCACATCGATAATGACAGCAACAGAAGAAAAAAACACATGACAAGGATGACAAAAACAACAACAACAAGAACAAAGACAACAATGACAACCACAACAACGACAACAACAACAACAACAACAACAACAACAATGACAACAACAATAACAACAACAATAATAACTACTCTAACGACAACCACAATGATGATAACCATCACGAAGATGACAACATCAACAATGAAAACAAAAACTATGACAACCATGATGATGATGACAACCACAACAAAGACAACCCCGACCAAGATAACTACCACGAAGACAACCACAATGACGAAAACAACAACGTTGATGACAATGGCAACAACAATGATGATGGTGATGATAACAACCACAATGACAACGATGATGACAATGACGACACCGACATTAATGATAATGACAACAAAAACGAGAACGGCGACAACGAGAATGACATCGCAATGACAACAACAACAACAACAATGACGCCAGCAACAACAATGACAATAATAATGACGATGATAAGAACAATGATGACAGTAACACAAAAAACCATAACAATGATAACCACATTAACAACCTCGATGAAAGCAATACACGACAACAACCACCACGACAACAACACCAAAAACAATAACGACAATGATGACGATAGCGACGACGAAAACGACAAAGAAAAGGACGACCATGATGACAAAGACGACGGTAAGAAAAGCAACATCGACGAGGATCGTAACAATAACGATGACGACGACAACAACGACAACAACAACCATGACAACGACAACAAAAAAGAAAAAGATAATAACCACGACAACGATAACGACAACCACTACAATGACAACGACAACCACAATGCAACAACAATGACAAAAACAAAGACGTCAACAACGACAACCATAACAACAACAACGATGACAACAACAACGGAAACAACAACGATGACAATAACAACAAAGACAACAACCACCACGACAACAACCACAACGACAACAACAACAACAACCACAAAGACAACAACAAACAACAACCACAAAGACGACAACAACAACAGTGACAACTACAACGACGACAACCACAACAACGACACAACAACCACAACAACTACGACAACAACGACAACAATAACCACGATGATGACAACAACAACGAGAACAACAATGTCAAAAAACGACGACAACGAAAACAACAACAACAACAACCACGGCGACGAAGGCAACAACAACGAAGACTACAACAAAGATGACAACAACAATGACGATAACAACGACAACAACAACAACAACAACAACAACAACGACAAAGAAAAGAACGACGATGACAACAATGACGACAAGAAAAACAACATCGACGAGGACCATAACAAAAACGATGATGACGACAACAACAACCACAACAACGGCAACGACGAAGACAATGACAAAGATAATAACCACGTCAATGACAACAACAACTACGACAACGACAACAACCACAACCACAACCACAACCACAACCACAACCACAACAACGGTAACAACTACGACCACGACAACCGCATTGAAAACAACAACAATGACAACGACGATAACATCAACATAACAACGACAAAAATAAGGACAAAAACGACAACGACAACAAAAAATTACAACGAAAACAACAACAACAACAACAACCACAACGATAACAACTACTACCATAACTACGACAACAATAATGACAACAATAAAGACGACAACAACGACAACCACAACAACAACAACAAAAACAAAGGAAACAATAACGATGAAAATAACAACAACCACCATGATAATAACAACGCCAACAACAACGACAACCACAACAGCAATAAACGATAACGTCAATAACAACTACAACGACGACAACAACAACAACAATAACAACGACAACAACGACGACGACGACGACAACAACAATGAGAACGCTAATGACAACAATGACGACAACATAACGAGAACAACAAAGACAACAACAACAACAACAACCACCATGGCGACTTTGCAATGGCAACAACAGAAATGACAACAACAACAATGATAGCGACAACAACAATGACGTTGACGAGAACAACGACGAAGACAATGACTACAACGATGGCTACAACAATGATGATGACGACAATGACGTCGATGAAGACAACGACAATGACGACGACAAAGACCACGACGATGAAGACTACAGCATCAACAAAAATGATAACAACCACGACGGCGAAAACAACAAAAACGAAGAATACTGTAACACCCGGCCTCTCACACCACTAATATTGTCCGCCTTGCCCACGAGGAGCTTACGGATTTGCTTTTGGTTGCACGGGTGAAAACTTTCCAGGGAGGTCACCCATCCCTGGATTGCTGCCACCTGAGCACGTTTAACTGTGGAGTTCTCCTCTCATCCATAGCTAATATACCCAAAACGCGTTGGTGATATTAGATGCCAGACATTACTTATGAACCAGGAATCTCTCCTGTCCACGGCCGATATGGGTTATATGTAGGGTGTCACAATCACCCCCCCTTTGGACTCATCGTCCTCGATGAGCCCGAGAAGTCACCATCCTTGGTGAGGTATGTCCCACATCCCGAACGTCACAGGAGTGGCTCTGATACCATTTTGTAACACCCGGCCTCTCACACCACCAATATTGTCCGCTTTGCCCACGAGGAGCTCAAGGATTTGCTTTTGGTTGCCCGGATGAAAACTTCCCAGGGAGGTCACCCTTCCCTGGATTGTTGCCACCTAAGCATGCTTAACTGTGGAGTTCTCCTCTCATCCACAGCCAATATGCCTAAAACGCGTTGGTGATATTAGATGCCAGACATTACTTATGAACCAGGAATCTCTCCTGTCCACGGCCGATGTGGGTTATATGTAGGGTGTCACAAATACAAAGACAATGACAACAACGACGACGATAAAAATGACAACGACGACAACAACAACGACGAAAACAATAACGACCATGATGACGACAATGACAAAGAAAAGGACGATAATGATGACAACGAAGACGATAAGAAAAACAACATTGACGAGGACCATAACAATAACGATGACGACAACAACCACCACAACGACATCGACGACGGAAATGACAAAGATAATAACCACGACAACGACAACACAATGTCTACAATGACAACGACAACAACCACAACAACAACCACAACCACAAAAACGATAACGTCTAGGATGAAAACAACCGCATCGAAAATAACAACAACGACAACGACGGCAACATCAACATAATAACGATAAAAACAAGGACAAAAACGACAAAAGACTATAATAATGACAACGACAATGACAACGATAATGATAACGACAACAACAACGACAACCACAACGACAACAACTACGACCACATTTACGACTACAAGAATGACAACAACACAGACGTCAACAATAGCAACCACAACGACTTCACGATGATAATAATAGCAAGGAGAACAACAATAATGACAGCGACAACAACAACGACGACAAAAACAACAATGACAAGAACATCAATGACCATTACGAAAACAACGACGACGATGACAAAAACCACGATGATGAAGAAAATAACATCAACAACAACGATAACAACAAAAAGGACGAAGACAACGACAACAAAGACGACTACAAAAACAATGAAGAAAATAATAACAATAATGATGACGACAACGACAAATAAAAGGAAGATGATGACGACAATGATGGAAACGATGACGATAAGAAAAACAACAACGCCAAGAACCACAACAACAACGATGACGATGATAATGACGACAAAAACGACAACGACGATGACTTTGCGATGACAACAATAGCAATGACAGCGATAACAACAAGGATGCCCATAACAATGATGATGACGAGGATGACAACGATGACGACAAAAATCACGATGATGAAGACAACAACATCAACAACAACGATAACGAAAACAACGACGAAGACAACAACAACGAAGATGACAACGACGACGACAACAACAACGCCAAAAACAATAACTACAATGATGACGACAACGACGACGGCAACGACAAAGAAAGGGATGACGATGATGACAATGACAACAACAAGAAAAACAACAACGACGAGAACCATAACAACAACGATGATGACGACAACTACAGCGACGACAGAAATGACAAAGATAACAACCACGAAAACGATAACGACAACGACAACGACAACAACAACGAATACAATGACAACGACAACAACCACAATGACAACCACAACAACGATAATGTCTATGACGACAACAATCGCATCGAAAATAACAACAACGACAACGACAACGACGACAACATTAACATAACAATGACATAAACAAGGACAAAAAGGACAACGACAACAACAACGATAACGACAAACACAATGATAACGACAACCATAACAACAACAACTATGACCACAACTACGACAACAAGAATGACAACAACATAGACGTCAACAACAATAACCACGACAACGACAACAACATCGACGACCACAACAACGACCATGCGACAACGACGAGTACGGATATAAAAACCACGATGATGAAGACAATAACATCAACAACAACGATAACAACAATAAGGACGAAGACAACAACAACAAATAGGACGATAAGAACAACAACAAAAACAATAACAACAATGATGACGACAAAGACAAAGAAAAGGACGATGATGACGACAACGATGACAACGATAATGACAAGGAAAACAACATCGACAATGACCATAACAACAACGATGATGACGAAAACGACTACAACAACAACAACGATAACTACAACAACAACGACAACGACAATGACAATGATAATAACCATGATAAAGACAATGACAACAACAACGATGACAACGACAACCGCTACCACAACAACGATAACAACTACGACGACGAAAACCGCATCGAAAACTATAACAACAACAACGACGACAACCAACATAACAACGACAAAAACAAGGACAAAAAAGACAACCACAACGACAACAACTACAACCACAACTACGACAACAACAATGACAACAACAAAGACAACAGCAACGACAACTATAACAACAACCACGACAACAACAACAATGGAAACAACAACATTGACAATAACAACAACGACAACAACCACCATGATAACAACAACACCAACAACAATGACAACCACAATGAAAACAACAAAAACAATAATGACAAAAACAATCACGACAACAAAAACAACAACGATAACAACGACCACGAAGATAACAACAATGAGAAAGACAACGACAAGAAAGACGACAACGACAACAACGACAATAATGACAATGACTACAACAACAACAAACCACAGCAACAACAACGACGACAACATTGACGACGACGACAACAACGAAAACAACCACAACAATGACAACAACACCCATGATGACAACAACCATGACAACAACAAATAAACCGACAAAGACAGCAACAACGATAAAAACCATGATAACGTCAACGACAACGTCAACGAAAACAAAAACAATGACAATGAAAACGACAACGACAATGACAACACCAACGACAACGATAACGATCACGATCACAACAACAACAACAACAACGACGAAGACTACAAAAATGATGACGACAACGACGAAATCAATAACGACAATCATGACAACAACAACAAAGAAAACAATGACGTTGACAACAATGACGACGATAAGAAAAACAACATCGACGAGGACCATAGTCACAACGATGACGACAACAACAACCACGACAACGACAACGACGGAGACAATGACAAAGATAATAACCACCACAATGACAACGACAATCACAACGACTACAACTACAATGACAACAACCACAACGACAACCTCAACCACAACAACGATAACGACTACGTTGATGACAACCATATCGAACACAACAACGACGACGACAACATCAACATAACATGGAATAAAAACAAGGACAAAAATGACAATGATAACAACGACAATGACAATGACAACGATAACGACAACCACAACGAAAAGCACAATGAAAACCACAACGCCAACAACTACGACCACAATGACAACAACAATGATAACAACAAAGACGTCAACAACGACAACCACAACAATAACAACGACAGGCAACAACAACAACAGAAACAACAACGATGACAATAACAACAACTACAACAACCACCACGACAACAACAACGACAACCATAACGACAACGACGTCAATAACAGTGACAACTAAAACGATGACAACAACAACAACCATGATGATGACAACAACAACGAGAACAACAATGTCAACAACGATGGCAACAAAAACAACAACAACAACAACAACCACGACGACAAAGACAACAACAACGATGACGACAGCAACAACGACGATAACAAAAACAACAACCACAATGAAGAAAACAATAACGACAATGATGACGATAATGACAAAGAAAAGGACGACGATGATGACAATGACAACCACGACGATGACAAGAAAACAACATCGACGAGGACCGTAACAACAACAATGACACCGATAATGACGACAACAACAACCCCGATAACGACAACAATGACTACAATGTCTAAGACAACAACCACAACAACAACCAAAACCACAAAAATGATAACGATTACGATGACAACAACCGCATCGAAAATAACTATAATGACAATGACGATAACATCAACATAACAACGACAAAAACAAGTACCAAAATGAAAATGACAACAACAACAATGACAACGATAACGACAACAACAATGACAACCACAACGATAACCACGACAACATCAACTACGAAAACAACCCTAACAATAACAACGACAACAATAACAACAACTGAAACAACAACGATGACAACAACAACGATGACAATAACAACAATGACAACAACCACAAGAACCACCACGACAACAACAACTTCAACAACAACAACAACCACAATGATAACAACAAATGACAACGAGAACAACAACAACAACGACAACTACAATGACAACAACGACAACCAACAACCACGATGATGACAACAACATTGATAACGACAACGTCAACAACAACTACAAAAACCACGATGACTTCGCGATGACAACAACAACAACAGTGAGAGCGACAACAACAACGACGTCGATGACAACAAGAAAGACGACAACAACAATGACCGCCACAACAACGACGATGACGACAACAAAAACCACGATGGTGAAGAGGACAACATCAAAAACAATGATAACAACAACAAGGACGAAGACAACAACAACAAAGAGGACAATGACGACGACAACAACAACTACATATATAATAACGACAATGATGACGAGAACGATGACGACAAGGACAAAGAAAAGGACGACGATGACCAAAACAAGAAAAACAACATCGACGAGGACCATAACAACAACGATGACGACGACAACAACAACCATGACAACGACAACGAAGACAGAAATGACAAAGATAATAATCAGGACAACGATAACAACAACGACAACAACAATGACTACAATGACAACGACAACAAGCACAATGGCAACCACAACCACAACAACGATAACGACTACGACGACATCAACCGCATTGAAAATAACAACAACGAAAACGATGTTAACATCAACATAACAACGACAAAAACAAGGATAAAAAACGACAATGACAAAAACAACGATAATGACAACGACAACGATAACGACAACAACAATGACAATCACAACGACAACAACTACGACCACAACTACGACAACAACAATGACAACAACAAAGACGAACAACCACAACAACTACAACAACAACAAAAACAAAGGAAACAAAAACTATGACAATAACAACAACCACCACGATAATGACAACGCCAAGAACAATGACAACGACAATGACAATGACAACAACAACAACAACAACAAAATCGACAACTACATCGATAACGACGACGACAGCAACAATAGAAACAACAACAACGACAATGGCGACGACAACAACAACAAGAACGACAATGACAACAGCCACGGCCACGTTAATGAGAAAAAAAAAGACAATGACGAGAACGACAACAACCACAACAAGAACCACGACGACTTCGCAACGACAACAACAACAATGATAGCGACAACAACGACGATGACGACAACGACAGCCACAACAATGATGATCACGACAACGGCGTCGATGAAGATAATGACAACAACGACGACAAAGACCACGACGATGAAGACAACAACGATAACAACCATGACGACGAAGACAACAACAAAGAAGACTATAACGATGACGACAACAACAAAGACGATAACAAAGACACTGAAAACAACAACAACGATGAAAACAATAACGGCGATGATGACGACAACGACGATGACAACGATAAAGAAAAGGACGACAATGACGACAATGACGACAACAAGAAAAACAACATCGACGAGGAGCATAATAATAACATTGACGACGACAACGATGATAACAACAACCATGACAATGACGACAAAAATAAAAAGATAATAACTACGACAACAATAATAGCAACGACTACAATGACAACGACAACCACAATGACAAAAACTACGACAACAACAAAGAAGTCAACAATGACAACCACAACAACAAGAATGATGACCACAACAACGGAAACAACAATGATGACAATAGCAACAACGACAACAACAACCATGATAACAACCGTAACGACAACAACAACGACAACCACATAGACAGCAACGCCGAAAACAATGACAACAACTACGACAAAAACAAAGACGTCAACAACGATAATAACAACGGAAAAAACAACGTTGACAATAACAACGATGATAACAACCATCACGACAACAACAATGCCAACAACAACGACAACCACAAGGACAACAACAAACAACAATGACAACAAAAAAACAGTGACAACTAGAACAACAGTGACAACTACAACGACGACAACAACAACAACAACGACAACAACAACAACAACAACAACGACAACAACAACCACGATGATGACAACAACAACGAGAACAACGATTTCAAAAACGACGACAACGAAAACAACCACGACGACAAAGACAACAACAACGAAGACTATAACTACGATGACAAAACAACAACGATAGCAACGACAACGACGTAAACATTAACGACAACAATGACGACAACGACAAAGAAAAGGACGACAACGAAGACAATGAAGATGACAAGAAAAACAACATCAACGAGGACCATAACAACAACGATGACGACGACAACAACAACCACGACAATGAAAACGACCACGACAGTGAAAATGATAATAACCACATCAACGACAACAACTACGACAACGACAACAACCACAACGATAACCACAATCACAACAACGATAACGACTACGATGACGACAACCGCATCGGAAACAACAACAACGAAGCCAACATCAACATAACGACAACAACAACCACAATGACAACAACAACAACAACCACAAGGACAACAAATACTACCACAACTACGACAACAATAACAACGACAACACAACACCAACGACAACAATAACAACGACAACGACAACAAAAACAACGGAAACAATAATGATGACAATAACACCAACGACAACAACCACAACAACCACCATGATTATAACAATGCCAACAACAACGACAACCACAACAACTATAAACGATAACAAAAACGACAACAACATCGACAACTACAACGACGACAAGAACGACAACAACAATAATAACGACAACAACAACGACGATGACGACGAGAACAACAACGAGAACGACAATGATAACAACAACCACAATGATAAGAAGAACAATAAAGACAACGACAACAACAACAACCACGACGACTTTGCAATGACAAAAAAAGCAATGACAACAACAACAATTATAGCGACAACAACAACGCCGTCGACGAGAACAACGATGACGAGAACGACGGCTACAATAACGATGATGACGACAACGACGTCGATGAAGACAACGACAATGACGACAACAAAGACCATGACGATAAAGATAACAACATCAAAAACATCGATAACAACCACGATGAAGAAGACAACAACAACGAAGACTAAAAAGATGACGACAACAATAACGACGATAACAACAACAACCACAACCACAACAACAATGACGCAAAAAATAAAGAAAATTATGATGACAATGGCGACGACAACGATGACGACAAGAAAAAGAACATTGTAGCAGACCATAACTACAACGACGACGACGACGACTACGACAACAACAACCACGTTAACAACAACGATGAAGGAAATGACAAAGATAATAACCACAACAACAATAACGACAATGACAACGAAAACATCGACGACTATAATGACAATGACAACAACCACAAGGACAACCACAACCACAACAACGATAACGTCTATGATGACAACAACCGTATCGAAAATAACAACAATGACAACGACGACAACATCAACATAACAACAAAAACGAGGACAAAAATGACAATGACAACAACGACAAAGACAACGATAACGACAACGATAATGATAACGACAACGACAACGACAACCACAACGACAACAACTACGACCATAACTACGACAACAAGAATGACAACAACATAGACGTCAACAACAACAACCATAATGACTTTGCGATGAAAACAACAGCAAGGACAACAACAACAATGACTGCGACAACAACAACGACAACGACAACAACAGTGACGGCCATAACAACGACCATGAAGACGACGACGATGACAAAACCATGATGATGAAGACTATAACATCAACAAATATAACAACAACAAGGACGAAGACAACAACAACAAAGACGGTGACAAGAACAACGACGAAAACAATAACAACAATGATGACGACAACGACAAAGAAAAGGACGACGATGACGACAATAAAAACAACATCGACAAGGACCATAATAACAACGATGACGACGACAAAGACGACAACAACAAGTACGACAACTAAAACGACGACGACAATGACAAAGATAATAACCACGACAACGACAATGAAAACAACAACGACGATAATGACAACCACTACCACAACAACGATAATGACTAAGATGAAGACAACCTCATCGAAAACAATAACAACGACAATGACTATAACAAACATAACAACAACAAAAACAAGGACAAAAAAGACAACGACAACGACAACGACCACCACAACTACGACCACAACTATGATAATAAAAATGACAACAACTGTAAGGCCCCGTTCCCAGAGACCTCACAGTTAGACAATCTTAGTATTATTATATTAAACATTGCACATTTCATAAAACATTACAGCAGAATTCAGTTAAGAAAAAAAAACATTCATTCCATTAATATTTACTGTTGCTAAGCAATACATCATTGTATTTGAATTACAAAAGACTCTGTTTAATCGCATTACAAAACAACAATATTATTAAGGATGAACGGATGTCAGTCTTGCCCCGACGAGTAGCTTTTCCCGAGTGCCATCCTCAGCAATGATTACCTGCCAACTGAAAATGCATAAAAGTCAGCGTTGCTGAGTGAATTCTAGTTTAAAACGTTTAAAATACCTTGTATGATTTGTATACGAAAATATCCTTTTTATAAAAAAGAAAAACATTACTTTCGTATGTTAGCATACATCATACGTACATCCAGATAATATTCATAATTATCATCATTATCTTTCCATTCTTTCCTTTATCATTATCTTTCACTTTCCTTTCGGACCAATGTGCAGTACCCCGAACATTGTGCACTAAGCTGGTGCTGGGCCTGAGGTCTATTCGAACATTGTGCACTAAGCTCAAGGATTGACCCTGTGTACATCCTTCGGGTTAGCTAAACAGTACATAGTTGAGCTAACGACAACATGGTCGTGCACCTCCATTCAATTTGCTTGCAAAACTTTTATTCTTTCATTACGTTCCACTTTTCATTAATATTAATCTTTCACTTGATTAATAATAATACTTATGAGCATAACACACTACATAAGGCCACATAATCAATATAATAAGGAACATAAGAACAGCCCATAAACATGCTTAAAATAAACAATAAACAACATCTAGTCAAATCAGGGTCAAACCCTAAAATTCTGATTTCCCAAAATTTCAGAAAATTTTCTATGTGTTCTAGGCGCATGAGCACTATGCAGGCACATGAACCCTGTTTGGGCACATCAACATTTAGGCGAATGAGGAACTTAGGCGCATGGGCACTATTTGGGCACATGATCTAACACTTAGTATTTTTGGCATAAATCTTAGGCGCATGAGGTACTGTTCAGGCTCATGACCTACACTTAGGCGCCTGAACAAACTGGTTGGGCACATGGGGGTACTGTTTGGGCGCATGGATTTACACTTAGTATTTTCAGGTAATTTCCTGGGCGCATCAACACTATTGTGGCGCATGACCCTCACGAGAATTTTCTAAGGCAAAGTTCTAGGCGCATGGGCCCTGTTTGGGCGCATGACCATCACTTATGCATATTTTGAACTTGTTTTCGAACCCAAACTACATTTTAACATAAACCAAGTCTATAACCGTCATTCTAAGCAACAACAACATGTAAACATACATAAAACATAACAAATACACACATATACATACGGTTACATACTGAACAATGGTAAAACATTTTAAAATCATGCATTTTCAGTCCCAAAACAGTTTATAACACATAGAAATCGGGGTCCTAGAACTCACCTATGTAGCCTCCAAGTAAAACTCCACTGAACTTGATGGCACAATGAGTTCAAACACCTAAAAACACAACAAAGCAAGCAACCAGGCACATAAACACATAAAAATCGGTTTCATGGTCAAAACCCAACATAAACCGAGCCAATTATACAAAGAAAACATGCTTACCTTCAAAAATCAGCTTCTTCTTCTTGGAACCGAGAGAAAAGGTTTTAGCTTCTTTTCTTTCTTCTTTGTCGAAAAACAGCAGGTTGAGGGTGTTAGCACGGGCGGCCATACTCCTTTTATATTAAAATATTGACTTTTTGTACTTTTACACAAAAGCCCCCTCCACTTTTGCTCTTTTTTGTTTTCTTCAAAATACTTTTCTTTTCTTTTAATTTGACGAGGATTTCGGGTGTTACAACAACAAAGACGACAACAGCTACAACCATAACAACAATGATGACAACAACAACGTTGACAATAACAACAACGACAACAACCACCATATTAACAACAACACCAACAACAATGACAACCACAATGAAAACAACAACAATAATGACAACAACAACAACGACAATAACAAACATGAAGAAGACAACAACAATGAGAATGACAACGACAACAAAGTCGACAACGACGACAACGAACAACAATAACAATAACAACAAACCACATCAACAACAACAACGACAACAACAACAACAATGACGACAACATTGATGACAACAACAACAACGAAAACAATCACAGCAACGACAACAACACCAATGATGACAACAACCACGACGACAACAAAACAACGACGACAAAGAAGACGACAACAACAATGAAGACAACGACAATAACAACTCCAATGACAACGATAACTATCACAATAACAACAACGACAACAACAACAAAAATGACAACAACGACAATGAAAATAATAACGACAATGATGACGACAACGACGACGACGACAACAAAGAAAAGAAAGATGACGACGACAAGAAAAACGACATCGACGAGGACCATACCAACAACGATGACGAAGGCAACAACAACAACCACGATAACGACAACGATGACGGCAATGACAAAGATAACCACGACAACGTCAACGACAACCACAATGACTACAACGACAACAACCACTACGACAACCTCAACCACAACAAAGATAATGACTACGACGATGACAACCGCATCGAAAACAACAACGACGACAACATCAACATAACAACGAAAAAAACAAGGACAAAAACGACAACGACAACAACAAAGATAATGACAACGACAACGATAGCAACAAACACAACGAAAACCAAAACGACAACAACTATGACCACAACTATGACAACAACAATGACAACAACAAAGACGTCAACAACAACGGAAACAACAACGATGACAATAACAATAACGACAACAACCACCATGATAACAACCACAACGACAACAACCACCACGACAACAACGCCAACAACAAGGACAACCATAACAACAACAACAAACGACAGTGACGACAACAACAACAGTGATGACTAAAACGACAACAACAACAATAGTGACAACTACAACGACGACAACAACAATCATGATGATGAAAACAACAACGAGAACGACAATGTCAACAATGACGACAACGAAAACAACAACAACGACAACCACGACGTCAAAGAAAATTACAACAAAGACTACAACGATGACGGCAACAACAATGACGATAACAACGGCAATGATAACAACAATAAAAACAACGACAACAAGAACGACGACGACGACAACGACAACGCCGACGATAAGAACAACAACGGAAACAAAAAGATGATGACAACAACAACTGCCACGACAACGACAACAACTATGACAATGACAACGATAACTATCACGAAACGACAACGGGAACAACGACGATAACGACAAGGACAACAATGGCAACAACAACAAACACGACAATGACAACAAGAACAAACACGACAACGACAACAACAACAACAACTATGACGACTATAACAAAAACAACAACACGGAAAACCACAACCATTACGACAACAACAACAATAATGACGACAACAACCACATCAACAACAACAGCCACAACAATGATGACAACAATGAAGACAAAGACAAGGACAATGACGATGACGACAAGGACAACGAGGACGACAATGACGATGACGGTAACAACAACGATGATGACCATAACAACAATGACGAAAATGACAATGATGACGAAAATGACAACGACAAAGAAAACAACCACGACAACGATAACGACAAAAACGACGACAATGGCGATGACAACCACAACGCCAACGACAACAACAACAATAACGACGACGAAAACAACGACAATGATGACAAAAACAACAACCACAACAACAACAAAAACAATGACAACGACAACGACAACAACAACAAAAACAACCACAACAACGACAGTAACAACAATGACAACAACAACAACGACGACGATGACAACAACGACAATGGCAAGAACGGAGATGACAACAACAACACCGAAAATAACAACAACAATGATGACAACAACAATAACGACGGAAAAAACCACAACGACAAAGACGACGACAACAACGATGACGACAACGATTACGAAAACAACAATGACGATGAAAATAAAGACAACAACATCAACAACAATGATAACAACAACATCGAAGAAGACAACAACAACGAAGACAACGACAAGGATGATGACGATGACGACAAGGGCGACGAGGAGGACAACGATGACGACGACGACAATGACGATGACGGTAACAACAATGATGATTACCACAACAATAACGACGAAAATGACAATGATGATGAAAATGACAATGACAAAGAAAACAACCACGACAACGATAACGACAAAAACGACGACAACTATGAGGACCACAACGACAACGACTACAACAATAATAACAACGACGACAACAACGACAATGACGACAAAAACAACAGCCACAACAACATCAAAAACAATGACAACGACTACAACAACAACAACAATAACAATAACGACCACAACGACGATAGTAACAACGATGATGACAACAACGACCCCGGCGATGAAAACAACGACAACGACAAGAACGACGACGACAACGATTAGGACCACAACGATAATGACAACAACAATAATAACGACGTTGAAAACAACGATAATGACGACAAAAACAACAACCACAACCACAACAACAACAACATTGACGTTGACAGTATCAACAACGATGATGACCACAACAACAACGGAAATGAAAATGATGATGAAAATGAGAACGACAAAGAAAACAACCACGACAATGATAACGACAAAAACGACGACAACGATGAGGACCATAACAACAACGACAACAACAACAACAACGACGATGAAAACAACGATAATGATGAAAAAATCAACCACAACAACAACGAAAACAATGACAAGGACTACAACAACAACTACAACAACAACGACCACAATGACGACAGTAACAACGATGATGACAACAACGATGACGACAATGACAACAACGACAACGACAAGAACGACGACAACAACAACAGCACCGAAAATAACAACAACAATGATGATAACAACAATAATGATGACGAAAACCACAACGACAAAGACGATGACGACAACAACGATGACGACAACGATGACGAAAACAACAACGACGATGTAGACAACAACAACAACATCAACAACAATGATAACAACAACAACGAAGAAGACAACAACAACGAAGACGACAATGACAAGAAGAAGGACAACGAAAACAACAACAACCACGAAGATGACAACAACAATGACAACGAAACCAAAAACAACAACAATAACCATAACAACAACGATAGCGCGACGATGATAACAACAACAACAACAACAATGAGGACAACAACAGGGGCGACTAAATCGATAATGAAGACAACAAGGATGTCAAGAACGATAACTACAACAACAATGATAGTGACAACACTAAAAACAACAACAACAACAACAACAACAAAAACAACGACGATGATGACAACAAGAGGGATGACTTCATCGATAATGAGGACGACAAGGATGAAGAGAACGAGAACGACAATTACAACAATAAGAACAACAACGATAAGACAATGACAACAACCACAACAATGACAACGACAACAACAATAACAACAACAACAACAACAATGACAACAACGACAATGAAGAAGACAACAACAACTAAGATGACAAAGATAACAAGAACGACGACCACAACGTCAACGATAACTACAACAATAACAACCAAGAAGATGACAACAACAAAGACAAGGACAACAAAACCTTCAACGACGATGATAACAATAACAACAACAACGTTGGTGACAATGAGAACAACAACAACAATGACAACAATTGGGGCGACTACATCGACAATGATGACGACATGGACGATGAGAATGACAACAACAACAACAACAACAACAACAATAACAACGACATCAACCACAACAATGACAACAACAACAACCAAAACAACAACGACAACGACAACAACAACAACAACAGCCACAACAATGATGACAACAAGAACAACGATGTCAAAAACGACAAGGATGACGACGATGATGACAAGGACGACGAGGACGACACCGACAACAACGATGATGGAAAAAACAACGATGATGACCAGAACAACAAAGAAGACATTGACAATGATGACGACAACGACAATGAAAAAGAAAACAACACGACAACGATAACGAAAACAACAAGGAAAATGAAAACAACGACGACGACAACAACAACAAGAAGGATGACAACGACAACAACAAAAAGAACAACAACTACAACAACAACAACAACAAAATGGACAATAATGACGACGATAACAACGACGACGACAACAACGATTATGATGACGACAACAATGACAACGACAACCACGACGATGACTACAACAAAACAACAACGATAATGATGATGACAAGGATGACAAAAACAACAATGACAACAACAATAAAGACGACGAGGACAAGGACAAGGACAACGACAACGACGACATGGACAACGCCAACGATGAGAAGAACGACGACGATGACCACAACGTCAACGACGACGACAATGATGACCACGACAACGACAACGACTATGACAATGACAATGATAACTACCAAGATAATGACGATGGGAACAACGACGACAACGACTAGGACAACATCGACAACAACAACAACCATAATGACTACAATGACAATAGCGACAACTTAGAAAACAACCATAACGATGATAACAACAATAATGACGACGACAACCACAACAACAACAATGACCACTACAATGATGATAACAAGAACAATGATGACGACAACGACAAGGATGATAAAGATGAAGACAAAGACGAGGAGGATGACAATGACGACGACAAAGAAAACAACGATGATGGCAACAAAAAAGATGATGACCTTGACAACAATGAAGACAATGACAATGATGATGACAACGACAAAGAAAACAACCATGACAACGATAACAACAACAACAACAAAA
The DNA here is from genome assembly GCA_025506505.1 of Flaveria sonorensis. NCBI lineage: Eukaryota > Viridiplantae > Streptophyta > Magnoliopsida > Asterales > Asteraceae > Flaveria > Flaveria sonorensis. The sequence goes on along the minus strand of CM046425.1, from coordinate 23,370 downwards.
ATGACAAAGACAAGAAGAACAATAACAATGTATCCAACAACGACAATGACGACGACTACAACAACCACAACAACAACAAAAACAAAGACATCGACAACAATAACAAAAAAAACAACAACAACAGCCACAACAACATAAACGACCACAACGATGACGGTAATAATGATGTTGACAACAACGAGGATGACAATGACTACAACAACAATAACAATGATGTTGATGATAATAACAAGAGGGGCGTCTACATCGATAATGAAGGCGGCAAGGACGACAAGAACGATAACAACAACGTCAACAACAACGACAATGACAATAACGACAACAACAACGACGACCACATAAACAACAAAAACAATAGCAACAATGATGACAACAAGAACAACGACGTCGACAATGGCAAGGACAACAATGATGACGACAAGGACGACTAGGAAGACAACAACGACGACGGCAACAATAACGGCGATGACCACAACAACAACGATGACAATGACAATGATGATGATGACGACAACAAAAAAGACAACAATCACGATAACGATAATGACAACAACAACAAAAATAAAAACAACGACGACGGTGACGATGACGACGACAAAGACAACAACGACGATGACGAAAACGGCAACGATGACGAAAACAATAATGACGACGACAACAACGACGACGAAGAAATCAACAATGATAACAAGAACAATGACGACGACAACAACAATGATGACGACAACAACAATGATGAAATCAACAAAAACAATGACAACGACTACAACAACAACAACAACAACATCCAGAACAACAAAAAGGACAACAACGAGGACGATAACAACAACGACGACAACAACGATCACGACGACGACTACAATGACAAAGACAACCACGACGACGACTACATCAAAACCACATCAACAATGATGATGACAAGGATGACAACAACGACTAACAAAAACATCAACAACCATGATGATGATGATGACAACAAGGACGACGACGACAGCGACGACGATGACAGTGACGACAACGACAACGCCGATGATAAGAACAAAGATGATGACGACAACGACGACGACAACAACGGCAACGACAACGACAACGACAACGACAAAAACTATGACAATGACAACAATAAGTATCATGAAAATGACAAAGGGAACAACGACAACAAAAACAAGGACAATAATGGCAAAAAAAACAAGCATGACAACGACAACGAGAACAAAAACGACAATGACAACAACCACGACTACTATAACAACAACAACAACAACATGAAAAACAACAACCATAATGATGACAACAACAATAATGACAACGACAACCAAAGCAACAACAACAACCACAACAATGATGACAACAACGATGACAACGACAAGGATGATGACAATGACGACAAGGACGACGAGGACGACAACGACGACGACAACGATAATGACGATGACGGTAACAACAACGATGAAAATAACAATGATGATGAAAACAACAACGACAAAGAAAACAACCACGACAACGACAACGACAAAAATGACGACAACGGCTACGAAAACGATGAGGACCACAACAACAACGACAACAACAATAATAACGATGATGACAACAACGACAATGACGACAAAAACAACAACCACAACAACAACAAAAACAATGACAACGACTACCACAACAACAAAAACAACCACAACGACGACAGTAACAACGATGATGACAAAAACGACGATGACGATGACAACAACGATAACGACAAGAACGACGACAACAACAACAGCACCGAAAACACAAAAACAATGATGACAACAACAATAATGATGACGAAAACCACAACGACAAAGACAACGACGACGGCAACGATGACGAAAACAACAATGACGATGAAGACAACGACAACAACATCAACAACAATGATAACAACAACAACGAAGAGAACAACAAAAAAGAAGACGACAACGACAACAAGAAGGACAACGAAAACAACAACGACGACGACGTTGACAACAACAATGACAACGAAACCAAAAACAACAACAATAGCCATAAATACAACGATGGCGCGACAACGATAACAACAACGACAACAACAATGAGGACAAAAACGACGGCAATAAAAACAGGGGCGACTAAATCGATTATGAAGACAACAAGGACGACAACAACGATAACAACAACAATGACAATTACAACACCGAAAACAACAATAACAACAACGAAAACAACGATGACGATGACAACAAGAGGAATGACTACATCGACAATGATGATGACAAGGACGAAGAGAACGAGAACGACAATGAAAAGAATAAGAACAACAACGAAGAAGACAATGACAATAATCACAACAATGACAACGACAACAACGACAACAATGACAACAACAACACTGAAGAAGACAACAACAATGAAGATGAAAAAGATAACAAGAACGACGATCACAACATCAACGACAACTACAACAATAACAACCAAGACGACGACAACAACAAAGACAACGATAACAAAACCTTCAACGACGATGATAACAACAACAACAACGTTGGCGAAAACAAGAACAACAACAACAATGACAACAATAGGGGCGACTTCATCGACAATGACAATGACAACACCGAAAACAACAACAACAACAACAAAAACAATGACGACGATGACAAGAAGAGGGTCGACTACATCGACAATTATGATGGCAAGGACAATGAGAACGAGAACGACAATGACAACAATAAGAAGAACAACGACGACGACAATGGCAACAACAACAACAATGAAAACAACAACAACAATAACAACAACAATGACAACAATGACAAAAACAACAATGAAGAAGACAACAACAATGAAGATGACAAAGATAACAAAAATGACAACCACAACGTCAATGACAACTACAACAATAACGACCTAGACGACGACAACAACAAAGACAACGACAACAAGACCTTCAACGACAATGATAACAACAACAACAACGTTGGCGACCAAGAGAACAATAACAACGATGACAACAACAACAACAACGACAACAATAGGGTGACTACATCGATAATGATGACGACAAGGACGATGAGAATGACAATGACAACAACAAAAACAACAACAACAACAACAAGAACAATGGCATCAACCACAATAATGATATCAACAACAACAACCAAAATAACAACAACGACAATGACAACAACAGCAACAACCACAACAATGATGACAACAAGAACAATGACGATGATAATGACAAGGATGACGACGATGATGACAAGGACGACGAGGAAAACAACGACGATGACGACAAAAACAATGATGATGACCACAACAACAACGGCAACGATGACAAGGAAGAAGAGGACAACAACGATGTTGACGACAAAAACAACGATGATGACCACAACAACAACGACGACAATGACAATGATGATGACAACAACAATGACAAAGAAAACAACACGACAACGATATTAACAACAACAACAAAAATGAAAACAATGACGACGATAACAACAACAACAACAAGGACGATAACAACGACAACAATAACAACAACAATAACCATAACAACAAAAAGGACAATAACGACGATGATAACAATGACGACGACGACAAAAACGATTATGATGACGACAACAATGAAAACGACAACCACGACTACGACTCCAACAAAACAACAACGATAATGATGATGACAAGGATGACAAAACCAACAATGTCAACAACAACAACGACGACGACAAGGACAAGGACATCAACGACGACGACAAGGACAAGGATGTCGACAATGATAACGAGGACTTCGACAACACCAACGATGAGAATAACAACGATGATGACCACAATCTCAATGACGACGATGACAACAATGACGACTACAACAACGACAACTACTATGACAATGACAATGATAACTACCACGATAACGACGACGTGAACAAAGACAAGGACAACACTGACAACAATAACCACAATGACTACAATGGGAACAACAACAACTCAGAAAACAACAACCATAACGATGACAACAACAATAATGACGACGGCAACCATAGAAACAACAATGGCCACAACAATGATGATAACAAGAACAATGACGGTGACAATGACAAGGATGATAAAGATGACGACAAAGACGACGAGGACGACAATGACGACAACAACGAAAAAAACGAGGACGACAATAACAAAGATGGTGACCCTGACAACAACGAAGACAATGACAATGATGATGACATTGATAACGACAAAGAAAACAACCATGAAAACGATAACAATAACAACGAAAATGATAAAGACAAGAACAACAATAACGACGACGACAACAACAATGACGATGTCAGGATCAGCGATCTAAGTTTGATCAATTAGAATTGAATCGCAGCGGAATTAGAACAAGAATTAGACAAATATTGCAAGAACACAATAGATATTCAATGGAACAGTACACGGTTATATAGAAATAGGGTTTTCTGCAAAAGGGATAATAACATTCATGCACACATGCTTCGGTATGGCGGCTGCTAGGTTTTTCTAAGCTGCACAGATTACAATTAGGTCAGCATTCCTTATATAAAGGAATGTGACGTTTGCTGATGTCACTTGATAGTGACGTCTAACAGAATTATTACAAACTACTGAAAGTAAGCAAACTATTGAGAATGTTCACAACAACTGAGAACATCTCAGAGTATGCTAAGTACACGAAGAAACATAAAACTACTGAAACTACAAGTACAGAAAGGAAAATACAACTACTGAAAGGAAACCATCACAACTACTGAAGAGGTCTTCTTCAGCTGTTGTGACAACATCTGAAACTTGGTCTTCAGTCTTTGTCTTCAGCTTTTGTCTTCAGACTTTGTCTTCAGTTCTTTTACTTCAGACTTTGTCTTCAGCTCTTTCACTTCAGACTTTGTCTTCAGTTCTTTTACTTCAGACTTTGTCTTCAGCTCTTTCACTTCAGACTTTGTCTTCAGCTCTTTCACTTCAGACTTTGTCTTCAGCTCTTTCACTTCAGACTTTGTCTTCAGCTCTTTCACTTCAGACTTTGTCTTCAGCTCTTTCACTTCAGACTTTGTCTTCAGACCTTGTTATCAGTTGATGTCTTCAGCTGTTGCAGACTACTTCAGTTGTTATAATGTCTGTGGGACTTAAAGGTTTTTCTGATCAGGCTCATTGGTTCTTTTGGTCCAACAAACTCCCCCTGAACCAATGCAGCCAAAACCTTTAAGCTTATTGAGGTCCCACTTATTCTTGGCAGAAATACTCTCTTGATCAGCTTCAGAGATATCAGATAAGCACAGGCCAGGGAACAGGTTTCAGTAGATGTGAATGTCAAAGGATGGAAGGGAACTCTGTCTTGGGGAAACTGGACACAGAGCTGTTATCCCAACCATGAAACCTACTTCCCATTGATGAGTCTATAAGACTCTCTGACGTAGGCCTCAAGGAGAACAACTTGTTCCTCCTTAGTGAGTTCTTCTGCTTCTCCTTCGAAGAAGAACTCTGGGCCATAGTACTCTGATAAGTACTTTATCGTCTTTCCATTTTTCAACTCAACAGTTGTTATCTCTCTGTAAGCAAATTCATCTGGGTGAGTCCCTTCTAATAACAACTGGAGTTCATTTTTCTTGATCTCTTCAAGCCTCTTGTATAATAACCCCTTCTTGACCATTTTGTTCTCCATTAGAGTTTGAGGGGTCATCTTTGACTTGTAGGCTCTCTTGAAGTCTTCAAGTATTTCCCAGGGTGAGACTACAATGGCCAACATAATAGCAGCATCTATGGTCTTTCTCACTTGGCCATTGTATCTACTTGGTATGGATTTCTTATGAATTCTAGAACTAACCCTGGGGTCTGGCCAAATCCTTACTCTCTCCTTTTGATATTGAAAGGTATACCTGAGAGCATACAGCCTTTGAGCGTGTTTCTTCATGGCTTGTATAGATGACGACTGAGGAAACTCTTTGTCAATCATCTTCAAAAGTTGCTCATCGTGCTGTTTCTGCTGTTCTTCTTCTTCAATCTTAACTTTCACCATTTGCCTCTGAAAGTCTGGTGTGATCATTTGTTGACTTCTGGGCTCAGGTAATTTTAGAACAGCAGAGATTGGCAGACTGTCTTCTTCATCATCTTCTTCTTCTTCTACCATCCTCAACACCCTTCTCCTCCTTCTGGGTGCATCACTGGATGTGGTTTGAGGTGGTTTTTGGGATAAGGGAGTTGGTTTTGAGGGTTGAGTTGGTTTGGAGAGTTGTGGTGTTGGTTGTTTTTGAGTGGGAGTTTGGAAAGGCTGATCTAGCATTTTTGTGGTAAGTTTGGCTTTGGAAAGCTTGGCCATATCAGTTCTCTTCCCAGCCCTGCTTCATCTAAGGCTTCGATGATCAACCCCTTATTGAATGCTTCAGAAGCACAGATTCTGGTGGTTATTGCCAGAATACTGTCTCTGGTCCATGATTTAATCTCAATTAATGATCTTCCCAAGTATTTTGCAATAAACCTGATCATTATCTCCAACCTCTCCCTTTCCATTACACTATAACTGGCCCATCTCTCTTGTATCTCTTCAATCTCCAGCCTTCTGATCTCAGTGTCTAATGTGGCTGTATCAAAGCCCTGTCTGAAGAGTTGGTCTATTATTCTATCCATTGATCTGCTGTGAGCTTCATCAGCTTCTTTAATCAGATCTTCCAATGATTTCTCTTCATCAGGCTTTTGAGTTTCAGCACTTTTCTTTCTCTTGTATGTGATCAGCTGTTTTTCCTTTTCTAACTCCTTTTCTTTTTCTTGTTGTTTCTCATCTTCCACTCTCTTTCTCTTTCTTTCTTTCACTGCCTTAGACTCCCCTTTTTGGGTGCATTGGGTTCAGGGGTTTGAATGGCAGAAAGCTTCTTTTGCACAGCATCATCAACAAGTGTTTTTAGATTTGAGGAGATTTTCTCATCAATGGCTTTATGCACAATCTCATTGATGATGGGAGTGATGAGAGGTAAGGAATTTTGAAAGGTAGCAACCATCTGCTCAGAAGGGTTCTGTCCCTGAGAGGTGGTGCCAACAACAGTGGCTGGTGGCTCAGTTGAGTGTAGTGGTGGAGTGTTTGGGGAACCTTCAGATGAAGGTGCCATCTGTGGGTTTATTGGGGCAGATGGACTTTGATCCTGAGACATTTTGGCAAGCAGTTCTTTGAGTCTGCTCACCTCAGCCTCAAGGATTGTGTTATGGGCCAAGACATCATAGAAAAAGCCCAGGTCATCATCAGTCTTTGCTGAATCACCTGACCTCCTGATTGAATCAGGATGTACATGCCCTGAGTGTAGATCAGTTGTAGCATGTGCCCCTTGTTCTTGGTTCTGGGGACTTCCTGCCTCAGGACTGAGTCCTTCATCGGCAGTTGCCTCTGGTGAGGTCTTAGAGATGTTACCAACTTCATCCTGGTCATTTGCTGAATCAGTAGAAGTGGCAGCCTCACCAGATGTTCTAACCTCCTCCTCTACACGGGGAGATTGAACATTATAACCCCTATGCTGTGGGTTATCAGCAGCATTTCGGTCCTCTTCCTCAGCTGTTGAGGTTCTCCCCATTGTAATGGGTGTCTGGGGAGGAGGAGAGGAATGCAGCTGACTCAGCACTTGTGCAACAATAAATGTTGGGCTTTGAGGAGCGGTTGCATTTGGAGATAGGTTTGAAGCAGATTGCACCCGGGGTGACTGGTGCTCTTCAATGGTAACCTTCTCAATTGAGATAGGTTCCAGCATTGTGGTATCCCCAATTTTGGTTGCATCAGGATCCTGTTGAGAGGATGCCTGAGCTGCTAGGGCTGGTAGAGTCTTGGACACTACTGGGGGGTTAGAACCAGTAAGTGTTTCCTGTATTGGTGGTACAGGGGCATCCTCAGGGGACTCATCTCCCTGAGTAGCCTTTTTAGGCTTTTGGTGTAGGGTTTGGTGGGGACTTTGGATCTGGAAGTGGAGGCTGTGGGTTCCCGCTGCTTGGGTTTTAGCAGCCGGGCAGCCCTTTTCATTGTAGGGTCAGAGTTGTGCCTGGAGTATACTTCAGGCAATACAGCCGGAGCAGGGACTCCAAGGCCAACAAGGCCGTCTGATTTTAGCTGTGTTAAAATTATGGCCATGAGAAACCTGGGATATAATATCCATCTGTTTGCCACAGGTTTCAAGGCCAGATCCTTAAGTTCCATAAAAACTATCTCAGAAAAATTTAGAGTTTGTCGTTCAAAGATAGAGTATAATACCTGTTGCCATCGGGAGGACATCTGATCCCATGAGGAGGTTTTTGGTGCAAGGCAGACATTCACGATGTGGAATATAAGACGTTCAGCATCATGGAAGTGCTTCTTCAGAATGGTGGTAGCACTTAAGTCTCCTTCATACCCGTTGTTGATGAAAGACATATCGGTTGTGCCTTTCGGGTATTCTGTGACACAGGTGGCATCATGTAGATCTAGGGTTTGTCGAATGATGTCCGGAGTGATGACCACCTGTTTCTGGTTGACCAACGACTGGAGAGTGATTTGGCTATCATTCTCACCAGTTTGCACAGAGACGTTGGTCCAGAACTGGCTTAGGGAATCGGGGTATATGGTAGGATTCAGAAGAAACGCGGTTCGGTACTGGGAATCTACCATAAGATCGATGGCGTTATCAAATTTGTTCCAGAAGGCCGATTTCGAGAGGTAGGCAACACAGTTGTGTCTGGGTTTGAGTTTCATGGTCGCCATTGTTGAGAGAGTGAAGGACGGAAAAAGGCTAATGAAACGTTTGAAAGTAGGTTTAGGTATTTATAGGGCAAGAAAAGGCTGATATAAAACGACTGAAAGTGTCGGTGCTGTCATCAGTTGTTTGAAAACAACTGAAGACCTGGTTTTAACTTTCAGAAGTAACAACTGAAGACTTGGTATTAGTCATCAGTAGTTGTGAAACTACTGAAGACATGGTTTTGGCTTCAGGTGTTGTAACAACTGAAGACTTGGTGTTAGTCATCAGTAGTTGTGAAACTACTGAAGACATGGTTTTGGCTTCAGTTGTTTGAAGTGAAGCAGCAGTTGTAGAAACAACTGAAGAGATAAATTTCTCATCAGCTGTTGTCGTCAATTCTTAGCTCATCAGCTGTTTCATTCTGACCTCAACACTTATATCAGACGTTGTCTGATTTTCAGACGTTTCATTGGTCATCAGTACTTATCTGTTAGACTACATCAGTAGTTGTAACTACATCAGTTCTTTTCAACAGATAGAGTACTTCAGTACTTTTAAGTAATTTAGTCTTCAGTAGTTATGAAAACTACTGAGGATAAAAGAACTTATCAGTACTTATTTGTGACAATAGTATACGAATGCTCATCAGTACTTGTTGACTGAGATCATCAGTAGTTGTCACTTATTCTAGCTGCAGCATACCAAGCCTTAACACTAGGTTTTGGAAAGTTGAACTGTCCAAAGGCTTAGTAAATATGTCTGCAAGCTCATCAGCACTAGGAACAAACTTTGGATCAATCAAACCTTTTTCAAAACAATCCCTGATAAAATGGTGTCTGATCTCAATATGTTTGGTCCTAGAGTGCTGGACTGGATTCTTGACAATACAAAGAGCTGAAGCACTATCCATTAGTAATGGAGTCTTAGTCTCGGTAATGCCATAATCCAATAATTGATTCTGAAGCCAGAGTACCTGAGATGTACAACTTGCAGCAGCAATGTACTCGGCTTCAGCAGTGGATGTAGCAACAGATGTTTGTTTCTTACTTTGCCAAGAAACCAAACAGTTGCCTAGGAATTGACATCCACCAGAAGTTGATTTTCTAGTTAATTTACACCCTGCATAGTCACTATCAGAAAAAGCAACTAATTTGCAGGAGTGCCCAGTGGAATACCAAAGACCTAGAGATTGAGTACCTTGCAGATATCTAAAGATCCTCTTGACTGCAATCAAATGAGACTCTTTAGGAGCAGCCTGAAATCTAGCACAAACACAAGTTGCAAACATAATATCTGGTCTAGAAGCTGTTAAGTACATCAAGGACCCAATCATACATCTGTGAAGCGTTTCATCAACGGCTTTACCTTTCTGATCTGCATCCAGTTGTGTGGTGCTGCACATGGGAGTAGAACAGGGCTTACAGTTTTGTAAATCAAACTTTTCCAAAAGACTCTTTGTGTATTTTGACTGATGAATGAAAGTTCCATCAGCTTTTGTTTGATTTGCAAACCTAGAAAGAACTGTAATTCTCCCATGGCACTCATTTCGAATTTTTGTTGCATCAACTTTGTAAATGCATCACACAACTGTGGATCAGAGGATGCAAAAATAATATCATCAACATAAATTTGAACAAGGAGCTTATGCTGACCCACTTTCTTAATGAACAAAGTTTTATCTATGGAGCCTCTAGTGAAATTATTCTGAAGAAGAAAATTTGACAGTGTTTCATACCAGGCTCTAGGAGCTTGTTTCAACCCATAAAGAGCCTTATCAAGTTTATACACCCAATCAGGATGTTTATTATCCTCAAAACCTGGTGGTTGACACACATAAACCTCTTCTTTTATTTTACCATATAAAAATGCACTTTTGACATCCATTTGAAAAACTTTAAGATTATGGAATGCAGCATAGGCTAAGAACAATCTAATTGCCTCCAGTCTGGCTACAGGGGCAAAGGTTTCATCATAATCAATACCTTCTTCTTGTGAAAACCCTGGACAACCAGTCTGGCCTTGTTCTTGACAATTTGCCCATTTTCATCTGTTTTATTCCTAAACACCCATTTAGTGCCTATTGCACACTTACCTGGGGGTAGAGGAACCAGTTCCCACACTTGCTGCTTTTTGAACTGAAGAAGCTCAAGCTGCATGGCATCAACCCATCCATTGTCTCTTAATGCAATATGATAGTTCTTTGGCTCTTGCTGACTGATGAAGAGAGCATAGAAGCAGAAGTTGGACAATTGACTTCTAGTTGAGACACCAGCATTGATATCACCAATGATTTGAGACGTTGGGTGATTCTTCAGCTCTTGGTACACTATGAGATCTGTGCAAGTGTTTGTATCACGCTCAGCAGCAACAGATGTTGATCCAGATTCTTGAAACCAAGTGTTAGATGGCAGGTCAAATGAAGTAGAGGATTCAGAAATCTCATCAGCATTTGTTGTGGATGATGCTACTGAAGCTACAGGAACATCAAGTTTAGTAGACTCAGGCAGTTGATCACTAAACTTGAATAGGTGAGTACTGGGATCATCATCACATCAGTACCACCAGATGGATGACTAGCTGCAGAAGGTGATGAATTCACATGATCTGCAACAGCTGGAGGCTGATAAGGAACATATTGCAGTATGTCCAGATCAAACAACTCCACAGGGTTTTGTGGGATTTTGTCCTTAGGAGATTCATTGAACTTCACATGCAAGGTTTCTTCAACCATCTTTGTTCTGCAGTTGAACACTCTGTAAGCCTTGCAAGTGGATGAATACCCAACAAAATACCCTGCATCCACCTTAGAATCAAACTTTTGGAGTTGATCCTTTGTGTTGAGAATGTAACAAGGACACCCAAATGCTCTGAAGAATGAAATTAGAGGAGCCAAATGATGTAGAACTTCATAAGGAGTCTTCATCAACCTCTGATTCACTAAAGCTCTATTTTGCACATAGCATGCTGTGTTGACAGCTTCAGCCCAAAAGGTCAGTGGCAAACCAGAGTCAGCCAACATGGACCTTGCAGCTTCAATTAGGGTCCTGTTCTTTCTCTCCACTACTCCATTTTGTTCTGGAGTCCTTGGGATGCTATACTGCCTCTTGATTCTTTTGAAAGGTAGAAATCATCAAGTGTATGGTTTCTAAATTCAGTTCCATTATCACTTCTTATACACTTGACTGATAGGGAATACTGCTTCTCAACATACAACACAAAGTTAATAATTGTCTGAGCAGCCTCATCCTTTGAATGCAAGAAGAAGGTCCATACAAATCTGGAGTAATCATCCACAATTACCAGACAGTATTTCTTCTTTGCCATGCTCATTACTCTCACAGGACCAAAGAGATCCATGTGCAGTAATTGCAAGCAGGCAGTGGACTTTGGTTCTTCTATAGGAGGGAATGAGACTTTGTGTTGTTTTCCTTTTAAACAAGCAGTGCAGGTTTCATCACAGAGGAACTCCTTTATTGGTAGACCTCTCACTAAACTATTGTGGATCAGCTGATTCATGTTTTTGAGATTAACATGACCCAGCCTTCTATGCCACAGTTTAGATTCCTGAGGAGAGGCCTTGGAGAACAGGCAAGGATGACCTTTTAACGCAATCTTCTTTGACAAATCCAAGGCATATACTCTTCCTATCCTGTTGGCCTTCAGGAGAGTATGTTCATCCAATACCTTGTCAATCAGCCTCAGAACTTTGGAAGACAGAATCCGGCAGTTCTGGCTTGTGAAAAGTGCAACATGCCCTTTATCACACATCTGACTGACACTCAGTAGATTATACTTGAGATTCTCCACATGGTTAACATCATCAAATCTGATTTCTCCATTTGACACAAATCCTTTCCCGATGATGTAACCCTTAGCATCATTTCCAAATGAGACAAATCCCTTCTTTCCTTGAGAGTAGTCATTAAGAAGAGAACTGCTCCCAGTCATATGCATAGATCCTCCACTGTCTACATACCAGATGCTTCTTTGGCATGCTGAAGAACCCTGCATTTATCATAAGAAACTAGTTAGCTTTAGAGACCCAAACCTTTTTGGTTTTGGGTCTGTTTTCATCAACAGATTTAACCATAACTTGTTTCTCATGATTAACAGCTGATGAAGGTGGAGATGGTGCTGAAATGGATTTCTTAGATTTGGGCTTGGATTTCCTTTTCAGTGGTTTGATCACAGGTGCATCTAGTTGGTTAACTCTCCCAACAAATGCTGAACCATCATAACAAGTTGTGTCTGATTTGTTGCTAAAGCCTTCAGCTCATTTGACACATCAGTACTTGTTTTTGATGAGTTCCTGTGACCCACCATTTCCTCCTTGAAATTCACAGACTTAGTCTGATGTTTATCATGAGGAACACTATCAGCTGTTTTCTGATAAACCCCATCCTTCTTTTTGGATTTGGCGAGGCCTTGGGTTTATCAGTTTGAGATGACTGTGGTACAAACTTGGTCTCAAACTCATTTTTCATTTTATTAATCTCTTCTTTAATGAGCTTATCTCTGTTGAGTTTGGAACCCTTTTTGTACCAGCATTCATCAGATAGATGATTGAATTTACCACATATTTCACATGGCTTATTCTTCATCTTGGATTGATCAACTGCTGAAGTGGAAACTACTGAAGGTGTGATCTTCAGTACTTTCCTCCTTTCAGTACTTGTGTTAAGTACTGAAGGATCGGTAACAACTGAAGACTTGTTCTTCAGCTGTTCTCTATCCGTCCTGAAAGACCGTATGATAGATTCCTCAGCAGTTGTTAATCCTTTTATTTCAGCAGATTTGAAATGCTTTTCAGATGTTGTGACTTGCCCTTCAGTACTTGGAGTACTTTGAGGGACAACATCTGAATTGCTCAGCTTCATGTGTTTATCAGCATTTAAACCATCAGGCAATTGATTTGCTGAGATCTTAACACTGACTTCATCCTCTAATTTTGACAATTTTGTATTATCATTTGAGGATGAATCACATGATGATGTGGTTTGGAAATTACTTTCACCTTCAGATTTTACTATTGATTTTGAAGTAAAATCAGTAGGTGGTGCAGTATGATTGTAACCTATTCCAAACTTCACATTTGAAGCTGTTTGCTTGCTGAGAAGCATTTCAAATCCCTTGCAGGATGTTACCCAGCGGTCACACTCAACTTGGGTAGCTGCAAGTGTCTCTTTGAGACTTCTGTGGTTCTCGAGTATGACCTCTACCTTAGCCTTTTCATCATTAAGTTGGCATTTAAGCTTGTAAATCTCATCATCTTTGTCATTAAGTGCAGACACATACTCATCTTTTCTTTTGGAAATAGTTTTCTCAAGCTCAAGATTTTGATTGATTAAAGCTACATTTGCCTCTCTAATAGAGACAAAGGCAGCTATGCATGATTCAGAACATAACTTGGCTTTAGCCTCAGAAGATACCTGGGTTACCTGTGAAGATGAAGCATCTGAGCAGGAACCCTCAGTAGACTCCAGGGCCATGAGAGCAAGATTCCCAAAAGGATGTTCACCACCATGTTGACCAGCACCAGCAGATAATTGCTCATTGAAACCAGAAAGATCATCTGGTAAGCTGCTCCAGTCAACAACTCCTGGTGTGAAGAAGCTGTGATGAGGTTGAGATTGTGATGGAGATGGTTGAGGCTCAGGTAGGGCTTGAGGTTGTTGTGCTATAGGGACATGAACTGGATTTGGCTGTGGCATGTAATAGCAGGGATAAGGATATGGCATTGGACCCTGAGGGACAAAGTATGCAGGAGATTGAGGTTGTGAGTGATGACCAGAACTAGCAGGATGTTGCCCTTTGTTTTGTGAACTATTGCTTGGAAAGGTCACAAAGGGTGCAGAGGAGTTAGATCCAGTTGATCTACACTCTCTTGCAAAGTGCCCAAGCCTGTGGCATTTGTGACACCTCAACTTACTCTTGTCAAAACCAACTTTGGTTTTGCCAGAGAGTCCTGGAAATTTCCTACCAGTTCTCTTGTAGAACTTTTGAGATCTGATATTGATCAAGGCCATTTGGCTCAAAATATCCATCTCTTCTAAATCATCATCAGCAATACCCATCAAATCATCCATGATAAAGCATAAATTATCACTATTACACCCAGAATGACTGTCAACACCAACAAATGCATGATCAGAACTGTTTGAAGAGAAATCTATATGCTCATCATAATGACTTTCTGATCCAGCATATTCTGACTCATGACCGACCAAGGCAGTGTTACCTGGTACAAAGTCATCAGAGAGCTTTCCTGATGATGCCAGTTTCCTTTTCTGCTCTATCTCTCTTTCAAATGTAAGCAGTTTCCCATGGAGTTGGGTGAGAGATAGGCTATCCAGATTTGCACTGGAGCGTAGGACAATGGTGTATGTGTCCCATCTCTCAGGCAGTGATCTGAGGAATCTGTTAATCATCTGGCTGTTAGTATACTCATGCTTGACCATTTTCAGCTCAGAGATCAAGCAGGAGAAACGCTCAAACTGTTGAGTCAGTGTCTCACCCTTCCTATAAGAGAATGTCTCATATTGTTGGGCGAGGATTTCTCTATTGTTTGCTAAGACCTCATCAGTTCCTCCGAATTGTTCCTTCAAAGCATTCCAGAGGTCATGAGCAGTTTCATGATGCATAAGCCCAGAATAGATTTCATTCGGCAGTGCCATGGCCAGAATTCCATGGGCTTTAGCATCAATCTCAAACAGTTTACGATCTTCATCTGAGTATTGCTCCTTCTTCTTCGGAACCATTTGGTTGGTCTCCGGATTGTTCACCATAGGCTTGTGTGGACCATGAACCACAGATGTCCAACACCTGAACTGTTAACAGACAGGTGATGGAGCATTCTTCGTTGCCATATGTTATACTCACTCCTAACCAGCATCGGAGGCTTGGTTGAGGAGCCAGTATTGTGAGGGTCATTAGAAGGAGTAGTCATTCTCAGATTCAAACCAAAACAATCAAGTTTCAACGGATTTAGCACAAAAACACAACAAACTCAATATGAACCAAGAAGAAACTCAAACAGAATAACCAGAAGCAGCAGAAAATCAATCTCTATAACCAATTCTTGCAAATATGCTAATTCGATCAAACTTTAGATATCGAAATAGCAGTTTCAATGATCAATTGTTAAACCGATCAATGATTAACCAGCTCTGATACCATTTGTCAGGATCAGCGATCTAAGTTTGATCAATTAGAGTTGAATCGCAGCGGAATTAGAACAAGAATTAGACAAATATTGCAAGAACACAATAGATATTCAATGGAACAGTACACGGTTATATAGAAATAGGGTTTTCTGCAAAAGGGATAATAACATTCATGCACACATGCTTCGGTATGGCGGCTGCTAGGTTTTTCTAAGCTGCACAGATTACAATTAGGTCAGCATTCCTTATATAAAGGAATGTGACGTCTGCTGATGTCACTTGATAGTGACGTCTAACAGAATTATTACAAACTACTGAAAGTAAGCAAACTACTGAGAATGTTCACAACAACTGAGAACATCTCAGAGTATGCTAAGTACACGAAGAAACATAAATTTACTGAAACTACAAGTACAGAAAGGAAAATACAAATACTGAAAGGAAACCATCACAACTACTGAAGAGGTCTTCTTCAGCTGTTGTGACAACATCTGAAACTTGGTCTTCAGTCTTTGTCTTCAGCTTTTGTCTTCAGACTTTGTCTTCAGTTCTTTACTTCAGACTTTGTCTTCAGCTCTTTCACTTCAGACTTTGTCTTCAGTTCTTTACTTCAGACTTTGTCTTCAGCTCTTTCACTTCAGACTTTGTCTTCAGCTCTTTCACTTCAGACTTTGTCTTCAGCTCTTTCACTTCAGACTTTGTCTTCAGCTCTTTCACTTCAGACTTTGTCTTCAGACTTGTTATCAGTTGATGTCTTCAGCTGTTGCAGACTACTTCAGTGTTATAATGTCTGTGGGACTTAAAGGTTTTTCTGATCAGGCTCATTGGTTCTTTTGGTCCAACAGACGACAACGAAAACAACATCAAAAACTAACTAAAACAACAACAACAACCACCACAACGACGATGGTAACAGTGATGTTGACAACAACGAGAACGACAATGACAACAACAACAACAACAACAACAACAATGATGACAACAATAACAGGGGCATCTACATCGATAACGAAGATGACAAGGACGACAAGAACAATATCGGCAACGTCAACAACAATGACAATGACAACAACAACAATAAAATCAACAGCAACCACAGCAACGACGAAAAAATCAACAGCAAAGACAATGACAACAACGACGACGACGACAACAAGGATGACGATGACGATAATGATGACAACGACAACGCCGACAATAAGAACAACTACGACGACGACGACAGCAAGGCCACGACAACGATAACAACTATGACAATGACAACGATAACTATCCCGAAAACGACAACAAGAACAAAGATGACAACGACAAGGACAATAATGGCAACAACAATAAACACGACAACCACAATGAGAACACAAACGACAACACCAACAACAACCACGACGACTATAACGACAACAACAACACCATGGAAAACAACAATCATTACGATGACAACAACAATAATGACGACAATCACAGCAATAACAACAACCACAACAATGATGACAACTACAAAGACAACGACAAGGATAATGACGATGACAACAAGGACAACGAGGCCGACAACGACAATGATGATAACTGTAACAAAAACGATGATGATCACAAAAACAACAACAAAAATGACAATGATGATGAAAATGACAACAACAAAGAAAACAACCACGACAACAATAACGACAAAAACGATAAGAACTTCGAGGACAACGATGAGGACCACAACGACAAGGACAAAAAAAACAATAACGACGACGACAACAATGACAATAGTGACAAAAACAACAGCCACAACAACAACAAAAACAATGACAACGACTACAACAACAACAACAACAACAACAACAACAACAACAACCACAAAGACGACAGTAACAACGATGAGGACAACAACAACGACGACGATGACAATAACGACAACGACAAGAATGACGACGACGACAACAGCACCAAAAACAACAAAAAAACAATGATGACAACAACAATAACGATGACGAAAACTACAACGACAAAGACGAAAACATCGATGATGAAAACAACAACGACGATGTAGACAATGACAACAACATCAGCAACAATGATAACAACAACAACGTAGAAGACAACAACAACAAAGACAACAACGACAACAAGAACGACAACGAAAACAACAAAAACCACAACGATGGCAACAACAACGACAACGAAACCAAAAAGAACAACAATAACCACAACAAAAACGATGGCGACGACGAGGATAACAACAACGACAACAACAATGAGGAATACAACGATGACAACAATAACAATGACAACAATAGGGGTGACTACATCGACAATGACAATGACAACACCGAAAACAACAACAACTACAACGAAAACAATGACGACGACGACAACAAGAGGGTCGACTACATCGATAATTATGGCGACAAGGATAATGAGAACGAAAACGGCAATGACAACAATAAGAACAACAACGACGACGACAATGACAACAACCACAACTATGACAACGACAACAACAATAGCAACAACAATGACAACAATGACAAAAACAACAATGAAGAAGAAAACAACAACGAAGATGACAAAGATAACAAGAACGACAACCACAACGTCAATGACAACTACAAAAATAACAACCAAGATGACGACAACAACAAAGACAACGACAACAAAACCTTCAACGACAATGATAACAACAATAACAACGTTGGCGACAAAGAGAACAACAACAACAATGACAACAACAACAACAATAACGACAACAATAGGGGTGACTATATCAACAATGATGATGACACGGACGATGAGAATGACAACGACAACAACAAAAACAACAACATCAACAACAACAATGACGTCAACCACAACAATGACAACAACAACAACAACAAAAATAACAACAACGATAATGACAACAACAACAATAGCCACAAGAATGATGACAACAAGAACAATGATGACGACAATGACAAGGATGACAACGATGATGAGAAGGATGACTGGGACGACAACGATAACGACGATGATGGCAAAAACAACGATGATGACCACAACAACAATGACGACAATGACAATGATGATGACAATGACAATGACAAAAGAAAACAACCACGACAACGATAATAACAACAACCACAAAAATGGAAAGAACGACGACGACGACAACAACAACAAGGACGACAACAAAAACAACCATAACGACAACATCAACAACAAAAATGAAAATGACTATGAAAACAACAATGACAACAACAACCAAAAGAACGACAATGACTACAACAGCAACAACAACAACAAAAACCACAACAACAAAAACAACCATAACAACGACGGTAACAACAATGATGAAAACAACGACGACGACGATGACAACAATGGAAATGACAACGACGACAAGTACAACGACGACAACAACAACACCGAAAAGAACAACAACAACAATGAAAACAACAATAACAACGACGAAAAGCACAACGACAAAGACGACAACCATAACATCAATAATAATGATAACAACAACAACGAAGACGACAACGACAATAAGAACAATAAAAACCATGATGACGAAAACTACAACGATAATGACAACGACAAAAACACCAACAATGACAACGATAACCACAACAACAATGATGGCGATGACGACGACAACAACAACAACGGCGACAACAACAGGGGCAACTACATCGATAATGAAGATGACAAGGACGACGAGAAAGATAACGGAAACGATAACAACTACGACAATGACAACAACGAGCACAACAACAACAATAACCACAATAACAAAAACAACCACAACAACAAAAACAACCACAACAATGATAACAACAAGAAAACCGACAACGACAACGAAAAGGATGACTAGGACGACAAAGACGACGACGTCAAAAATAATGTCAATGACCACCATAACAATGACGAACATGATAATGATGACGACAAAGACAACGACAAACACAAAGACAACAACCATGACAACGATAACAACAAAAACAATGTAAACGACATCAACGACGACGACAACGACAACAACCACAATGACAACGACAATAACAAAAACAACGACGATAGCAACAAAGACAACAAAAACGACAACAACGACGATGACTACGACAATGACAACAACCACAAAGAAAACTACCAAAACAAAAACAACGACGATAACAACAATGACAACGACGACGACAACAACAATGACAACGACGATGACAACAACACTAACGACTATAACAACGACCACAGGAACGAGAATGATAACGATAACAACAATGACAACGACCGACGACAACGTTGACGACGATGACAACGACAACGAAGACTATTACAACAAAACAACATCGACAGTGATGACGACAAGGATGATAACAACGAAAATGATAACAACAACTATGAGGATGATGACAAGGACGAAGATGATGACGATGGCAACGCTATTGATGAGAACAACAACAACTACAGTGAACACAACCTCAATGAAGACAACGACAATAACGACAACCATAACAACAATGACCACGAAAACAACAATGACAACGACTATGACAATGACAAAGATAACTACCACAAAAATGACTACGGTAACAACTATGACAACGACAAGGACAACAACAATGATGACGACGACATCAACAACGACGACGACAACGACAATGAGAACAACAAAGACAACGACAACAACAACAACAACCACGACGACTACAACGACAGCATCAACAGTACAGAAAACAACAACCATAACAATGACAACAACAATAACGACGATGACAACCACAATAACGATGATGATGACAACGATAATAAAAACAACAACGACAATGAAGACAACGACAACAACATTAACAACAATGATAAAAACAATAATGAAGAAGACAATAACAATGAAGACGATAAAAATAACAAGAATGACAATGATAATGACAACAACATCAACCATCAAAACAACAACAATAAAGACAACGACAACAACACCAACAACGACAATAATAACAACAAAAACAACAAACTGATAGCAACAACGAGAACAACAACAACAATGACAACAATAATGATGACAATAACAACGAAAACAATGACAAATACAACAAGAGGGTCAACTACATCAACAATGATGACAACAAGGACGACGAGAACGACAACGATGACAACAACAATATGAACAACAACAACAATGATAATGACAACAAACACAACAATGACAACGACAACAACAACAACAATAACAACGACAACAACAACAACGGCCATAACAATGATGACAACAAGAACAATGAAGACGACAACGACAAGTAGAATGACGATGACGAGAAGGATGACGAGGACGACAACAACAACGACGATGACCACAACAACAACGACGACAATGACAATGATGACGTCAATGACAACGACAAAGAAAACAACCACGAAAACAATAACAACAACAACAACGAAAACAACAACAACAATGACGACGATGACAGTGACAACGTCAACAACAACGAAGACAACGATAACAAACAAAATGACAACGACAATGACAACAACAACGAAGAAGACAATAACGATAATGACGACGACAACAACAACCACAACAACAATGACAACAACAACGAAAAAACCATAACGACAACAACAACAACAACCACAATGACAACGACAACGATAAAAACAATGATGATAAAAAAAAAAAAAACTAAGACGACAACAACAATGACGATGACAACAACAACGATAAGCAACGTGAACGATGACAACAACAACAGCAACAACAATGACAACAACAACGACAACAACTACAACAACAACCATAACAACAAAAAGGACAACGATGATGACGATAAGAACGAAGACAACAACAACAACAATCACGACGACGAAAACAATGACAACGACAACCACGACCATGACTCCAACCAAACAACAACAATAATGATGATTACAAGGATGACAATGACAATGCCAATGATGAAAACAACAACGACCATGATGATAACAACCTCAACAACGATGACGACAATGATGACCACAACAACAATGTTCACGACAACGAAAACGACAACAAAACCAACAACAACAACAATAACCAAAACAACAACGATGGTGATGACGATGATAAAACCACAAAAACAACAAAGAGGAGAACAACAATGACAACAACAATAGGGGCAACTACATCAATAATGAAGATGACAAGGACGACAAGAATGATAAGAACAACGACAACAACAATGAAAACAACAACGACGACGACGACAACAACAATGAAAAAAACAAAAACAACCACAACAAGAAGACAAGAACAACGATAACAACAAGGACGACAATGATGACGACAACGACGATTAGGACGACAACGACGACGAAAAGAATAACGACGATGACCACAACAACAACGAAGACAATGACGATGGTAAAGACAACGACAAATACAACAACCATGACAAGGATAACAGCAACAACAACAAACATGACAACAACGACGATGACCATGACAACGACAACAACCACAAAAACAAAAACAATGATGATAACAACAATGACAATGACGACGACAACAATGATGATGACAACAACGCCGACAACAGGAACGAGAATGATGACGACAACGATACCAACAACGATGACAACAACGCCAACAACAATGAAAACAACGACAGCGAATACAACCACAACAAAAAATGACAATGACGACTACGAAAACGTTGACGACGACGATAACAATGACAACGACGACTACTACAACAAAACAACAACGACAATGATGACGACAAGGATGACAACAACGACAATGATAACAACAACAATGAGGATGATGACAAGGATGACGATGATGACGATGGCAATACGATTGATTAGAACAACAACAACGACAATGAACAATGATGATGTCAAAGACAAAGACAAAGAAAACAACCACGAAAACAATAACAACAACAACAACGAAAACGACAACAACAATGACGACGATAACAGTGACAACGACGACAACAACAACAACAACAACGACAATGATAACAACCAAAATGACAACGACAACGATAACAACAACGACAAAGACAACAACGACAATGACAATGACAACAACAATGAAAACAACCATAACGACAACAACCATAACAACAAAAACAACCATAAAGACGATGATAACAACGATGACGACAACAACAATGACGGCGATGACAACAACAAAGACGAAAACGACAACAGCAACAAGGATGAAAACATCCAAAATGATGATGACAAGGATGACAATAACGACATTGACAACAACAACAACGACGATGACAACGGCGACGACAAGGACGACGATGATGACAAAGACAATGTTGATGATGACAACAACAACAACAACGACGACGATGACCATAACCACAACAACAACGACGACGAAAATGATGACCACAACAACGACGAACACGACAATGACAATGACGATGAAATGACCAAGATAACTACCATCGACAACGAGAACAACAACGAAAATGAGAAGGACAACAACAATGATAACGACAACAACAACAACCATGGCGACAACAACCGCAATGACAACAACAAAAATGATATCAATAACACAA
>CM046424.1:69978229-70114838 GCA_025506505.1 Flaveria sonorensis | reverse complement strand
CTACATCCCTCCAGCTTAAAAGTTAAGTAGTTTGCCTCCTTTAGAGTATAAGATTTTCTTGGGAACACTCTAGTATATAGAGAATCCCGAGTATTGATACCTAGTCGGTGTTGTTATTAGTCATTTTTGCAGCTTGCATAGGAGCATGAATAGGGAGACTCTACATCAACCTGACGTAGATAGATTTAAGTTATGTTCTCGTTTGAGTTAAGTTTATTATTATTTATATTTTTTGAACTGTATAACATGAGCTCACTAGCATAAAGGTGACGTCGTTTTGAGTATACACATCACAGGAAATCAGTGAACAATCATAGGAATAATGTAGAGATAGTGGAAACTTAAGTCGTAAAAGTTTCTAGTTTCTTGATATTGTAAATGAAAACTCGGTTTAATTCCGCTGTAAGTTGTATCAATTGTTATTACCGCACAGGTTCCGGGTGGGGTGTTACATAGTGGGAGTTCAGATTCTAAAGACAATAGTCATCACAGGATCTTGACTAGTCTTAAAATTGGGTTAGAAGATTCATTAGAGTTTCTAAACAAACTAGAGAGATATAGTCACTCAGTCAACTATCTTCTCTTGATTGAAATTGGTAAACCATGAAGCTATTCTAAAACGGTTAAGATGAAAGATTCGCTTCAGTGAGAGCATGCTATAAAGGATCTGATGAGTTTTTTTTAATGAAGAATAAAACAGGGGTATTAACCAAGCTTCAGCCAGATACAAGAGCTTTATAAAATAAATGGGTCTTCAGGATCAAGGCTTTTCAGCAGAAGAACGAAGTTGATTATGATGAGATCTTCTTGCTGGTTTTGAAAATGATAACCACTAGATTGGTTCTAAGTATTGTAGATACATAAGCCTTACTTCTAGAGCAACTAGATGTAAAAAAAATTACACGGTGATCTTGATAAGATATTTACATGGCACAACCCGAAAGGTTTTAGATTGCTAGGAAAGAAAATTAAGCCTTGAAGAATAGCTTGTATGGTCTAAAACAAACACCCAGGCAGTGGTACTTGAAGTTTGATAACTTTATAGATGATTAATTATATGATATTTAGTTATCATAGCTAGAAATAATTGATTTAAGTTGAGCTAAAGATCATGTGTTTTATGTTGTTTATGAGTGATATAATCTGATGGCAAGTTGTTGTAAGTTTGAATTTATTTATTTTTGTTATCTAAAAAGCTAATAAAATAAGAAAGTGACATAGGATTTGGATTAGTAATGTAGGTAGTGTGTGTATATAGCATCTCCATGTATCTTGAAGGAGTTTTAGAGTTTTTTGTTTTAAGATGATTAACTGTATGATATTTAATTATCATAATTAGAAATTATTCTGTTTAAGTTGAGCTAAACATCATGTGTTTTATGTTGTTTTTTAGTTATATAATCCTATGGTAAGTTGCTATAAGTTTGAATTTATTTTTATTATTTAAAAAGCTAATAAAATAAGAAAGTATACTTTTAAGAGGGCAACTTATAGTGGGTTAACCTTGGAAAGGGACATGGTACCTAGACTTGAACCAAGAACCTTTGTCTTACAAATGTCTCCATTTACTACTATATGAGTCACGAGCGTAGTAGTAATAGCTGACTTATAACAAAAGGATTCTAAAATATATATATATATATATATATATATATATATATATATATATATATATATATATATATATATATATATATATATATATATAAATGAGAACTATTAAACTTTCAAATCAGGTAAAAGAATGGTTAAAGTGATTATTTAATCTATCAATTAATTATCTAGCTTTATAGTAGTTTATAAAATCGACTGCTAGATGATGATTGAAACTATATCAAAACAATAATTATTATAACCACACTACTAAAAGACTGAAACATCACAAGTATTGGCCGTCTGTGAGTATGATTTAGCGATTAACTTCACACATCTTAACATTGAACTCACATTTGAGAACTTGCAATCTTGTTACTATAACACCTAAAAAGCCTCATCAACATCTTTTGTACTTTGAGGCTTGTTTTTTGCGGTTGATTGGTTGTATGTAGGTTGTTGTAGTAGGCTGGATTGCTTTCTTGATGAAGTTCTTTGTGTTAATATTCTACTTTTGTCATGATTTGGACTTTGTCATAAACGTTTCTGTCTTTCTTTCTTATGAGATTCTCATCTGTTAAGTTGATCGACTTTCTGTTCTTGAATGGTTACATACGGTTGTTTTGCAAGATTGAACTCCCATCCAGGAACTTGCAATCTGGTTACTATAACAACTAAAAACCATTTCAACTTGTTTTGTAGTTTGAGGCTTATACCTTGCGGCTTGTACTTTGAGGTTGATTGGTGTATTTATGTTGTTATAGTAGCGTGGATTGCTTTCTTGATGAAGTTCTTTCTGTTGATTTTTTTTTTTAATTTTTCACCTATTGTTTTTTTATTTATATTTTGCTTGTTTCAATGTTTCATCTTTCTTTCTTATAAGATTTTCAATAGTATAGTTTTCCTAGTTTTTTGTTCTTGAGGTTCCATACTTCCTACCTTTTATATAATCAGATTACCTATGTTCTATACCTTTTCCATTTTTTTTATTCTTTTTAATAGCTGTATTTTTGTTGATATTCTTTTCATGATGATTTTGGCGATGTTATTTTCCTAAATTTTATTTACTGGTAAAGAGGTTTTTCTATACAGTATACATGCTTTGCTATTACATCTCCCAATTCTCTTTGATATTTTTTTTCTTTAAGCAAGTTGTGTTGTTCAACACTACCATGTTAATGGAAATGTTTCACCTCACACTCGATAACTTGGGGATACCCTAATTTTCTTAAATTTCAACAATCTTTAAGCTGTTAATCTGAATTTTATATTAGAATCGGAAACTTCACATTTATTACCAAAAATTGAGTGTTGTTTGAATAAGGAATGTACATGGTTTGACTTTTGAAGTCAAATGGCTGGGTCTTTTTTTCTATTTAAAATTAATGCGTGTTCTTTGAAATATGAAGAAAAAACTGCCTAGTATATCGAATTGTAATAGTTACTAAGTACAGAACATTTGAGGGCAAAAGTCATAATGCAATAACAAAATCTGAATTTGATAAACAGTGAGTTTGACTTTTAATTAGAGTCTTATCGTTCTATGTAACGAAGAATTTATACCTGATGTCTTGAGCACAGATGTAGCTGAGAATCGTCAAAAATCACCAGATATGTCTTTCAACTGCACTGTAAGAACTCGCTTTGTTCTACAAGTATAGTTTGTTGTTGGTATACATATTCAAACCCATTTATGGACTGTCACTGCAAATTCAAGTTCTTGTTATTGCCTCAGTTAGTAATCTTACCTTTTCTAAAAAGCGCATGACTAATTTTTATCTATTTATTATAATAAATCTATTAGTATCTATCCTAATTCCTTTGATGTCTACATTGTCCAGTTGGCAATGACCATCGAATGGATGTAACTAACTGTAGTATTGATACAAAGAGCATAATCTTAGACCAAAATAGAAGCATCACTCATAAAACAGGCGACGAATTACCAACTTGTTATCAGATGTTTGTGTCATTTGAGAAACGAAATGGGGTCCCAACTCTTGGCAGATTTTGTATCGTGTAAAGTTTATTGTCAAAGAGGTAATAGCTTCTCATCTGATGCTTTTAAAAAGCACCAGAGTTGGTGGGTTTGAACCATTTACTTTTGGATCGGTCGGTTCAGGGTGCATTGGGTCCAAAGGGTATTATAAATGTCTAAAATCTGCTAATCGTTTTCTTAAACAGATTAGTGTATTGTTGAGATAATATAAATGTTGTAATCATGTTGACACTTACATATATAACAATAGAGATCTTGGACAAAGTGTGTCACGTCAACCCAACCCAAACCAAAAAAGTTACCTGTTTTGAACTCAACCCATATTTTTTGTTACTTAACCTGCCTGACTTTGCCAAGTTTCCACCTTTATTAATGTCATTATATGACTTTCATTGAACTTGTACATAAGTCCGTGGACTTTAACTTTTTACATGAATATTTACAACAAAAACTCCTCTGACTTAATTGTTAACCATATTTCCCTTTTATCATGATCAGATACCTATAACTTGTATAAAAAACAAGTTCATGTAGGCCTACATTATGTTTAAATACTTTTGGAGGGGATGGTTCGGTTGTTGAAACTAATAAAGAAGTAAAGAACGTTCTCTTTGGCCACAAGACTCCACTGTAAGTGGCTACTCATTGGCTTTTTCTAATTTTATTTTATAATGATCATGTGTACCAAGTGTATTCTTTTTTATTACTTGTTTATGTGCAAATATAGGGAAAAAATCTGCTGTTCTAAGTGTGCCACCAGCAGGGGCTGCTTCCACAGTTAATGCATATGTGTTTTCATTTGGATGTCATTTTAAGGTTCTTCGATTTGGGGGCATAATCTTATAAAATACAAACTTGTTAACTGTTCTAGAGGTGGCAATATAAACCATTTGATTTTGAATTGGTTGTAGGCCAACTCGGGGTTCTAGACGTGGCAATTTCAACCATTTAATTTTTAAATTTTAGGCCAACTCGTAAGACGCCCGATATGTATTATAATGCATAAAACCTTCATAATCATTTTGTTCAAGAAATTAGAGTCTTTGAAATAATACTATATTTGTGATCACCCTTTGACACTAATTTTTCTATTAAGAAAATGTTTATAGGCCAATCCAATGTCAGATATTTTGGCCCGTTACCCGAGCGAGCCTCCCATTTTGCCACTTCTAGCTGTTCATTCATCCATCTTGGCTGATTGTTGTGTTTTTTGTATGTGGTTCAAGTATGTAATGATCCTCAGCGTGATGGCGCTAGCTGAAATTGAAACAGAATATGTAGTAAATGATGTGAAGCATATATTTGACAAGCATGTTGTGTTCTGGTACAACTCTAGAAATGTAAGCTTAATTTAGGGAAAGATGGTTTTCAAGTAATTTGTATATTAATATAATTTGAAAAATCTGTTGTGGTTGTCTTTTTCTAGGTCACTGTTGTTGTAGATGCTTCAACAGCAGAAGAATTTGTGGCAATCGAGGAACAAGAAGGGATCGGAGCTCTTGGAAGATTTTTCTAACGTGTTGAAATTCATTGTCAAAGAGGTAATAACTTCTAATTTCATGTTATTTAAAAGTACTACAGTAGGCAGTTTTGACCTATTTACTTTTGGATTGGTTGGTTTGAGTTACATTTGTCCATCCAAAAGGCATTTATAATGTGTAAGATCTTCTAAATTGTTTCTAAAACAATTGGACTATTTAAAAGTACTGTTGAGATAATATAATTGATATAATCATATTCACGCACACTTGCTAATTTTCCACCTCTATTAAAATAAGTTCACTATTTTCATTGAAATCGTACTTAAGTTTATGGACTATTTTTACATGAGTATTTTACAACCAAAAAATTCTCTAGTGTCTAGTTGATTTTTCTTAGAAACCATATTTTTTTGCTTTTTGGTAGAGGTGACTCAATGGATGGGTTCTGGTGGGTTGAGTAATGGGTCAAAACTGTCAAAATTTAACCGCGAGTCAAAAAGAGCTTCGGCCTAAACTCTAATCACTCTTTTTATCCAATGTTTTGACTTTTGAAATCTATTAATGTGCAAAATATGGCTTCAAAGATACTTTATCACTACCCAAATAATCTATAGATCTTTTGCTAATAAAAACATTTAGGAGGTTTTTATGAGTTTGAGAATGCTTTATATAGCCTCCAATTTCATTTGAACTGTTTTTATTTAAGCCCTCTAGTTAAATCCATTTGACATGTTAAATGTAAGACATATGGGTTGCAATTGCCACCTCATCCGTTTGTGTGTCGATATGTGATGGGGCGACACTGTATTTAAATATACCTGTTAAGTTTTATCGCCTAGACATCGTAGATAATTGAGAATTCTAATTTTTTTTTTCAATTTAAAGAATCAAAAAAATGTGCATAGAAATCAGTTCTTTTACGAGGAGAACAAGATAAAAAACTGAAGTCAATTTTTGGATGTAAGTTTAAATTTTGACAAAAAAAAGTTTAATTACTTAAATTTAAGTTCGTTTCTTGGCTTAATTATCGATTAGAGGATTTTACCTTGTATGTTGAAACTGATAAAGATATAAAAGATGATCTATTTGAGTTGCTAGGCATCCCTATCGTCAACCTAGAGATAGCTTGAAGAATTATGTAAGTGGTTGCTCATTGTTTTTTGATTTAGTTAATGATCATGTTTGCCGCAATTATCAATTATTATTATGTGTTTATGTGCAAAGAATCATTTGATAACACCCACTATAATTACTTGTCAATTTCCCACCTCTACTAAAATCATTTCATGATTTTCATTGAACTCATTCATAGGTTCGTAGACTTTATTTTTACACACATATCTACAATAAAAGCTGTCACACTTTTCCCCTTGGAAGCTCACATCTTTGTTTATGGTCCTTGAATGGAACATTCTGAGAAAGTTGCCCACCTGGAATAACTTTCACCATCAAACACAATTAACCTTGGACGTCTACTCATTAATGACTAATGCCTTTGAGGTGTTTGAGATGAGGCATCCCTTATGTCTTGATTTCTTTCATGTGGACGTATGGGAGGATGTGGGAATCGTCTAAAAACATCACAAACAATAAGACTGGGCTGCATTGCCCTTAATAAGGTTTGCCTCAACGTCATAAACATGATAGGAGAGGATCTATTGTCATTAGTAACGCTTGAACCCTTGTACTAACCAATTTATTATCTTTATCCTTTAGGAACTCATGGCAATGTTTTATTTGACTCGAGTGGAGACTCTCGTAGACTCTCAGCTAAAGACATCTATTCTAATTATAAAACGTATTTCTTTGTAAATATACAATAATGTTTGAAGTATAGTCAAGGAAGAAGTCAAGGAAGAAGTCAAGATTTGGTAATAGAAAATACCTATAATGGTTTTTTCCAGTCATGTATAATCTTCTTAAAAAATACACCCTAAAAGATTACGGGAGAGCCTTGGCAGTGGTTCTTCTTTATGACTCCTATAGACACAGATGCCGCCGAAAAAACCAAGTAGCGCACACCATTGCTTTGTCAAGTCTATTTCGGATTCTATCATTGAAGTCATGATGTTCTTTAAAGGAGCTTGTATTATCATGTTAAATATTATTGCAAATGACCAAGATTAAATTCAAGTCAGGTACGAGTTTCACATCAGACTGAACATATTTACAAACACAAACCAAGCACCTGATAGTGAACACGACTAAATTAGCCTAGCATGGCGAGGATTGTTGTTGGTTGATGGATTTGAAAGTAGTAGTTGTAAATTTGATGTAGAGTTGCATGTGTCACCTAGTCTCTCTCTCTTTTTTTTTCCTTCGTTTCTTACTTCCAGGTATGATAGTCATTAAAAACCGATCAAAAAGCACCAAATACATCAAGGTCAAGTCATTATGACGGGTCTCACTTGAAAACCGACCAAAAAGCCCATGTCCGGGTCTATTGTTATGTTTAAACTATGAAACTCGATGCTCGTTTATCGTTCAATCTTTTAGATGTTGTCATATACAATCATTTTAGGATACAAAATAGTTAAATGGGTTAAAAGTTAGCCTGCAAAGTCTGTTGAATATGACCCATTTGCGTAGACGTGTTCATGGATTCGATTAACTGACCCATATAAATTTAGACTAAAACCATACTCATGCATAATTGTTATGTCATGTCATAATTTCACATACCAGAAACTTCAATATATGGATGGATTGTCAATATGACATCCACATACAGATGTTTGAAAAATTCAAATGTATACTCTCTTTTATATTATGTTTTGTGAGCCAACTCAAGCTAGATCACACTCATGCTTGTTATTGGGCGTACAGGCCTAAAAGTTACATATAGACATGAAGGCGAATCCACAAGCGATGCAAAATTGTGAAATGGTAGCAATTTAGTCTTATATTTACCACTATGTTATAACCCCTTGTATTAAACGGGTTAAATAAAAAAGTATTAAACATTAATAAAAAGTTAATAAATATAAAACATTATTTTGATGTAAGATATAATTAAAATTATGTTTGAATAAGTACTTTAGTTAATAAAATATTTTAATTATTTTTTTAAACTTTCATTTTAAAAAGTGTTTTCCAAAACTCTCATTTTAGAAATATGTTAAGTAACATTTCGTTCTAAGAATATTATTTTTGAAAAATGTCATTAATAAAAATCTCATTATTTCAAAACTATGGGTTTTAGTTATTTTTGTTTTATAAATAATTTTTCATATATTAATAAAAGTTTGCTTTAATAAAATATCATTTTTATAAAGATTTTATTTTATAAAAATGGTTATATATAAGACTTTTATCAAATGAAAAATCCATTTTAGAATATTTGACATGTGTAAAAAGATGCGTATTCATAGTTTTTGAAACTCTTTTTTTCTTTCAAAAAAGTGTGATTTTTAATCAAATTATTTAGCTTTTAATTAATAGAAAATATGTTTTTAGAAAAATTTGAAATGTTTAAATTAAGAGAGAAAGAAAAGAGGAGAAGGAGAGAGAGAAAGAATTTAGTAATTAGTTATTTTAGTTTTTTAAAAATTAATAAATAATTTGAGCGGAAAAATAAAGTATAGAATTAATGTGATTGTGACTGTGTCACCTAATGTAATCATTAATTAGTATAAATTTCATAAATTTAAAAATATACTAACATGAAATGTTGTAACTAAATATTACTTGTTTTTGTTTTTGTGTCTTGGTCACACAGGAAATACTTGAGAGTGATTTATAGAATTACTTATGTTGATGATTTCTTTAGTTTGGTTTGATTGCGGATTTAGTCCATGACTTTAAAAAATTACGGATTTGATTGTAGTCTTTCTCGATCTTTTAACATTTTTGGTTCGCTAAAACTCTAAAAGTACACGTTAATGTTAAAAATAAAATTGGATTTTAATAATTCAAACTATTAACTATTGGCCAATATTAATCCCAACTAGTAGTTTGATCAGTACTAATCCCAACTTTCGATTTTGTTACTAATAACAGTCTCAGTCTAACTGTTCGTTAACTCTGTTAGTTTTTAGGACGTATTATGTGACGTGGCTCGTGACATGATGTATAACATAAATATAATTAGAAATATAAATATAATTCTCAATTTTTTAATAAAAAATTATTTTTTGAAGTTATTTAACGTCAATCTTTTGTCGCTGATAGAGTAGCTTGGAGACAAAGATACGCGAAAATTAAATTATATATTTATATATTTTATTTTAGTTATGTAATACGCCATGTCACATACCACGTCATGAGCAACGTTACGTGCCACGTCATAAAAAACTAACAGAGTTAACGAACAGTTAGACTGTGACTGTTATTGATAACAAAATCAAAAGTTAAAATTAATAATAGTTAAACTGTTAGTTGAGATTAATATTTACCAATAATCAATAATTTTGATTATTAAAATTTAATTTTACATATTAAAAAACAAAAGAAGAAAAAAACAAACAAAATTCTCACGGGTCCCACAAATAATTACAGTATAAAGATATATAAAATAATAAAGATCCCTATGGTCCCACTCCAAATCCCCTCTCTTTCTTTCTTTTTCAATGATGACATTTGTTTCTCATAATGGAGAGTCAGAGATCAATTACTACACACGTCTCTAAGAGTTTTCATGGTTTCAAACAGGTCAAAGGCTCTATCACATAATTGGGAAGCTTGGAATCGTTTTCATATTATGAGTTAATGGTGTGTTTGTTGTTTTTTTTTTTTTTTTTTTATAATTTTGATTTTATTTCAGTTGAGTTGGTGTTTGGAATTACTTATTGAAAACTCTTTTTAACTTTTGAAAAAAAAATAAGTTTAAAGAAGTGAAAATATGTTTGGATGGAGATGAAGATGTGAGGAGAAAAAAGAGTTTTTTAAAAGTTAAAAATTTTAACTTTTCAAAACTTCTTTTGAGAAGGCAAAAGGAGGTGTAAATAAGCAATCCCAAACATGACCTGAGTTTTATGTTTATGTACCATGCTCTTTAACCAGGGTTTCATATTTATGTACCTTGCTTTTTAGCCACCGGCTAAATGCTTTTTGGCGATTTATGAAACCCTTTTATATTAAAAATAAATAAAGACAAAATCTTACGAGCCTCTTGCTATAAAACATTTTATATTTTTCTAATAAACAATAACAATAACGTTTTTAAGTAAAAAATTGCATATTAAATTAAAAGATTTTTATTTCAAAAGAAAAAGCGAATCTTTCAAATCCGAGACAAAAATATAACCAATTTAATTGGAGACGTAAACAAAACGCGAATCTTTCAACTCCAACGGTCTTCTTCACCCGCGATATAAGTATATAAACCCTAAACCCCATTTCTCAATTCTCATTCACAACCTAAATAACCAAAAGCCCTAATTGTTTTTGATCATCGGGTGATTTCGTTTGGAACAACAAGAATTGTTTTTGTTTGCTGCAAGATTATGTGAGTATTGTGGGTTTTTTAATTAGCAGTGAATCATCAGAACTCACGACCAATTTCTATTCTTCTTCTTTCAATCACGCAGCAAGAACACGAACCCAGGTATGCTTTGAATCTCTGTTGTTATATACAGACACTTTCATGGATTCTGACGATCAACTGATTCTTGACGGTATCCACTCTTGAATTTGTTAGTTCGTTAACTAATGCGTTAATTTTATCGATTCTAAGGTTTCCGTTGCGAAAACCCTAGAATTGATCAATCTAAAAGTTTCCATTGCGAAATCCTAGAGTTTTTGAGTTTTTTATTGTACGTTCCATCTTGTATGAGTTAGTCTAACATCTTTCAAGCATAATATATATACTATATTGTTTACATAATTGCATGATTATAGGTTTTTTTTTCTGCTCAGATGCTATGGTACACGAATCCTCTTAATGAGACCCATCTTTACATCTTCCTCTCTGAGTGCGTTTTTTTTTCAGCAAGAACACGAACCCAGGTATGCGTTTTATCTATGTTGTTATATACAAATACTTACATGGATTTTGACGATCATTAGCTCGTTAATTAATGTGGTAACTCTATTGATTGTAAGGTTTTCATTGCGAAACCCGAGAATTGATCAATCTAAAAGTTTTCATTGAGAAAAACCCTAGAGTTTTTTCGTTTTTTTTAATTATTGTTCCATCTTGTACGAGTTAGTTTTCTGCCTCTCCGAGTACAAGAATTCTCTAAATGAGACCAATCTTTACTTCTTCCTCTCTGAGTGCCTGATGCAGAAAATAGGATGATTCTAGCTGACTTAAATAAAGTGTAGTTGATATTGCTCTAATTTCATCTTTGTTAAAGAAACCAATATTGCATCTTTGGATTTCACAAAATAATAACGTCTGATGTTGAATGATGTTCCTGAATACAATTCCTTATCTCACACCCATAACCCTTATATTTGCATCTGATGAAGTTGTTTATGTTGAATATTGTATTTTTCAATGATTTTGCTTTGTTTGTTTTTAAAATCTTTATTGTTCTTTCATGAATATTGTATCTTTCTTCTGTTTCACAGCTGTAAAAGTCCTCAGCCTGGGTGGAGATAACCGAAGCTGAAACAGAAAATGCAGTACAACAGCCTCTGTAACAGTCAGCCCATATACATATTTGCAGTATATGGGTCAGTAGACATCTCTGTAACAGTCCTCAGTCCCTGCAGAGCTAACTGAAGCTGAAACAGAAAATGTAGTAAATGTAACGCATCAGTACTACTGTACAATTGTTCTACAGGAGCAGTTACTAGAAATTGTAACCTTAATTTTGTGGAAGCTTCTTTTCAAGTATTTTATATATTTTGAACTAAATTATAATGCCTCTCATCTTAAATCATGGATGCCTGTTTAACTCATTTTAGCTGTAGATGCTTCTGAAGCAGAAGAATTTGCTGAGGTAGTAGCACCAAGCTGTTGAAAGTCCTACTGGGTAAATACCCTGGTCAAATGTTTTTTGCATTGAGAAACCCAGGTGTTGGCATATTTTCTAACGTGTTGAAGTTTATTTTCAAAGAGGTAATAATGTTATCTGATGTTACTAGGAAGTCCTAGAGTTGGCAAATTTGACCCATTAACTATTGAATCTGTTGATTTGGGTTAATGTGTCAAATGGGTCCAAAATATATTTTTATTTGTTTATGTTTTAGTATAGGTACCTACAGAAGAACCATCTGTTCTGCAAGGAAGTCCCAGCCACTTGCTGAGGAAAAATCTGCTGGCAAATGCTTACTGCTCTTGGTGCGCCACCAGCAGGGCCCACTTCCATTGTTGATGCATATAAGAAGCTTCTATAATATAATTCAGAGTCTTCTTCATTTTGGACTGCTTTTTAAGGTTCTTTGATTGGACGTCATAATATAAATATAGACTTTTGTCGCTGACTCACTTCTATTTTATTTTTTCCTTGTGTAAAAATGTTGTGAAGCTAGCTGAAGCTGAAACAGTCCTCTACCCTGGTGCTCGATGCTGAAACAGAGTATGCAGAAATGTTCTGAAGCACATATTTGACATGCTTGTTGAATTCCAGTACAACTGTACAAATACGATAACAGAGCAGTTATTGTAAAATGGAAGCTTAATTTAGAGAAAGCTGCTTTTCAAGTAAATTATTTAAATTAAATATCTCTCATCTTAAGCTTTGATACCTGCTTTTGGTCATTCTTGTAGATGCTTTGGAAGCAGAAGAATTTGCTGAGTTAGCATATGATACACCCTGTCATACGTTTGTGGCATTTGACGTTTGATGTCAAAGAGGTAATAACTTCTCATCTTAAAGCTAGAAGTTTTTAAGAAGCCTATCTTGAGCAACTCACGTGCAGCTTTGCTCGTTTACATCTCTGACATTCCATTTTTCCATCTGTCATAATCAGTCATGACTTCCATTGAACTTGTATAAAGTCACTACACTTTTATTTTACATGAATATTTTTAACAGAAAAAGTTCCAGAGACTATTTTCAACAGATTTCTCCTTGTTCTTGTGTGATCAAGTCCCTAAACTTATAAAACTCTGACACATATGCCCCTTTTATTTGCTACTAATGTGGCAATGAATTTATAGATCTTACCGAGCCACGTATATTTGTTCTTTTGAGGTGTTGCTTGTATGATGATGACAATGAGGTTAGTTGCATTTGTGACAAGAGGTTTTGTTGTTTATACATAGTTAAAACATGTTTTTCAAGCCTTGAACATTTTATAGGTTCTTTTGGAGCCAATTTTGAAGAATTTATGTAAGTGCCTGCTCATATTTTTTATTTTATTTTATTAATGATCTTGTCTGCCTCAGTTATTTGTTTATCTGTGATAGTTCTGTACACAAGAAGCAAAGTCTCAGCCGCTTTTACAGTTGATGCATTTGAAACTACTACAATTCCAGAGCTTTCTTTGTTCAGCAGGTTTGAAGGTTCTTCGATTGGAAATAATTTTAGTAAATGCAAACTTGTTACCTCTTCTTAGAGGTGACAATTCGGCCATTTGATTATCAATTGGTTTGATGGGGGTTAGGGGATTATATTATATCTCGAAGGGAAAAAATAGCTTAAAATGAAATGGGTTAAATGGGATGAACGTGTTTAAGTATGCACAATGTGTATCATTATGCATAATACCTCCTAAATCATTCTATTCAAGAAAATAGTTTCTTTTTTGAAATAACACAATCTTGAATCATACTTTGACTCTGATTATTTATACAAAAAGTGTTTTAGGCCAACCAGTCCAACCTGTTACTGGAGCCGCTGCTTTTGCCACTTTTACCGGCTTTTACTTCCATTTTGGCTGATTATCATATTCTTGAATGGGGTTCACAACTGTAACAGTCCTCAGTCTGGGTGGAGCTAACCAAAGCTAAAACAGAAAATGCAGTATCTGTTGTGAAGTACATGTTTGCAAGCGTGTTGTGTTCCACTACAACCGTACAAATAGAGAAGGCTACTATTTGTAGATGCTCCAGAGATAGAAGAATTGGCTGAGGTGGCAACCAAACCATTGATAGCCATATGATACAACTGGTCAATCGTTTGTGGCTGTTGGCAGAATATCTAACTTGTTGAAGCTTAATGTCGAAGAGGTATGACTTTCTTATATGATGCTATTAAAACGTACCAGAGTTGCCAAAATTTGACCCATTTACTTTTGGATCGGTCAATTTATTTTACGTTTGTCTAGGGTATCTTTTAATGTTTGAAATCTGCTAAAATGTTTTCTTATACAGATTAGCGTATTATTGACTATTGAGATAATATAAATGTTGTAATCATGTTGACACAATTTTTAACAGTAGAGATCTTAGACAAAGTGTCTTAAGTCAATACAACCCAAGGCGTAAAATTTACATGTTCCGACGTCAGGTTGTTTTTCTTGTTACCCGAACTACCTGAATTGCCAATTTTTCTTGTTTACATGAATATTAACGACAAAAACTCCCCAGACTTGACTTTTAATATATTTCTCTTTGTTTTTGTGTGACCAAGTCCCTAAAATTATAAAAGCTCTACAATTATGCCCCTTTCTCATGATTATTTATTAGGTCCCTAAACTTGTATAAAAACAAGATGCAAATGGGTGTCACATATTGTACATGCTAGAGGTTTTTTTCCTAGGTATTATCTTGTGTTGTCTTTTCGTTAAGAGGTTGCCAAAATGGCACACAATGTACATGCTAGAGTTTTTCTTCCTAGGTATTATCTTGTGTTGTCTTTTCGATAAGAGGTTGCCAAAATGGTTGGGGTGGGTTGAGTAATGGGTCAAAATGGTCAGACTTTATGTGCAAGTCAAAACGAGTAGGGCCAACCTACAATCATTTCTTTATTCATGTCTTTAAATTTGAATATTAATGTGCAAAATATGATTTACTAAAACAGTTATTACTACAAAAAATAATACAGATCTATTTTAATAAAAGCATTTAAGAGGATTTATACACTTCGTATGACTTCCAATCAATTGATTCATTTTCTTGTTAGGTAGACCCTCTAGCTTTCATCCACTTGACCTGCTAGATGTAATAAATACATGGGTTGAAATTGTCACCTTACCAATTTAAAGATGTAGAGGACTCTCTCTTTGGGTTATACATAGTTAAAAACATGTTTTTTTCCAACCATGAATCCTTTATAGGTTCTTCTGAAGCCAATTCCGAAGAAATTATGTAAGTGCCTGCTCATAGTTTTTATTTTATTTTTAATAATGATTTTGTCTGCCTCAGTTATATGTTTATCTGTGAGTATAGGAACCTACCGAAGAACCATTTGATATTAGTTTTGTACCCAAGAAGTAAAGTCTCAGCCACTTGTAGAGAAAATCTGTTGGTAAAAATACATTGCTCTCAGTGCACTAGCTCCAGCAGGGCCACTTTTACAGTTGATGCATATGGAAACTACTATAATAGTATAATCTATTCCAGAGCTTTATTCATTCAGACAGCTTTTTTAAGGTTCTTTGATTGGATATAATGTCATTAAATGCATACCTCTCACTTGTTCTTAGAGGTGACAATTCGCCATTTGATTATGAATTGGTTTGATGGGACCAGGGGTTATATTATATCTCTAAGGGATGGTGTTTTAAGATGCCCAATGTGTATTATAATTCATAAAACCTTCTAAATCTTTCTATTCAAGAAAATGGGTTCTTTTTGAAATAACTAAATTTTGAATCATACGTTGACCGATTAAATATACAAAAGTGTTTCAGGCCATCCAATCCAACCTGTTTTGGCCTGTTACTTGAGCCGCTGCAATTGCCACTTCTACCTGCGTTTTCTTCCATCTTGTATGTGGTTCACATCTGTAACAGCCCATAGTCTTGGTGGAGCTAGCGAAGCTGAAACAAACGATGCAGAAAATGTTGTGAAGTACATATTTGACAAAGATTCTCTCATGTTAATAATGGATGCCTGTTTTTTTAGGTCATTGTTTTTGTAGATGCTTCAGAAGCAGAGGAATTGGCTTCGGTGGCAACCAAACCATTAAAAGCCATATGATACACCTGATCAAATGTTTGTGGCATTTGAGAAACCAGAAGAGTTCCAGCTGTTGGCAGATTATCTAACATGTTGAAGTTTGATGTCAAAGAGGTAATAACTTCTCATATGATGCTAACTGGATGGGTATTATTGAGATGATATAAATGTACTGATTGTATTGACACTTATTTTAACAGTAGAGATCTTGGATGAAGTGTCTTAGGTCAACCCAACCCAAGGCGTAAAAAAAAAATGTTCTGACCTCGGCCAATTTTTCTTATTTACATGAATATTAAGAACAAAGAGTCCCCAGATTTGACTTTTAATGTATTTCTCCTTTTTCCGTGTGACCAAGTCCCTAAACTTATAAAAGCTCTACAAATATGCCCCTTTCGCATGAATATTGATTAGGTCCCTAAACTTGTATAAAAACAAGATGCAAATGGGTGTCACATGTTGTACGTAGTAGAGTTTTTTTCCTAGGAATTACCTTGTGTTGACTTTTTGTTAGAGGGTGCCAAATTGGTGGGGTGGGTTGAGTAATGGGTCAATATGGTCAGACTTTAGGTGCGAGTCAAAACAAGTAGGCCAACCTACAATCATTATTTTTATTCAGGTCTTTAAATGTGAAAATTAATGTGCAACATATGATTTAGCAAAAAAATTATTACTACGGATATAATATAGATTTTTTTTAATATATCAACATTACTTTAAGGTGGATTATCTTTTATTTGGTACTGATGTGGGCATGATTTTATATATTTTACTGCAGTCCTGTATAGTCATTCTTCCGAGGCGGTTGCATGTATGTAATGATGATGAGGTTAGCTGCATTTGTGACAATAGGTTTTGTTGTTTATACATAGTAATTAGTAAAAACATACTTTTTCAAGCCTTGAACCCTTTATAGGTTCTTCTGTAGCCAATTTTGAAGAAATTATGTTAGGGCCTGCTCATAGTTTTATTTATTTATTTATTTTATTTTATTAAAGATCTTGTCTGCTTTAGTTATTTGTTTATCTGTGAGTATAGGAACCTACAGAAGAACCATTCGGACATCTTTCAGGGTCTTTGATTGAAAATAATTTTAATAGATACAAGATTGTTACCGTTCATAGAGGTGACAATTCTGGCCATTTGATTATGAATTGGTTTGATGGGGTCAGGTTATATTGTATCTCTAACGGAAAAAATAGCTTAAAATGAAACGGGTCAACTGGAAGAACGGGTTTAAAGATGCCCAATGAGTATTATAACGCATAAAACCTTCTATGTATAATGTGTCATGCTTGAGAATGCAAAGTCATTCAGTGAACACATAGACTAAATCTGGTGTTTGGTTAAATCTTTGAAGAAATGAAGGTAACTGAGCTTACATTTTTTTATTATTATATCAACATTAATCTAAGGTGGATTATCTCTTATTTGCCACTAATGTTGGCATGATTTATATATTTTTACTGCAGCCCAGTATATTCGTTCTTTTGAGGCGGTTGCTTGTATGATAATGACAATGGGGTTAGTTGCATTTTGGAAAATAGGTTTTGTTGTTTATACATAATTAAAACATGTTTTTTTTTCAAGACTTGAATCCTTTATAGGTTATTCTGAAGCCAATTTTGAAGAAATTTTGTAAGTTGCTCATAGTTTTTACTTTATTTTATTCATGATTTTGTCTGCCTCAGTTATTTATTTGTTTATATGTGGGTATAGGAACCTACAGAAGATCCATTTGATACTAGTTCTGTACCCAAGAAGTAAAGTCTCAGCCACTTGGAGAGAATTTTGCTGGTAAAAATACAGTGCTCTCAGTGCACCTCCAGCAGGGTTCTTTGATTGGATATAATTTAATTAAATGCAAAGCTGTTACCTGTTCTTAGAGGTGGCAATTCGGCCATTTGGTTATAAATTGGTTTGATGGGGGGTCAGGGGTTATATCATATCTCTAAGGGAACGAGTTTAAAGATGCCTAATGTGTATTATAATTCATAAAACCTCCTAAAATCATTCTATTCAAGAAAATGGATTCTTTTTGAAATAACAAAATTTTGTATCATACCCGTTGACTAATTATTTATTCAAAAGTGTTTAAGGCCATCCAATTTAACCTGTTTTGGCCTGTTACTTGAGCTGCTGCATTTGCCACTTTTACCTGAGTTTTCTTCCATCTTGACCGATTATCATGTTCTAGTATGTGGTTCACATCTGTAAGTCTGTAACAGCCCTCAATCTGGGTGGAGCTAGCGAAGCTGAAACAGAAAATGCAGAAAATGTTGTGTAGTACATATTTGACAAGCATGTTGTGTTCCAGTACAACTGTACAAATAGAGAAGGCTGTTTTTCATTTAAATTACATATTAAAAAGAATCTCTTATCGAAATAATGGATTTCTGTTTTTTAGGTCATTATTTTTGTAGATGCTCCAGAAGTAGAAGAATTGGCTGAGGTGGCAACCAAACCATGGAAAGCCATATGATGCACCTGGTCAAACGTTTGTGGCATTTGAGAAACCAGAAGAGTTCCGGATGTTGGCAGATTTTCTAACATGTTGAAGTTTGATGTCAAAGAGGTAATAAGTTCTCATATGATGCTAACAGGATTAGGGTATTATCGAGATGATATAAATTTAGTAATCGTATTGACACTTATTTTAACTGTAGAGATCTTGGATGAAGTGTCTTAGGTCAACCCAACCCAATGCATAAAAATTACCTGTTCTGACCTCAGCCTGTTTTTCTTGTTACCTGACGGCCTGACTTGCCAATTTTTCTTGTTTACATGAATATTAACATCGAAGAGTCCCCAAAGATTATTGATTAGGTCCCTAAACTTGTATAAAAACAAGACGCAATTGGGTGTCACATATTGTACGTCCTAGACTTAGTTTCCTAGGAATTATCTTGTGTTGCCTTTTTGTTAGAGGTTGCCAAATGGGTGGGTTGGGTAATGGGTCAAAACGGTTAGACTTTAGGTGTGATTCAAAAAAAGTAGGGCCAACCTACGATCATTTTTTTATTCAGGTCTTTAATGTGAAAATTAATGTGCAACATATGATTTACCAAACTATTTATTACTACAGATATAATATAGGTCTTTTGTTTAATAAAAGCATTTTCTTGTTAGTTAAACCGTTTAGCTTAATCCACCTGACCTGCTTAAATCATTGGTTGAAATTGTCACTTCGCCAATTTATATACTCTTGAGGAGATGGTTCAGTTGTTGAAAATGGTAAAGATGTAAAGGACTCTCTCTTCTGGTCAGTAGACATCCCCTGGTGAACCTGGAGACTAGTTGAAAGATTATGTAAGTGGCCGCTAACTATTTTTTTGATTTTATTAATGATCTTGTCTGACTGTTTATCTGTGAATACACGTATCTACAGAAGAACTATCTGATATCCGTACTGTAATCAAGGAAGTCTCAGCCACTTGCAGTGAAAAGTCTTTCGGTAAACAGCCCACTACTGTGGGTCCACTTCTGCAGTTGATGCATATGTGAAGCTTCTATAATATATATCAGAATTTTTTTCATCTAAACA
The DNA here is from genome assembly GCA_025506505.1 of Flaveria sonorensis. NCBI lineage: Eukaryota > Viridiplantae > Streptophyta > Magnoliopsida > Asterales > Asteraceae > Flaveria > Flaveria sonorensis. The sequence goes on along the minus strand of CM046424.1, from coordinate 70,095,267 downwards.
ACTTTTAAGGTTCTTCGGTTGGGCATGATCTTTTTAAGCTTTTTATGGTAAAAAAACCCACTACTCTTGGTCCATTTGTTACCTGTTGAGGTGGCAATTTCAACCATTTGATTATGAGGGGACATGCTACATGAACCTCAATTTCAATTTCAGCTTTTAAGTGCTCTAGTTTAAACTCCATTTAACTTTTCTAAATGCACGTTTATAAGTGTTCCCAGTCTAAACCTCTGTTTAGCTTTTTAAATGCCCACTTGAGAGATGTTCCACTTTTTAAACGGTCATTTGACACCGGAAGGTTGTGGGTTGGGGGGGGGGGGGTGAATTGGTTGATGTGGGTCTGGCAGTTATACTTTATTCTTGACATATAAAAAAGCTTAAAATGAGATGGGCCAAATGGTTGAAAGACACGCCCAATGTGTATTATAATGCATAAAACCTCATAAATCATACTTATACACTAAATATTAATAACAAAGTGTTTCAGGCCAACCCCATCCGACCTGTTTTGGAGTGCTGCCCGAGGCTCCCACTTTACCATTTCTACCTGTTTTTTCTTCCATCTTGACTGATTATTGAATTCTTATATATGTGGTCAGTCGTCAGTCCATGTAGAACTAACTGAAGCTGAAACAGAAAATGCAGTAAATGTTGTGAAGCACATATTTGACAAGCATGTGCAAATGCGCTAGTGGAGCAGTTACTAGAAATTGTAAGCTTAATTTTGTGGTAGCTTCCTTTTAAATATCTTATATTTAAACTAAAACACCGCTCATCTTAATCATAGATGCCTAATTCTGTTTTTTCTTCCAAGCTGTTGGCATATTTTCAAACATGTTGAAGTTTATTGTCAAAGAGGTAGTAACGTCTCATCTGATGTTACTAAGAAGTACTAGAGTTGGAAGTTTTGACCCATTAACTATCGGATCAGTCAACTTGGATTAACTTGTCAAATGGGCCAAAAAGTATTTTTATATTTTTAGCTGTGAATAACTAAATATAGGTACCTACAGAAGAACCATTTGATATCAGTTCTGCAAGGAAGTCTCTGCCACTTGCGAAGAAAAATTCTGCTGGTAAAAGCCCAATGCTCTTGGTGCACCAACGCCTCCAGCGGGGCCCACTTCCACAGTTGATGATTAGAAGCTTCTATAATCTGTTCCAGATTTTTCTTCATTTTGGACAGCTTTTTAAGTTTCTTTGATTGGATGTAATCATGTAAATTACAAACTTGTTTCCTGTGTCTAGAGGTGGCAATTTTACTCTTAATGGGTGAAAGGCTCCAAATGTTTTTATAATGCATTAAACCTCCTATATCATTCTATTTAAGAAAATAGTTTCTTTATGAAATAATACAGTATTTGTGATCATGCTTTGATCCTCATTATTTGTAAAATAAGTGTTTCAGGCCAACCCAATCTGAACTGTTTTGGCCTGTTTCCTGAGCCGCCCATTTTGTCACTTCTATATTTTCTTTCCATGTTGGCTGATTGTTGTGTTCTTGTATGTGGCTCAAATCTGTAACAGTCCTCTGCCGGGGTGGAGCTAACAGAAGCTTTTGGTCACTCTTGTAGATGCTTTGGAAGCAGAAGAATTTGCTGAGTTGGCAACCAAGCCATTGAAAGCCCTACCATATGAGACACCCTGTCATACGTTTTTAGCATTTGAGAAACCAGAAGGGTCACAACTGTTGGCAGGTAATAAGTTCTCATCTTATGTTATTAAAAATTCCTAGAATTGGTAATTTTACCCATTTGCTTTTGGATCCGTCTATTCTAGTTGCAACATTTTCAGATGGTCCAAAGGGTATATGTATTGTGTAAAATCTTCTAATGTGTTGAAGTTTGATGTCAAAGAGGTAATAACTTCTCATTCTTGAAACTGGTTTCTAGGTTGAACATGAGATTTTTGGTAACTCAAATAGAAAGCCCCATACATGTCTGTACAAATGTGCTACAGGAACAGTTACTAGAAATTGTAAGCTTAATTTTGTGGAAGCTTCTTTTAAAGTAGTTTATATATATTAAATTAAATTATAATGCCTCTCATTTTAATCATGAATGCCTGTTTAGGTCATTTTAGCCGTAGATGCTACTGAAGAAGAAGAATTTGCTGAGATAGTAGCACCAAGCTGTTGAAAGCCCTAATAGGTAAATACCCTGGTCAAATGTTTCTTGCATTTGAGAAACCAAGGTGTTGGCATATTTTCTAACATGTTGAAGTTTATTTTCAATTAGGTAATAACGTCTTATCTGATGATAAAAAAGTCCTAGAGCTGCCAATTTTGACCCATTAACTATTAAATCATTTGATTTGGGTTAATGTGTCAAATGGGTCCAAAAGATATATTTATTTGTTTATGTTTAAATATAGGTACCTACAGAAGAACCATCTGTTATGCAAGGAAGTCTCAGCCACTAGCAGAGGAAAAATCTGCTGGTAAATGCTTACTGCTCTTTGTGCGCCACCATCTTAAAGCTAGAAGTTTTTAAGAAGCCTATCTTGAGCAACTCATGAGCAGCTTTGCTCGTTTACATCTCTTACATTCCATTTTTCCACTTGTGTCATAATCAGTCATGGCTTCCATTGAACTCGTACAAAGTCACTACAGTTACTAGAGTTTTAGACATTACACACTGTAGTTACTAGAGTTTTTTCCCGGGGTTTATCTTGTCTTGCCATTTTGATAGAGATGGCCTAATGAGTGGGTCGGACTGGGTTGAGTAACGGGACTAATGAGTACACTTTGTATGGCTTCCAATCTGTTCGTACCATTTGACCCTTTTTTGTTTTAGTTAGACCCCTTAGCTTATTCCATTTAACCTGCATATATGAGTTGAAATTTCCATCTCAGCAATTTATATATAGGTTCGGTTTGGGCTACACTGTAATTAAATAATACATATTGGAGGAGATGGTCCAGTCATTAAAATTGATTAGCATGGAAAGGACTTTCTCATTGGGTCACTAGACATCCCCTTCGTCAATCTAGAGACTAGTTTAGAGAATTATGTAGGTGGTTGTCCATAGTTTTTTATTATCATTATCCATCTTTATTATTTGTTTATGAGCTGATATAGGAACCTAGAGAAGAACCGTTTGATATCAGTTTACTACCAAAGGAAGTCAAGTCTCAGCCACTTGCAGAGATAAAATTTGCTGGTAAAAAGCCCAGTGCTCTCGGTGCTGCATCAGCGGGGCCTACCTCCACATTGCATATGGGAAGCTACTATAATCTATTTCAGAGTTCTCAACATTTGGATGGCTTTTTAAGGTACTTTGCTTGGACATAATCTTACAAAATACAAACTTGTTACCTGTTTTTAAAGGTAGCAATTTTGACCATTTGATTATGAATCGGTTGATGGGGGGACTGGGGGTTATATTTTATCTCTACGGCTCTACTGGAAAAAAGATAGCTTACAATGTAACGGGCCAGATGGGTTGAACCTGTTAAAAGACACCCGAATGTGTATTATAATGCATAAAGCCTCCTAAATCATTCTATTCAAGAAAATAGATTCTTTTTGAAATAGTACAATATTTAAAATCATTCTTTGACACTAAATGTTGATAAAAAGTGTTTTAGGCCCACCCAATCCAATCTGTTTTGGCCCATTACCTGATCAGTTCCACATGTTTTATCTTCCATCTTGGCTGATTACCGTGTTCTTGTACATGGGTCAAAATGTAAGCTTAGTTCATGGAATGCTCGTTTTCTAGTGAATTACATATTAAAATAAATTATTAAATCGTTTTCTAGTGAATTATATATTAAAATAAATTATTAAATCTCTCATCTTAATCATGGATTTTGGTCCTTGTTGTACATGGTTTGGAAGGAGAAGAATTTTCTATGGTGGCAACCAATCCGCTTGGTCAAGTGTTTGTGGCATTCAAGAAAGGAGAAGGGGTCCGAGCTGTTGGCAAGATTTTCTAACGCGTTAAAGCTTATTGTCAAAGAGGTAATGACTTCATCTCATGTTATCAAAAAGGATTAGAGTTGGCAATTTTGGCCAATTTAAATCTAGATTGGTCAATTCGGGTTACGGGGTTGAAGGGTATTTTTGAATATGTTAAATCTTCTAATTCGTTTTTAAAGAGACTAGGATATTATTAGATAATATAAATCTTATATATATACCTGTAGAGATCTTGGACAAAGTGTTTTAGGTGAACCCAACCCGAACCGGAGAATTACCTATTTTGACCTCAACCCTTTTCTTCTAACCTGACCTCCTCTCTTGCTAATTCTCCACCTTTATTACAGTCCCATGACTTCCATTGAATTCGTACATAAATCCACAGACTCTATTTTTACATGAATAAATACACAAAAAGTCCCTAGACTCTGTTTTTAACTAATTTCTTCTTGTTTTAGTATGATCAAGTCCTTACAAATACTTCCCTTTTGCATGTTCATTCTCTAAAGTTGTATAAGACAAGATGAAGATGATGTTGTATAAAACATGTATTTCCAAGCCTTGAACCCTTTATAGGTTCTTCTATAGCCAATTTTGAAGAAAGTTATGTAAGTTCCTGCTCTCATAGTTTTTATTTTATTTTACTAATGATCTTGTGTACCTCAGTTATTTGTTTATCTGTGAGTATAGGAACCTAAAGAAGAATCATATTATATTAGTTCTGTACCCAAGGAAGTTAAGTCACTGTTCCTCAGCCACTTGGAGAGAAAATCTGCTGGTACAAAGATACTGTTCAGTGCCCCCCAGCAAGGCCACTTTTACAGTTACTACCATAATCTGTTCCAGATCTTTCTACATTCAGACAGCTTTTTAAGGGTTCTTGATTGGACATAATCTTACTATATTTAAACTTGTTACCAGTTCTTAGAGGTGACAATTCTGGCCATTTGATCATGAACTGGTGTTTTGGTGGTTAGGGGGTTATATTATATCTCTAAGGGAAAAAAATTGCTTAAAATGAAACGAGTCAACTGGGCGGAACAGGTTTAAAGATGCCCAATGTGTATTATAATAATGCATAAAACATTCTATTTAGTGGATTCTTTTTGAAATAACAAAATTTTGAATGATACTTTGACTCTGATTATTTATACAAAAAGTTTTTCAGATCAACCAATCCAACCTGTTTTGGCCCGTTACTTGAGGCACTGCACATACCACATCTTTCTTTTACTTCCATCTTGGCTGATTATCAGGTTCTTGTATGTGGTTCACATCTGTAAAAGTCCTCGGTCTGGGTGGAGCTACTGAAGCTGAAACAGAAAATGCAGTAAATGTTGTGAAGTACATATTTGGCAAGCATGTTGTGTTCCAGTACAACTGTACTAATAGGGGAGGCTGCTTTTCATTTAAATTACATATTACAAAGAATCTCTTATATTAATAATGATGTCTGTTTCTTTAGGTCATTTTTTTGTAGATGCTTCAGACGCAGAAGAATTAGCTTAGGTGTCAACCAAACCATTGAAAGCCATATGATACACCTGGTCAAACGTTTGTGGCATTTGATAAACCAGAAGGGTCCCAGCTGTTGGCAGATTTTCTAACATGTTGAAGTTTGATGTCAAAGAGGTAATAACTTCTCATATGATACTATTGAAAAGTACCATAATTTGCAAATTTGACCCATTTACTTTTGTATCGGTCAATTCGGGTCCAAAGGGTATCTTTTAATGTTTGAGATCAGACATGTATGGGTTGAAATTAGCACCTCACCTATGTGGGGGTTTGTGATAGGGCTGCACTATATTTAAGTACTCATAGAGGAGATGGTTCAGTCCTTGAAACTCATAAGGACGTCATGGACATTCTCTTTGGTCTCTAGACATCCCCTGGTCAACCTAGAGACTTGTTTGTAGAACTATATTTCTGCTTTCAAAATCCCAAAGCCTGTTGCCAATACCGTTTGATCCATATCCAATGAAAGTGTACTTATTAGCTTTAGCATCAAGTTTGTCACCATCTTTCACTAGATCATAAGCACTACACCCAAATACTTTCAAATGCTCATAGTTAACTACTTTTCCCTTTCATTCTTCTTCTGGTATCTTGAATCCCAATGCTACTGATAATCCCTGATTAATTAAATAAGCAACAATATTGAGTGAATCAGCCCAAGACATCTTTGGAAACTCATAGTTGAGTCTCATACTTTTTGCTCTCTCATTTAAAGTTTTGTTCATCCTTTCTACCACTTCATTTTGTTAAGGAGTGCCTGGAATTGTTTTTATCATCCGGATATCGTGTTCGGCACAACAATCAAGAAACTCAGTGTTGATGTATTCTCCTCCTTTGTCCGATTTCAAGCATTTTACCTTCAAATCAATTTCCAATTCAACAACAGTTTTTTATTTCTTAAAAGTATCAAAAACATCAGATTTATTTTTAAGAAAGTAAACCCATACCTTGCATGTTGAATCGTCTATGAATGTGACATAGTTATGAGCTCCCCCCATAGAAGAAACCGAGGTTGGTACGAGGACATCAGTGTTAACGAGCTTCAATTTCTAAGTTCTTTGGTGCCTTTCTTGCCTTTACAAAGGATATTTTCTTCTTTTTCCCGAAGACAAAATGTTCACAAAATTCAAATTCAATCCTTTTAAGTTCCGGAAGCTTACCTTTTGCGACGAACATCTTCATTCCATTTTCACTCATGTGACCGAGTCGTTGGTGTGACACACTGGAGTGACTCGGCCCGGTGGTCATTGCATTTACCTTATCCATTGGAACTTCAGCCATATACAGAGTACCCCTCTTTTTACCTCTGGCAATTACAAGATTCCCTTTGACTACCTTCCATTGTCCCTTATCAAACATCACATCATATATCTGATAATCCAACTGCCCAATAGAGATCAACTTCTTTTTCGGACTAGCAATGACCCAAACATACTTTAAGGTCCATGGGTGCCCAACGAAGTTTTTAGCTCAATATTCCCTAATCCCGTGACATCAAGAGTATGATTATTTTCCAAACGAACTTTACCAAAGTTACCTCTTCGCAGATTCTTCATCATCTTCGTGCTAGTTATATCTTCTAGCACGAAGAGGATGAAGAATTTGCAAACATGTAACTTTGGTAAAGTTCGTTTAGCTAATAATCATACTTTTGATGTTACGGGATTAGGAGATATAGAGTTGAAAACTACATTGGGCTTCTCGTGGACCTTAAAGGATGTTTGGGTCCTGAAAAAAATTTGATCTCTGTCAAGCAGTTGGATGATTAGCGATATTATGTGATGTTTGTTGGGGGGAAAGTGGATGATCGGTAAAAGGAATATTATGATTGCCAAAGGTTAAAAAGGGGTACTTTCTATATGGCTGAAGTTTCAGTGGATGGGGTAACTGCAATGACAAGCGGGTCGAGTCAGTTCAGTCTATAGCACCAACGACTCAGTCACATGAGTGAAAAGAGGATGAAGATTCTCATTGCCAAAAGAAAGCTTCCAAAACTAAAAAAGTTGAATCTGAAGTTTGCAAGAAGATTCTCGAACGCGTTTTTAGGAAAATGAAAGTATCTTTTGTGAAAACAGGAAAGATACCAAAAACTCAAAAATTGAAGCTTGACCAACCTTAGTTTCTTATGTGAGAGACATTCTTAAAATTATTATTTTTGACATTTTTAAGAATTAGAAAATTATTGTTGAATTGAAAGTTGATTTGAAGGTAAAATGTTTGAAATTGTAACGCCCCGAATTTTTTTGAATGAAGGTGAAGTTCTCGCGCGAAGTGAGTTCTCGCGCTAGTCATAAAGTTCTAGCGTGGAGGGCAGTTCTCGCGCGACTGGAAGTTCTCGCACGAGAACGGCTGCGAGGAGAGAGAGAGAGACACTATAAATAGGCCCAAACACCCAATCTTCTCTACTTCATGCAAAAAGTCCTGCTGTTGTGCTTGAGAAGAGAGAAGTTGGTGCTAGGTGGTGTCTAAGGTATGTATTCGTCAATATTCGATGTATTTATGCATGTATGAACCGTATGTAATGATATTGCGTATGATTATGTAGCTTCTGCTCAAAACACTCTCGGTTTAAGTGTTGTTCGTGTGCAAAGATATAATAAGGTGAGTTCTAGACCCCTTTTTTACGTGTTTTTCCATGTTTTGGGGCTAATGTGCATACCTAAATGAATGTTTTGATATAGTATGATGATATAAACTGTTATAGCACGTTTTGGGCGTTAAAGTGGTTAAAGAAGCGATATCTTGTGGATAAAGTTTCGTGCAACATAAAAGTTATCTCGCGGGGAGAGAGTTGCGAATAGTAGTTTTCGCGGCTACAGGTTACTTTTCAAAAGTACTCGCGCGAAGGGTGAGTTTTCGCGCGAAGGGTAAAGTTCTCGCGCGAATGTGGATGTTCTCGCGCGAAAACCTTGGACTGTTACGTGTTAGGTTACCCTCGTATAACGTGCGTTAATGATAGTTCAATGATGAACTTAATGCTAAAGAATTAATATATGTATATATTTATTATATATATATCATTAAAGTTAAAGGCTAAAGAACGATGATAAAGTCACATGTGAAACGTTAAAGAACTTGAATAATAATTCAAGAAAAGTTACCCGGTTACCCGATAAAGCACAGCTGTGAAAACGTTAAAGCGCGCTAAAGAAGTCTTGCAAGCACTTCTAAAGGAGAATTGTATTCGTTGCATTCTCACATAGGAGCTACACATAGGTGTCACATGTGAAACGTTAAAGAACTTGAATAATAATTCAAGAAAAGTTACCCGGTTACCCGATAAAGCACAGCTGTGAAAACATTAAAGAGCGCTAAAGAAGTCTTGCAAGCACTTCTAAAGGAGAATTGTATTCGTTGTATTCTCACATAGGAGCTACACATTGGTGTGCTCAAACTGCTAAAGGAGTTATGCTTGGTGTATTTTCACATAGGAGCTACACATTGGTGTGCTCAAACCTGTTAAAGGAGTTATGCTTGGTGCATTCTCACATAGGAGCTACACATCGCTGTGCTCACATAGGGGCTATACTTTGGGTATGCCCGCCTGCTAAAGGAGAATGGCATTTGTTGCGTTCTCACCTGATAAAGGAGCTAAGCTTTGTTTCTGATGATCAAATCCAACTGTGAGGTTTCCTGGAACAGGGCCTTACAAAAATCGGACAACAAAGGAGAGTAAATGATAAAATAAAGATAAGGTATGGGTAACATGACGATAAAGTAAATGATAAAGTAAAAGCTAAAGTATAGTTATCGAACGATTTCGATAAAGATGATGAATAAAGTTAAAGTTTATGCGATGTTAAAGTACGATAAAGTGTATGTTCATGTTAAAGTTTCATTAAAGTAAACCTAGAGCTCACTCAGCGTCGCTGACTTTTGTATGCATATTAGATTGACAGGTATGCTATACATTTTGGGGTGAGCTTGGCATGGATGGGAGAGCTACCTGGCACATGATCGAGACTTGCATCCTGACATAGAACTTTAGATAGATAGCTAAAGTGATCTGTTGATGTAAATGTTTGAAACAAATGGAAATTTTATATGTTTCGCTGCATATATTAATGAAATTTTGATGTTCGAGAACTTGTGTTTCTGATGATCAAATCCAACTGTGAGGTTTCCTGGAACAGGGCCTTACAAAAATCGAACAACAAAGGAGAGTAAATGATAAAATAAAGATAAGGTATGGGTAACATGACGATAAAGTAAATGATAAAGTAAAAGCTAAAGTATAGTTATCGAACGATTTCGATAAAGATGATGAATAAAGTTAAAGTTTATGCGATGTTAAAGTACGATAAAGTGTATGTTCATGTTAAAGTTTCATTAAAGTAAACCTAGAGCTCACTCAGCGTCGCTGACTTTTGTATGCATATTAGATTGACAGGTGTGCTATACATTTTGGGGTGAGCTTGGCATGGATGGGAGAGCTACCTGGCACATGATCGAGACTGGCATCCTGACATAGAACTTTAGATAGATAGCTAAAGTGATCTGTTGATGTAAATGTTTGAAACAAATGGAAATTTTATATGTTTCGCTGCATATATTAATGAAATTTTGATGTTCGAGAACTTGTGTTTCTGATGATCAAATCCAACTGTGAGGTTTCCTGGAACAGGGCCTTACAAAAATCGGACAACAAAGGAGAGTAAATGATAAAATAAAGATAAGGTATGGGTAACATGACGATAAAGTAAATGATAAAGTAAAAGCTAAAGTATAGTTATCGAACGATTTCGATAAAGATGATGAATAAAGTTAAAGTTTATGCGATGTTAAAGTACGATAAAGTGTATGTTCATGTTAAAGTTTCATTAAAGTAAACCTAGAGCTCACTCAGCGTCGCTGACTTTTGTATGCATATTAGATTGACAGGTATGCTATACATTTTGGGGTGAGCTTGGCATGGATGGGAGAGCTACCTGGCACATGATCGAGACTGGCATCCTGACATAGAACTTTAGATAGATAGCTAAAGTGATCTGTTGATGTAAATGTTTGAAACAAATGGAAATTTTATATGTTTCGTTGCATATATTAATGAAATTTTGATGTTCGAGAACTTGTGTTTCTGATGATCAAATCCAACTGTGAGGTTTCCTGGAACAGGGCCTTACAAAAATCGGACAACAAAGGAGAGTAAATGATAAAATAAAGATAAGGTATGGGTAACATGACGATAAAGTAAATGATAAAGTAAAAGCTAAAGTATAGTTATCGAACGATTTCGATAAAGATGATGAATAAAGTTAAAGTTTATGCGATGTTAAAGTACGATAAAGTGTATGTTCATGTTAAAGTTTCATTAAAGTAAACCTAGAGCTCACTCAGCGTCGCTGACTTTTGTATGCATATTAGATTGACAGGTATGCTATACATTTTGGGGTGAGCTTGGCATGGATGGGAGAGCTACCTGGCACATGATCGAGACTGGCATCCTGACATAGAACTTTAGATAGATAGCTAAAGTGATCTGTTGATGTAAATGTTTGAAACAAATGGAAATTTTATATGTTTCGCTGCATATATTAATGAAATTTTGATGTTCGAGAACTTGTGTTTCTGATGATCAAATCCAACTGTGAGGTTTCCTGGAACAGGGCCTTACAAAAATCGGACAACAAAGGAGAGTAAATGATAAAATAAAGATAAGGTATGGGTAACATGACGATAAAGTAAATGATAAAGTAAAAGCTAAAGTATAGTTATCGAACGATTTCGATAAAGATGATGAATAAAGTTAAAGTTTATGCGATGTTAAAGTACGATAAAGTGTATGTTCATGTTAAAGTTTCATTAAAGTAAACCTAGAGCTCACTCAGCGTCGCTGACTTTTGTATGCATATTAGATTGACAGGTGTGCTATACATTTTGGGGTGAGCTTGGCATGGATGGGAGAGCTACCTGGCACATGATCGAGACTGGCATCCTGACATAGAACTTTAGATAGATAGCTAAAGTGATCTGTTGATGTAAATGTTTGAAACAAATGGAAATTTTATATGTTTCGCTGCATATATTAATGAAATTTTGATGTTCGAGAACTTGTGTTTCTGATGATCAAATCCAACTGTGAGGTTTCCTGGAACAGGGCCTTACAAAAATCGGACAACAAAGGAGAGTAAATGATAAAATAAAGATAAGGTATGGGTAACATGACGATAAAGTAAATGATAAAGTAAAAGCTAAAGTATAGTTATCGAACGATTTCGATAAAGATGATGAATAAAGTTAAAGTTTATGCGATGTTAAAGTACGATAAAGTGTATGTTCATGTTAAAGTTTCATTAAAGTAAACCTAGAGCTCACTCAGCGTCGCTGACTTTTGTATGCATATTAGATTGACAGGTATGCTATACATTTTGGGGTGAGCTTGGCATGGATGGGAGAGCTACCTGGCACATGATCGAGACTGGCATCCTGACATAGAACTTTAGATAGATAGCTAAAGTGATCTGTTGATGTAAATGTTTGAAACAAATGGAAATTTTATATGTTTCGCTGCATATATTAATGAAATTTTGATGTTCGAGAACTTGTGTTTCTGATGATCAAATCCAACTGTGAGGTTTCCTGGAACAGGGCCTTACAAAAATCGGACAACAAAGGAGAGTAAATGATAAAATAAAGATAAGGTATGGGTAACATGACGATAAAGTAAATGATAAAGTAAAAGCTAAAGTATAGTTATCGAACGATTTCGATAAAGATGATGAATAAAGTTAAAGTTTATGCGATGTTAAAGTACGATAAAGTGTATGTTCATGTTAAAGTTTCATTAAAGTAAACCTAGAGCTCACTCAGCGTCGCTGACTTTTGTATGCATATTAGATTGACAGGTGTGCTATACATTTTGGGGTGAGCTTGGCATGGATGGGAGAGCTACCTGGCACATGATCGAGACTGGCATCCTGACATAGAACTTTAGATAGATAGCTAAAGTGATCTGTTGATGTAAATGTTTGAAACAAATGGAAATTTTATATGTTTCGCTGCATATATTAATGAAATTTTGATGTTCGAGAACTTGTGTTTCTGATGATCAAATCCAACTGTGAGGTTTCCTGGAACAGGGCCTTACAAAAATCGGACAACAAAGGAGAGTAAATGATAAAATAATGATAAGGTATGGGTAACATGACGATAAAGTAAATGATAAAGTAAAAGCTAAAGTATAGTTATCGAACGATTTCGATAAAGATGATGAATAAAGTTAAAGTTTATGCGATGTTAAAGTACGATAAAGTGTATGTTCATGTTAAAGTTTCATTAAAGTAAACCTAGAGCTCACTCAGCGTCGCTGACTTTTGTATGCATATTAGATTGACAGGTATGCTATACATTTTGGGGTGAGCTTGGCATGGATGGGAGAGCTACCTGGCACATGATCGAGACTGGCATCCTGACATAGAACTTTAGATAGATAGCTAAAGTGATCTGTTGATGTAAATGTTTGAAACAAATGGAAATTTTATATGTTTCGCTGCATATATTAATGAAATTTTGATGTTCGAGAACTTGTGTTTCTGATGATCAAATCCAACTGTGAGGTTTCCTGGAACAGGGCCTTACAAAAATCGGACAACAAAGGAGAGTAAATGATAAAATAAAGATAAGGTATGGGTAACATGACGATAAAGTAATGATAAAGTAAAAGCTAAAGTATAGTTATCGAACGATTTCGATAAAGATGATGAATAAAGTTAAAGTTTATGCGATGTTAAAGTACGATAAAGTGTATGTTCATGTTAAAGTTTCATTAAAGTAAACCTAGAGCTCACTCAGCGTCGCTGACTTTTGTATGCATATTAGATTGACAGGTATGCTATACATTTTGGGGTGAGCTTGGCATGGATGGGAGAGCTACCTGGCACATGATCGAGACTGGCATCCTGACATAGAACTTTAGATAGATAGCTAAAGTGATCTGTTGATGTAAATGTTTGAAACAAATGGAAATTTTATATGTTTCGTTGCATATATTAATGAAATTTTGATGTTCGAGAACTTGTGTTTCTGATGATCAAATCCAACTGTGAGGTTTCCTGGAACAGGGCCTTACAAAAATCGGACAACAAAGGAGAGTAAATGATAAAATAAAGATAAGGTATGGGTAACATGACGATAAAGTAAATGATAAAGTAAAAGCTAAAGTATAGTTATCGAACGATTTCGATAAAGATGATGAATAAAGTTAAAGTTTATGCGATGTTAAAGTACGATAAAGTGTATGTTCATGTTAAAGTTTCATTAAAGTAAACTTAGAGCTCACTCAGCGTCGCTAACTTTTGTATGCATATTAGATTGACAGGTGTGCTATACATTTTGGGGTGAGCTTGGCATGGATGGGAGAGCTACCTGGCACATGATCGAGACTGGCATCCTGACATAGAACTTTAGATAGATAGCTAAAGTGATCTGTTGATGTAAATGTTTGAAACAAATGGAAATTTTATATGTCTCGCTGCATATATTAATGAAATTTTGATGTTCAAGAACTTGTGTTTCTGATGATCAAATCCAACTGTGAGGTTTCCTGGAACAGGGCCTTACAAAAATCGGACAACAAAGGAGAGTAAATGATAAAATAAAGATAAGGTATGGGTAACATGACGATAAAGTAATGATAAAGTAAAAGCTAAAGTATAGTTATCGAACGATTTCGATAAAGATGATGAATAAAGTTAAAGTTTATGCGATGTTAAAGTACGATAAAGTGTATGTTCATGTTAAAGTTTCATTAAAGTAAACCTAGAGCTCACTCAGCGTCGCTGACTTTTGTATGCATATTAGATTGACAGGTATGCTATACATTTTGGGGTGAGCTTGGCATGGATGGGAGAGCTACCTGGCACATGATCGAGACTGGCATCCTGGCATAGAACTTTAGATAGATAGCTAAAGTGATCTGTTGATGTAAATGTTTGTGAGGTTTCCTGGAACAGGGCCTTACAAAAATCGGACAACAAAGGAGAGTAAATGATAAAATAAAGATAAGGTATGGGTAACATGACGATAAAGTAAATGATAAAGTAAAAGTTAAAGTATAGTTATCGAACGATTTCGATAAAGATGATGAATAAAGTTAAAGTTTATGCGATGTTAAAGTATGATAAAGTGTATGTTCATGTTAAAGTTTCATTAAAGTAAACCTAGAGCTCACTCAGTGTCGCTGACTTTTGTATGCATATTAGATTTCAGGTATGCTATACATTTTGGGGTGAGCTTGGCATGGATGGGAGAGCTACCTGGCACATGATCGAGACTGGCATCCTAACATAGAACTTTAGATAGATAGCTAAAGTGATTTGTTGATGTAAATGTTTAAAACAAATGGAAATTTTATATGTTCCGCTGCATATATTAATGAAATTTTGATGTTCGAGAACTTGTGTTTCTGATGACCAAATCCAACTGTGAGGTTTCCTGGAACAGGGCCTTACAAAAATCGGACAACAAAGGAGAGTATATGAACATCGAGTTAAATGCGAGCTTTGAAAGATGTTCTGGGCTAATGCAGTCAATCTAGGATTGTCAATATACCAGAAGAGGAATGGAAAGGGGCAGCAATTAAGTATGCGCACTTGAAAGTATTTGAGTGTATTGCTTATGATCGAGTGAAAGATGGTGACAAGCTTGATGATATGGGCTAAACTTCAAGAATTTGAAAGCAAAAAAATAATCAGATGCAAGCATGTTATGTTCAATGAGGCTGACCTATGCAAATACAGAAACACAATGAACTCACGGGTTCAAAAAAACCGGGTTGAATTTGAAGTTAATGATAAAAAAAAAATAAAGCCCGAACCAAATATTAAAGCTGACGTTTCTGAGTTTGAAAATGATTATATGGGTGGAGATGAAGAAGCTGCTTGTAATACCTTAAACCTTAATGTAATAGTTATAAATGTGTAAAATATAAAATTTTTCTTTCATATATTGTCGAGAGAGTAACGAGTAAGATGGTTATTCGAATGATGAGATATGTCGACGAGGTTTATTATTTTAAGAGATCATCTAATAATAATGAAATATATTATATTCGAACTTATTTCGTTTTAAATGAAACTTAAGGCGAGTCGTAGAAAAAATAAGCTCGTCCTAAGGATATATTTGAGATTTTATAAAACTTAATATTTAAAAGTTATGAGAGAAAAATAAATAAAATAACTGAATTAATTATAAGTAAAAAACAAACAGATTGGTCACTAAGTAAGCAAGCAGCCAGGCTGCTAACATTCATCCTACATCCCTCCAGCTTAAAAGTTAAGTAGTTTGCCTCCTTTAGAGTATAAGATTTTCTTGGGAACACTCTAGTATATAGAGAATCCCGAGTATTTGATACCTAGTCGGTGTTGTTATTAGTCATTTTTGCAGCTTGCATAGGAGCATGAATAGGGAGACTCTACATCAACCTGACGTAGATAGATTTAAGTTATGTTCTCGTTTGAGTTAAGTTTATTATTATTTATATTTTTTGAACTGTATAACATGAGCTCACTAGCATAAAGGTGACGTCGTTTTGAGTATACACATCACAGGAAATCAGTGAACAATCATAGGAATAATGTAGAGATAGTGGAAACTTAAGTCGTAAAAGTTTCTAGTTTTTTGATATTGTAAATGAAAACTCGGTTTAATTCCGCTGTAAGTTGTATCAATTGTTATTACCGCACAGGTTCCGGGTGGGGTGTTACATAGTGGGAGTTCAGATTCTAAAGACAATAGTCATCACAGGATCTTGACTAGTCTTAAAATTGGGTTAGAAGATTCATTAGAGTTTCTAAACAAACTAGAGAGATATAGTCACTCAGTCAACTATCTTCTCTTGATTGAAATTGGTAAACCATGAAGCTATTCTAAAACAGTTAAGATGAAAGATTCGCTTCAGTGAGAGCATGCTATAAAGGATCTGATGAGTTTTTTTAATGAAGAATAAAACAGGGGTATTAACCAAGCTTCAGCCAGATACAAGAGCTTTATAAAATAAATGGGTCTTCAGGATCAAGGCTTTTCAGCAGAAGAACGAAGTTGATTATGATGAGATCTTCTTGCTGGTTTTGAAAATGATAACCACTAGATTGGTTCTAAGTATTGTAGATACATAAGCCTTACTTCTAGAGCAACTAGATGTAAAAAAAATTACACGGTGATCTTGATAAGATATTTACATGGCACAACCCGAAAGGTTTTAGATTGCTAGGAAAGAAAATTAAGCCTTGAAGAATAGCTTGTATGGTCTAAAACAAACACCCAGGCAGTGGTACTTGAAGTTTGATAACTTTATAGATGATTAATTATATGATATTTAGTTATCATAGCTAGAAATAATTGATTTAAGTTGAGCTAAAGATCATGTGTTTTATGTTGTTTATGAGTGATATAATCTGATGGCAAGTTGTTGTAAGTTTGAATTTATTTATTTTTTGTTATCTAAAAAGCTAATAAAATAAGAAAGTGACATAGGATTTGGATTAGTAATGTAGGTAGTGTGTGTATATAGCATCTCCATGTATCTTGAAGGAGTTTTAGAGTTTTTTGTTTTAAGATGATTAACTGTATGATATTTAATTATCATAATTAGAAATTATTCTGTTTAAGTTGAGCTAAACATCATGTGTTTTATGTTGTTTTTTAGTTATATAATCCTATGGTAAGTTGCTATAAGTTTGAATTTATTTTTATTATTTAAAAAGCTAATAAAATAAGAAAGTATACTTTTAAGAGGGCAACTTATAGTGGGTTAACCTTGGAAAGGGACATGGTACCTAGACTTGAACCAAGAACCTTTGTCTTACAAATGTCTCCATTTACTACTATATGAGTCACGAGCGTAGTAGTAATAGCTGACTTATAACAAAAGGATTCTAAAATATATATATATATATATATATATATATATATATATATATATATATATATATATATATATATATATATATATATATAAATGAGAACTATTAAACTTTCAAATCAGGTAAAAGAATGGTTAAAGTGATTATTTAATCTATCAATTAATTATCTAGCTTTATAGTAGTTTATAAAATCGACTGCTAGATGATGATTGAAACTATATCAAAACAATAATTATTATAACCACACTACTAAAAGACTGAAACATCACAAGTATTGGCCGTCTGTGAGTATGATTTAGCGATTAACTTCACACATCTTAACATTGAACTCACATTTGAGAACTTGCAATCTTGTTACTATAACACCTAAAAAGCCTCATCAACATGTTTTGTACTTTGAGGCTTGTTTTTTGCGGTTGATTGGTTGTATGTAGGTTGTTGTAGTAGGCTGGATTGCTTTCTTGATGAAGTTCTTTGTGTTAATATTCTACTTTTGTCATGATTTGGACTTTGTCCTAAACGTTTCTGTCTTTCTTTCTTATGAGATTCTCATATGTAAAGTTGATCGACTTTCTGTTCTTGAATGGTTTCATACGGTTGTTTTGCAAGATTGAACTCCCATCCAAGAACTTGCAATCTCGTTACTATAACAACTAAAAACCATTTCAACTTGTTTTGTACTTTGAGGCTTATACTTTGCGGCTTGTACTTTGAGGTTGATTGGTGTATTTATGTTGTTATAGTAGCGTGGATTGCTTTCTTGATGAAGTTCTTTCTGTTGATTTTTTTTTTTAATTTTTCACCTATTGTTTTTTTATTTATATTTTGCTTGTTTCAATGTTTCATCTTTCTTTCTTATGAGATTTTCAATAGTATAGTTTTCCTAGTTTTTTGTTCTTGAGGTTCCATACTTCCTACCTTTTATATAATCAGATTACCTATGTTCTATACCTTTTCCATTTTTTTTATTCTTTTTAATAGCTGTATTTTTGTTGATATTCTTTTCATGATGATTTTGGCCATGTTATTTTCCTAAATTTTATTTACTGGTAAAGAGGTTTTTCTATACAGTATACATGCTTTGCTATTACATCTCCCAATTCTCTTTGATATTTTTTTTCTTTAAGCAAGTTGTGTTGTTCAACACTACCATGTTAATGGAAATGTTTCACCTCACACTCGATAACTTGGGGATACCCTAATTTTCTTAAATTTCAACAATCTTTAAGCTGTTAATCTGAATTTTATATTAGAATCGGAAACTTCACATTTATTACCAAAAATTGAGTGTTGTTTGAATAAGGAATGTACATGGTTTGACTTTTGAAGTCAAATGGCTGGGTCTTTTTTTTCTATTTAAAATTAATGCGTGTTCTTTGAAATATGAAGAAAAAACTGCCTAGTATATCGAATTGTAATAGTTACTAAGTACAGAACATTTGAGGGCAAAAGTCATAATGCAATAACAAAATCTGAATTTGATAAACAGTGAGTTTGACTTTTAATTAGAGTCTTATCGTTCTATGTAACGAAGAATTTATACCTGATGTCTTGAGCACAGATGTAGCTGAGAATCGTCAAAAATCACCAGATATGTCTTTCAACTGCACTGTAAGAACTCGCTTTGTTCTACAAGTATAGTTTGTTGTTGGTATACATATTCAAACCCATTTATGGACTGTCACTGCAAATTCAAGTTCTTGTTATTGCCTCAGTTAGTAATCTTACCTTTTCTAAAAAGCGCATGACTAATTTTTATCTATTTATTATAATAAATCTATTAGTATCTATCCTAATTCCTTTGATGTCTACATTGTCCAGTTGGCAATGACCATCGAATGGATGTAACTAACTGTAGTATTGATACAAAGAGCATAATCTTAGACCAAAATAGAAGCATCACTCATAAAACAGGCGACGAATTACCAACTTGTTATCAGATGTTTGTGTCATTTGAGAAACGAAATGGGGTCCCAACTCTTGGCAGATTTTGTATCGTGTAAAGTTTATTGTCAAAGAGGTAATAGCTTCTCATCTGATGCTTTTAAAAAGCACCAGAGTTGGTGGGTTTGAACCATTTACTTTTGGATCGGTCGGTTCAGGGTGCATTGGGTCCAAAGGGTATTATAAATGTCTAAAATCTGCTAATCGTTTTCTTAAACAGATTAGTGTATTGTTGAGATAATATAAATGTTGTAATCATGTTGACACTTACATATATAACAATAGAGATCTTGGACAAAGTGTGTCACGTCAACCCAACCCAAACCAAAAAAGTTACCTGTTTTGAACTCAACCCATATTTTTTGTTACTTAACCTGCCTGACTTTGCCAATTTTCCACCTTTATTAATGTCATTATATGACTTTCATTGAACTTGTACATAAGTCCGTGGACTTTAACTTTTCACATGAATATTTACAACAAAAACTCCTCTGACTTTATTGTTAACCATATTTCCCTTTTATCATGATCAGATACCTATAACTTGTATAAAAAACAAGTTCATGTAGGACTACATTATGTTTAAATACTTTTGGAGGGGATGGTTCGGTTGTTGAAACTAATAAAGAAGTAAAGAACGTTCTCTTTGGCCACAAGACTCCACTGTAAGTGGCTACTCATTGGCTTTTTTCTAATTTTATTTTATAATGATCATGTGTACCAAGTGTATTCTTTTTTATTACTTGTTTATGTGCAAATATAGGGAAAAAATCTGCTGTTCTAAGTGTGCCACCAGCAGGGGCTGCTTCCACAGTTAATGCATATGTGTTTTCATTTGGATGTCATTTTAAGGTTCTTCGATTTGGGGGCATAATCTTATAAAATACAAACTTGTTAACTGTTCTAGAGGTGGCAATATAAACCATTTGATTTTGAATTGGTTGTAGGCCAACTCGGGGTTCTAGACGTGGCAATTTCAACCATTTAATTTTTAAATTTTAGGCCAACTCGTAAGACGCCCGATATGTATTATAATGCATAAAACCTTCATAATCATTTTGTTCAAGAAATTAGAGTCTTTGGAAATAATACTATATTTGTGATCACCCTTTGACACTAATTTTTCTATTAAGAAAATGTTTATAGGCCAATCCAATGTCAGATATTTTGGCCCGTTACCCGAGCGAGCCTCCCATTTTGCCACTTCTAGCTGTTCATTCATCCATCTTGGCTGATTGTTGTGTTTTTTGTATGTGGTTCAAGTATGTAATGATCCTCAGCGTGATGGCGCTAGCTGAAATTGAAACAGAATATGTAGTAAATGATGTGAAGCATATATTTGACAAGCATGTTGTGTTCTGGTACAACTCTAGAAATGTAAGCTTAATTTAGGGAAAGATGGTTTTCAAGTAATTTGTATATTAATATAATTTGAAAAATCTGTTGTGGTTGTCTTTTTCTAGGTCACTGTTGTTGTAGATGCTTCAACAGCAGAAGAATTTATGGCAATCGAGGAACAAGAAGGGATCGGAGCTCTTGGAAGATTTTTCTAACGTGTTGAAATTCATTGTCAAAGAGGTAATAACTTCTAATTTCATGTTATTTAAAAGTACTACAGTAGGCAGTTTTGACCTATTTACTTTTGGATTGGTTGGTTTGAGTTACATTTGTCCATCCAAAAGGCATTTATAATGTGTAAGATCTTCTAAATTGTTTCTAAAACAATTGGACTATTTAAAAGTACTGTTGAGATAATATAATTGATATAATCATATTCACGCACACTTGCTAATTTTCCACCTCTATTAAAATAAGTTCACTATTTTCATTGAAATCGTACTTAAGTTTATGGACTATTTTTACATGAGTATTTTACAACCAAAAAATTCTCTAGTGTCTAGTTGATTTTTCTTAGAAACCATATTTTTTTGCTTTTTGGTAGAGGTGACTCAATGGATGGGTTCTGGTGGGTTGAGTAATGGGTCAAAACTGTCAAAATTTAACCACGAGTCAAAAAGAGCTTCGGCCTAAACTCTAATCACTCTTTTTATCCAATGTTTTGACTTTTGAAATCTATTAATGTGCAAAATATGGCTTCAAAGATACTTTATCACTACCCAAATAATCTATAGATCTTTTGCTAATAAAAACATTTAGGAGGTTTTTATGAGTTTGAGAATGCTTTATATAGCCTCCAATTTTCATTTGAACTGTTTTTATTTAAGCCCTCTAGTTAAATCCATTTGACATGTTAAATGTAAGACATATGGGTTGCAATTGCCACCTCATCCGTTTGTGTGTCGATATGTGATGGGGCGACACTGTATTTAAATATACCTGTTAAGTTTTATCGCCTAGACATCGTAGATAATTGAGAATTCTAATTTTTTTTTTCAATTTAAAGAATCAAAAAAATGTGCATAGAAATCAGTTCTTTTACGAGGAGAACAAGATAAAAAACTGAAGTCAATTTTTGGATGTAAGTTTAAATTTTGACAAAAAAAGTTTAATTACTTAAATTTAAGTTCTTTTCTTGGCTTAATTATCGATTAGAGGATTTACCTTGTATGTTGAAACTGATAAAGATATAAAAGATGATCTATTTGAGTTGCTAGGCATCCCTATCGTCAACCTAGAGATAGCTTGAAGAATTATGTAAGTGGTTGCTCATTGTTTTTTGATTTAGTTAATGATCATGTTTGCCGCAATTATCAATTATTATTATGTGTTTATGTGCAAAGAATCATTTGATAACACCCACTATAATTACTTTTCAATTTCGCCACCTCTACTAAAATCATTTCATGATTTTCATTGAACTCATTCATAGGTTCGTAGACTTTATTTTTACACACATATCTACAATAAAAGCTGTCACACTTTTCCCCTTGGAAGCTCACATCTTTGTTTATGGTCCTTGAATGGAACATTCTGAGAAAGTTGCCCACCTGGAATAACTTTCACCATCAAACACAATTAACCTTGGACGTCTACTCATTAATGACTAATGCCTTTGAGGTGTTTGAGATGAGGCATCCCTTATGTCTTGATTTCTTTCATGTGGACGTATGGGAGGATGTGGGAATCGTCCAAAAACATCACAAACAATAAGACTGGGCTGCATTGCCCTTAATAAGGTTTGCCTCAACGTCATAAACATGATAGGAGAGGATCTATGGTCATTAGTAACGCTTGAACCCTTGTACTAACCAATTTATTATCTTTATCCTTTAGGAACTCATGGCAATGTTTTATTTGACTCGAGTGGAGACTCTCGTAGACTCTCAGCTAAAGACATCTATTCTAATTATAAAACGTATTTCTTTGTAAATATACAATAATGTTTGAAGTATAGTCAAGGAAGAAGTCAAGGAAGAAGTCAAGATTTGGTAATAGAAAATACCTATAATGGTTTTTTCCAGTCATGTATAATCTTCTTAAAAAATACACCCTAAAAGATTACCGGAGAGCCTTGGCAGTGGTTCTTCTTTATGACTCCTATAGACACAGATGCCGCCGAAAAAACCAAGTAGCGCACACCATTGCTTTGTCAAGTCTATTTCGGATTCTATCATTGAAGTCATGATGTTCTTTAAAGGAGCTTGTATTATCATGTTAAATATTATTGCAAATGACCAAGATTAAATTCAAGTCAGGTACGAGTTTCACATCAGACTGAACATATTTACAAACACAAACCAAGCACCTGATAGTGAACACGACTAAATTAGCCTAGCATGGCGAGGATTGTTGTTGGTTGATGGATTTGAAAGTAGTAGTTGTAAATTTGATGTAGAGTTGCATGTGTCACCTAGTCTCTCTCTCTTTTTTTTTCCTTCGTTCTCTTACTTCCAGGTATGATAGTCATTAAAAACCGATCAAAAAGCACCAAATACATCAAGGTCAAGTCATTATGACGGGTCTCACTTGAAAACCGACCAAAAAGCCCATGTCCGGGTCTATTGTTATGTTTAAACTATGAAACTCGATGCTCGTTTATCGTTCAATCTTTTAGATGTTGTCATATACAATCATTTTAGGATACAAAATAGTTAAATGGGTTAAAAGTTAGCCTGCAAAGTCTGTTGAATATGACCCATTTGCGTGGACGTGTTCGTGGATTCGATTAACTGACCCATATAAATTTAGACTAAAACCATACTCATGCATAATTGTTATGTCATGTCATAATTTCACATACCAGAAACTTCAATATATGGATGGATTGTCAATATGACATCCACATACAGATGTTTGAAAAATTCAAATGTATTCTCTCTTTTATATTATGTTTTGTGAGCCAACTCAGGCTAGATCACACTCATGCTTGTTATTGGGCGTACAGGCCTAAAAGTTACATATAGACATGAAGGCGAATCCACAAGCGATGCAAAATTGTGAAATGGTAGCAATTTAGTCTTATATTTACCACTATGTTATAACCCGTTGTATTAAACGGGTTAAATAAAAAAGTATTAAACATTAATAAAAAGTTAGGAAATATAAAACATTATTTTGATGTAAGATATAATTAAAATTATGTTTGAATAAGTACTTTAGTTAATAAAATATTTTAATTATTTTTTTTAAACTTTCATTTTAAAAAGTGTTTTCCAAAACTCTCATTTTAGAAATATGTTAAGTAACATTTCGTTCTAAGAATATTATTTTTGAAAAATGTCATTAATAAAAATCTCATTATTTCAAAACTATGGGTTTTAGTTATTTTTGTTTTATAAATAATTTTTCATATATTAATAAAAGTTTGCTTTAATAAAATATCATTTTTATAAAGATTTTTATTTTATAAAAATGGTTATATATAAGACTTTTATCAAATGAAAAATCCATTTTAGAATATTTGACATGTGTAAAAAGATGCGTATTCATAGTTTTTGAAACTCTTTTTTTCTTTCAAAAAAGTGTGATTTTTAATCAAATTATTTAGCTTTTAATTAATAGAAAATATGTTTTTAGAAAAATTTGAAATGTTTAAATTAAGAGAGAAAGAAAAGAGGAGAAGGAGAGAGAGAAAGAATTTAGTAATTAGTTATTTTAGTTTTTTAAAAATTAATAAATAATTTGAGCGGAAAAATAAAGTATAGAATTAATGTGATTGTGACTGTGTCACCTAATGTAATCATTAATTAGTATAAATTTCATAAATTTAAAAATATACTAACATGAAATGTTGTAACTAAATATTACTTGTTTTTGTTTTTGTGTCTTGGTCACACAGGAAATACTTGAGAGTGATTTATAGAATTACTTATGTTGATGATTTCTTTAGTTTGGTTTGATTGCGGATTTAGTCCATGACTTTAAAAAATTACGGATTTGATTGTAGTCTTTCTCGATCTTTTAACATTTTTGGTTCGCTAAAACTCTAAAAGTACACGTTAATGTTAAAAATAAAATTGGATTTTAATAATTCAAACTATTAACTATTGATCAATATTAATCCCAACTAGTAGTTTGATCAGTACTAATCCCAACTTTCGATTTTGTTACTAATAACAGTCTCAGTCTAACTGTTCGTTAACTCTGTTAGTTTTTAGGACGTATTATGTGACGTGGCTCGTGACATGATGTATAACATAAATATAATTAGAAATATAAATATAATTCTCAATTTTTTAATAAAAAATTATTTTTTGAAGTTATTTAACGTCAATCTTTTGTCGCTGATAGAGTAGCTTGGAGACAAAGATACGCGAAAATTAAATTATATATTATATATTTTATTTTAGTTATGTAATACGCCATGTCACATACCACGTCATGAGCAACGTTACGTGCCACGTCATAAAAAACTAACAGAGTTAACGAACAGTTAGACTGTGACTGTTATTGATAACAAAATCAAAAGTTAAAATTAATAATAGTTAAACTGTTAGTTGAGATTAATATTTACCAATAATCAATAATTTTGATTATTAAAATTTAATTTTACATATTAAAAAACAAAAGAAGAAAAAAAACAAACAAAATTCTCACGGGTCCCACAAATAATTACAGTATAAAGATATATAAAATAATAAAGATCCCTATGGTCCCACTCCAAATCCCCTCTCTTTCTTTCTTTTTCAATGATGACATTTGTTTCTCATAATGGAGAGTCAGAGATCAATTACTACACACGTCTCTAAAGAGTTTTCATGGTTTCAAACAGGTCAAAGGCTCTATCACATAATTGGGAAGCTTGGAATCGTTTTTCATATTATGAGTTAATGGTGTGTTTGTTGTTTTTTTTTTTTTTTTTTTTATAATTTTGATTTTTATTTCAGTTGAGTTGGTGTTTGGAATTACTTATTGAAAACTCTTTTTAACTTTTGAAAAAAAAATAAGTTTAAAGAAGTGAAAATATGTTTGGATGGAGATGAAGATGTGAGGAGAAAAAAGAGTTTTTTAAAAGTTAAAAATTTTAACTTTTCAAAACTTCTTTTGAGAAGGCAAAAGGAGGTGTAAATAAGCAATCCCAAACATGACCTGAGTTTTATGTTTATGTACCATGCTCTTTAACCAGGGTTTCATATTTATGTACCTTGCTTTTTAGCCACCGGCTAAATGCTTTTTGGCGATTTATGAAACCCTTTTATATTAAAAAATAAATAAAGACAAAATCTTACGAGCCTCTTGCTATAAAACATTTTATATTTTTCTAATAAACAATAACAATAACGTTTTTAAGTAAAAAATTGCATATTAAATTAAAAGATTTTTATTTCAAAAGAAAAAGCGAATCTTTCAAATCCGAGACAAAAATATAACCAATTTAATTGGAGACGTAAACAAAACGCGAATCTTTCAACTCCAACGGTCTTCTTCACCCGCGATATAAGTATATAAACCCTAAACCCCATTTCTCAATTCTCATTCACAACCTAAATAACCAAAAGCCCTAATTGTTTTTGATCATCGGGTGATTTCGTTTGGAACAACAAGAATTGTTTTTGTTTGCTGCAAGATTATGTGAGTATTGTGGGTTTTTTAATTAGCAGTGAATCATCAGAACTCACGACCAATTTCTATTCTTCTTCTTTCAATCACGCAGCAAGAACACGAACCCAGGTATGCTTTGAATCTCTGTTGTTATATACAGACACTTTCATGGATTCTGACGATCAACTGATTCTTGACGGTATCCACTCTTGAATTTGTTAGTTCGTTAACTAATGCGTTAATTTTATCGATTCTAAGGTTTCCGTTGCGAAAACCCTAGAATTGATCAATCTAAAAGTTTCCATTGCGAAATCCTAGAGTTTTTGAGTTTTTTATTGTACGTTCCATCTTGTATGAGTTAGTCTAACATCTTTCAAGCATAATATATAATACTATATTGTTTACATAATTGCATGATTATAGGTTTTTTTTTCTGCTCAGATGCTATGGTACACGAATCCTCTTAATGAGACCCATCTTTACATCTTCCTCTCTGAGTGCGTTTTTTTTTCAGCAAGAACACGAACCCAGGTATGCGTTTTATCTATGTTGTTATATACAAATACTTACATGGATTTTGACGATCATTAGCTCGTTAATTAATGTGGTAACTCTATTGATTGTAAGGTTTTCATTGCGAAACCCGAGAATTGATCAATCTAAAAGTTTTCATTGAGAAAAACCCTAGAGTTTTTTCGTTTTTTTTAATTATTGTTCCATCTTGTACGAGTTAGTTTTCTGCCTCTCCGAGTACAAGAATTCTCTAAATGAGACCAATCTTTACTTCTTCCTCTCTGAGTGCCTGATGCAGAAAATAGGATGATTCT
Organism: Flaveria sonorensis; assembly: GCA_025506505.1. Classification (NCBI taxonomy): domain Eukaryota; kingdom Viridiplantae; phylum Streptophyta; class Magnoliopsida; order Asterales; family Asteraceae; genus Flaveria; species Flaveria sonorensis. The sequence goes on along the minus strand of CM046424.1, from coordinate 70,068,255 downwards.
AGCTGACTTAAATAAAGTGTAGTTGATATTGCTCTAATTTCATCTTTGTTAAAGAAACCAATATTGCATCTTTGGATTTCACAAAATAATAACGTCTGATGTTGAATGATGTTCCTGAATACAATTCCTTATCTCACACCCATAACCCTTATATTTGCATCTGATGAAGTTGTTTATGTTGAATATTGTATTTTTCAATGATTTTGCTTTGTTTGTTTTTAAAATCTTTATTGTTCTTTCATGAATATTGTATCTTTCTTCTGTTTCACAGCTGTAAAAGTCCTCAGCCTGGGTGGAGATAACCGAAGCTGAAACAGAAAATGCAGTACAACAGCCTCTGTAACAGTCAGCCCATATACATATTTGCAGTATATGGGTCAGTAGACATCTCTGTAACAGTCCTCAGTCCCTGCAGAGCTAACTGAAGCTGAAACAGAAAATGTAGTAAATGTAACGCATCAGTACTACTGTACAATTGTTCTACAGGAGCAGTTACTAGAAATTGTAACCTTAATTTTGTGGAAGCTTCTTTTCAAGTATTTTATATATTTTGAACTAAATTATAATGCCTCTCATCTTAAATCATGGATGCCTGTTTAACTCATTTTAGCTGTAGATGCTTCTGAAGCAGAAGAATTTGCTGAGGTAGTAGCACCAAGCTGTTGAAAGTCCTACTGGGTAAATACCCTGGTCAAATGTTTTTTGCATTTGAGAAACCCAGGTGTTGGCATATTTTCTAACGTGTTGAAGTTTATTTTCAAAGAGGTAATAATGTTATCTGATGTTACTAGGAAGTCCTAGAGTTGGCAAATTTGACCCATTAACTATTGAATCTGTTGATTTGGGTTAATGTGTCAAATGGGTCCAAAATATATTTTTATTTGTTTATGTTTTAGTATAGGTACCTACAGAAGAACCATCTGTTCTGCAAGGAAGTCCCAGCCACTTGCTGAGGAAAAATCTGCTGGCAAATGCTTACTGCTCTTGGTGCGCCACCAGCAGGGCCCACTTCCATTGTTGATGCATATAAGAAGCTTCTATAATATAATTCAGAGTCTTCTTCATTTTGGACTGCTTTTTAAGGTTCTTTGATTGGACGTCATAATATAAAATATAGACTTTTGTCGCTGACTCACTTCTATTTTATTTTTTCCTTGTGTAAAAATGTTGTGAAGCTAGCTGAAGCTGAAACAGTCCTCTACCCTGGTGCTCGATGCTGAAACAGAGTATGCAGAAATGTTCTGAAGCACATATTTGACATGCTTGTTGAATTCCAGTACAACTGTACAAATACGATAACAGAGCAGTTATTGTAAAATGGAAGCTTAATTTAGAGAAAGCTGCTTTTCAAGTAAATTATTTAAATTAAATATCTCTCATCTTAAGCTTTGATACCTGCTTTTGGTCATTCTTGTAGATGCTTTGGAAGCAGAAGAATTTGCTGAGTTAGCATATGATACACCCTGTCATACGTTTGTGGCATTTGACGTTTGATGTCAAAGAGGTAATAACTTCTCATCTTAAAGCTAGAAGTTTTTAAGAAGCCTATCTTGAGCAACTCACGTGCAGCTTTGCTCGTTTACATCTCTGACATTCCATTTTTCCATCTGTCATAATCAGTCATGACTTCCATTGAACTTGTATAAAGTCACTACACTTTTATTTTACATGAATATTTTTAACAGAAAAAGTTCCAGAGACTATTTTCAACAGATTTCTCCTTGTTCTTGTGTGATCAAGTCCCTAAACTTATAAAACTCTGACACATATGCCCCTTTTATTTGCTACTAATGTGGCAATGAATTTATAGATCTTACCGAGCCACGTATATTTGTTCTTTTGAGGTGTTGCTTGTATGATGATGACAATGAGGTTAGTTGCATTTGTGACAAGAGGTTTTGTTGTTTATACATAGTTAAAACATGTTTTTCAAGCCTTGAACATTTTATAGGTTCTTTTGGAGCCAATTTTGAAGAATTTATGTAAGTGCCTGCTCATATTTTTTATTTTATTTTATTAATGATCTTGTCTGCCTCAGTTATTTGTTTATCTGTGATAGTTCTGTACACAAGAAGCAAAGTCTCAGCCGCTTTTACAGTTGATGCATTTGAAACTACTACAATTCCAGAGCTTTCTTTGTTCAGCAGGTTTGAAGGTTCTTCGATTGGAAATAATTTTAGTAAATGCAAACTTGTTACCTCTTCTTAGAGGTGACAATTCGGCCATTTGATTATCAATTGGTTTGATGGGGGTTAGGGGATTATATTATATCTCGAAGGGAAAAAATAGCTTAAAATGAAATGGGTTAAATGGGATGAACGTGTTTAAGTATGCACAATGTGTATCATTATGCATAATACCTCCTAAATCATTCTATTCAAGAAAATAGTTTCTTTTTTGAAATAACACAATCTTGAATCATACTTTGACTCTGATTATTTATACAAAAAGTGTTTTAGGCCAACCAGTCCAACCTGTTACTGGAGCCGCTGCTTTTGCCACTTTTACCGGCTTTTACTTCCATTTTGGCTGATTATCATATTCTTGAATGGGGTTCACAACTGTAACAGTCCTCAGTCTGGGTGGAGCTAACCAAAGCTAAAACAGAAAATGCAGTATCTGTTGTGAAGTACATGTTTGCAAGCGTGTTGTGTTCCACTACAACCGTACAAATAGAGAAGGCTACTATTTGTAGATGCTCCAGAGATAGAAGAATTGGCTGAGGTGGCAACCAAACCATTGATAGCCATATGATACAACTGGTCAATCGTTTGTGGCTGTTGGCAGAATATCTAACTTGTTGAAGCTTAATGTCGAAGAGGTATGACTTTCTTATATGATGCTATTAAAACGTACCAGAGTTGCCAAAATTTGACCCATTTACTTTTGGATCGGTCAATTTATTTTACGTTTGTCTAGGGTATCTTTTAATGTTTGAAATCTGCTAAAATGTTTTCTTATACAGATTAGCGTATTATTGACTATTGAGATAATATAAATGTTGTAATCATGTTGACACAATTTTTAACAGTAGAGATCTTAGACAAAGTGTCTTAAGTCAATACAACCCAAGGCGTAAAATTTACATGTTCCGACGTCAGGTTGTTTTTCTTGTTACCCGAACTACCTGAATTGCCAATTTTTCTTGTTTACATGAATATTAACGACAAAAACTCCCCAGACTTGACTTTTAATATATTTCTCTTTGTTTTTGTGTGACCAAGTCCCTAAAATTATAAAAGCTCTACAATTATGCCCCTTTCTCATGATTATTTATTAGGTCCCTAAACTTGTATAAAAACAAGATGCAAATGGGTGTCACATATTGTACATGCTAGAGGTTTTTTTTCCTAGGTATTATCTTGTGTTGTCTTTTCGTTAAGAGGTTGCCAAAATGGCACACAATGTACATGCTAGAGTTTTTCTTCCTAGGTATTATCTTGTGTTGTCTTTTCGATAAGAGGTTGCCAAAATGGTTGGGGTGGGTTGAGTAATGGGTCAAAATGGTCAGACTTTATGTGCAAGTCAAAACGAGTAGGGCCAACCTACAATCATTTCTTTATTCATGTCTTTAAATTTGAATATTAATGTGCAAAATATGATTTACTAAAACAGTTATTACTACAAAAAATAATACAGATCTATTTTAATAAAAGCATTTAAGAGGATTTATACACTTCGTATGACTTCCAATCAATTGATTCATTTTCTTGTTAGGTAGACCCTCTAGCTTTCATCCACTTGACCTGCTAGATGTAATAAATACATGGGTTGAAATTGTCACCTTACCAATTTAAAGATGTAGAGGACTCTCTCTTTGGGTTATACATAGTTAAAAACATGTTTTTTTCCAACCATGAATCCTTTATAGGTTCTTCTGAAGCCAATTCCGAAGAAATTATGTAAGTGCCTGCTCATAGTTTTTATTTTATTTTTAATAATGATTTTGTCTGCCTCAGTTATATGTTTATCTGTGAGTATAGGAACCTACCGAAGAACCATTTGATATTAGTTTTGTACCCAAGAAGTAAAGTCTCAGCCACTTGTAGAGAAAATCTGTTGGTAAAAATACATTGCTCTCAGTGCACTAGCTCCAGCAGGGCCACTTTTACAGTTGATGCATATGGAAACTACTATAATAGTATAATCTATTCCAGAGCTTTATTCATTCAGACAGCTTTTTTAAGGTTCTTTGATTGGATATAATGTCATTAAATGCATACCTCTCACTTGTTCTTAGAGGTGACAATTCGGCCATTTGATTATGAATTGGTTTGATGGGACCAGGGGTTATATTATATCTCTAAGGGATGGTGTTTTAAGATGCCCAATGTGTATTATAATTCATAAAACCTTCTAAATCTTTCTATTCAAGAAAATGGGTTCTTTTTGAAATAACTAAATTTTGAATCATACGTTGACCGATTAAATATACAAAAGTGTTTCAGGCCATCCAATCCAACCTGTTTTGGCCTGTTACTTGAGCCGCTGCAATTGCCACTTCTACCTGCGTTTTCTTCCATCTTGTATGTGGTTCACATCTGTAACAGCCCATAGTCTTGGTGGAGCTAGCGAAGCTGAAACAAACGATGCAGAAAATGTTGTGAAGTACATATTTGACAAAGATTCTCTCATGTTAATAATGGATGCCTGTTTTTTTAGGTCATTGTTTTTGTAGATGCTTCAGAAGCAGAGGAATTGGCTTCGGTGGCAACCAAACCATTAAAAGCCATATGATACACCTGATCAAATGTTTGTGGCATTTGAGAAACCAGAAGAGTTCCAGCTGTTGGCAGATTATCTAACATGTTGAAGTTTGATGTCAAAGAGGTAATAACTTCTCATATGATGCTAACTGGATGGGTATTATTGAGATGATATAAATGTACTGATTGTATTGACACTTATTTTAACAGTAGAGATCTTGGATGAAGTGTCTTAGGTCAACCCAACCCAAGGCGTAAAAAAAAATGTTCTGACCTCGGCCAATTTTTCTTATTTACATGAATATTAAGAACAAAGAGTCCCCAGATTTGACTTTTAATGTATTTCTCCTTTTTCCGTGTGACCAAGTCCCTAAACTTATAAAAGCTCTACAAATATGCCCCTTTCGCATGAATATTGATTAGGTCCCTAAACTTGTATAAAAACAAGATGCAAATGGGTGTCACATGTTGTACGTAGTAGAGTTTTTTTCCTAGGAATTACCTTGTGTTGACTTTTTGTTAGAGGGTGCCAAATTGGTGGGGTGGGTTGAGTAATGGGTCAATATGGTCAGACTTTAGGTGCGAGTCAAAACAAGTAGGCCAACCTACAATCATTATTTTTATTCAGGTCTTTAAATGTGAAAATTAATGTGCAACATATGATTTAGCAAAAAAATTATTACTACGGATATAATATAGATTTTTTTTAATATATCAACATTACTTTAAGGTGGATTATCTTTTATTTGGTACTGATGTGGGCATGATTTTATATATTTTACTGCAGTCCTGTATAGTCATTCTTCCGAGGCGGTTGCATGTATGTAATGATGATGAGGTTAGCTGCATTTGTGACAATAGGTTTTGTTGTTTATACATAGTAATTAGTAAAAACATACTTTTTCAAGCCTTGAACCCTTTATAGGTTCTTCTGTAGCCAATTTTGAAGAAATTATGTTAGGGCCTGCTCATAGTTTTATTTATTTATTTATTTTATTTTATTAAAGATCTTGTCTGCTTTAGTTATTTGTTTATCTGTGAGTATAGGAACCTACAGAAGAACCATTCGGACATCTTTCAGGGTCTTTGATTGAAAATAATTTTAATAGATACAAGATTGTTACCGTTCATAGAGGTGACAATTCTGGCCATTTGATTATGAATTGGTTTGATGGGGTCAGGTTATATTGTATCTCTAACGGAAAAAATAGCTTAAAATGAAACGGGTCAACTGGAAGAACGGGTTTAAAGATGCCCAATGAGTATTATAACGCATAAAACCTTCTATGTATAATGTGTCATGCTTGAGAATGCAAAGTCATTCAGTGAACACATAGACTAAATCTGGTGTTTGGTTAAATCTTTGAAGAAATGAAGGTAACTGAGCTTACATTTTTTTATTATTATATCAACATTAATCTAAGGTGGATTATCTCTTATTTGCCACTAATGTTGGCATGATTTATATATTTTTACTGCAGCCCAGTATATTCGTTCTTTTGAGGCGGTTGCTTGTATGATAATGACAATGGGGTTAGTTGCATTTTGGAAAATAGGTTTTGTTGTTTATACATAATTAAAACATGTTTTTTTTTCAAGACTTGAATCCTTTATAGGTTATTCTGAAGCCAATTTTGAAGAAATTTTGTAAGTTGCTCATAGTTTTTACTTTATTTTATTCATGATTTTGTCTGCCTCAGTTATTTATTTGTTTATATGTGGGTATAGGAACCTACAGAAGATCCATTTGATACTAGTTCTGTACCCAAGAAGTAAAGTCTCAGCCACTTGGAGAGAATTTTGCTGGTAAAAATACAGTGCTCTCAGTGCACCTCCAGCAGGGTTCTTTGATTGGATATAATTTAATTAAATGCAAAGCTGTTACCTGTTCTTAGAGGTGGCAATTCGGCCATTTGGTTATAAATTGGTTTGATGGGGGGTCAGGGGTTATATCATATCTCTAAGGGAACGAGTTTAAAGATGCCTAATGTGTATTATAATTCATAAAACCTCCTAAAATCATTCTATTCAAGAAAATGGATTCTTTTTGAAATAACAAAATTTTGTATCATACCCGTTGACTAATTATTTATTCAAAAGTGTTTAAGGCCATCCAATTTAACCTGTTTTGGCCTGTTACTTGAGCTGCTGCATTTGCCACTTTTACCTGAGTTTTCTTCCATCTTGACCGATTATCATGTTCTAGTATGTGGTTCACATCTGTAAGTCTGTAACAGCCCTCAATCTGGGTGGAGCTAGCGAAGCTGAAACAGAAAATGCAGAAAATGTTGTGTAGTACATATTTGACAAGCATGTTGTGTTCCAGTACAACTGTACAAATAGAGAAGGCTGTTTTTCATTTAAATTACATATTAAAAAGAATCTCTTATCGAAATAATGGATTTCTGTTTTTTAGGTCATTATTTTTGTAGATGCTCCAGAAGTAGAAGAATTGGCTGAGGTGGCAACCAAACCATGGAAAGCCATATGATGCACCTGGTCAAACGTTTGTGGCATTTGAGAAACCAGAAGAGTTCCGGATGTTGGCAGATTTTCTAACATGTTGAAGTTTGATGTCAAAGAGGTAATAAGTTCTCATATGATGCTAACAGGATTAGGGTATTATCGAGATGATATAAATTTAGTAATCGTATTGACACTTATTTTAACTGTAGAGATCTTGGATGAAGTGTCTTAGGTCAACCCAACCCAATGCATAAAAATTACCTGTTCTGACCTCAGCCTGTTTTTCTTGTTACCTGACGGCCTGACTTGCCAATTTTTCTTGTTTACATGAATATTAACATCGAAGAGTCCCCAAAGATTATTGATTAGGTCCCTAAACTTGTATAAAAACAAGACGCAATTGGGTGTCACATATTGTACGTCCTAGACTTAGTTTCCTAGGAATTATCTTGTGTTGCCTTTTTGTTAGAGGTTGCCAAATGGGTGGGTTGGGTAATGGGTCAAAACGGTTAGACTTTAGGTGTGATTCAAAAAAAGTAGGGCCAACCTACGATCATTTTTTTATTCAGGTCTTTAATGTGAAAATTAATGTGCAACATATGATTTACCAAACTATTTATTACTACAGATATAATATAGGTCTTTTGTTTAATAAAAGCATTTTCTTGTTAGTTAAACCGTTTAGCTTAATCCACCTGACCTGCTTAAATCATTGGTTGAAATTGTCACTTCGCCAATTTATATACTCTTGAGGAGATGGTTCAGTTGTTGAAAATGGTAAAGATGTAAAGGACTCTCTCTTCTGGTCAGTAGACATCCCCTGGTGAACCTGGAGACTAGTTGAAAGATTATGTAAGTGGCCGCTAACTATTTTTTTGATTTTATTAATGATCTTGTCTGACTGTTTATCTGTGAATACACGTATCTACAGAAGAACTATCTGATATCCGTACTGTAATCAAGGAAGTCTCAGCCACTTGCAGTGAAAAGTCTTTCGGTAAACAGCCCACTACTGTGGGTCCACTTCTGCAGTTGATGCATATGTGAAGCTTCTATAATATATATCAGAATTTTTTTCATCTAAACAACTTTTAAGGTTCTTCGGTTGGGCATGATCTTTTTAAGCTTTTTATGGTAAAAAAACCCACTACTCTTGGTCCATTTGTTACCTGTTGAGGTGGCAATTTCAACCATTTGATTATGAGGGGACATGCTACATGAACCTCAATTTCAATTTCAGCTTTTAAGTGCTCTAGTTTAAACTCCATTTAACTTTTCTAAATGCACGTTTATAAGTGTTCCCAGTCTAAACCTCTGTTTAGCTTTTTAAATGCCCACTTGAGAGATGTTCCACTTTTTAAACGGTCATTTGACACCGGAAGGTTGTGGGTTGGGGGGGGGGGGTGAATTGGTTGATGTGGGTCTGGCAGTTATACTTTATTCTTGACATATAAAAAAGCTTAAAATGAGATGGGCCAAATGGTTGAAAGACACGCCCAATGTGTATTATAATGCATAAAACCTCATAAATCATACTTATACACTAAATATTAATAACAAAGTGTTTCAGGCCAACCCCATCCGACCTGTTTTGGAGTGCTGCCCGAGGCTCCCACTTTACCATTTCTACCTGTTTTTTCTTCCATCTTGACTGATTATTGAATTCTTATATATGTGGTCAGTCGTCAGTCCATGTAGAACTAACTGAAGCTGAAACAGAAAATGCAGTAAATGTTGTGAAGCACATATTTGACAAGCATGTGCAAATGCGCTAGTGGAGCAGTTACTAGAAATTGTAAGCTTAATTTTGTGGTAGCTTCCTTTTAAATATCTTATATTTAAACTAAAACACCGCTCATCTTAATCATAGATGCCTAATTCTGTTTTTTCTTCCAAGCTGTTGGCATATTTTCAAACATGTTGAAGTTTATTGTCAAAGAGGTAGTAACGTCTCATCTGATGTTACTAAGAAGTACTAGAGTTGGAAGTTTTGACCCATTAACTATCGGATCAGTCAACTTGGATTAACTTGTCAAATGGGCCAAAAAGTATTTTTATATTTTTAGCTGTGAATAACTAAATATAGGTACCTACAGAAGAACCATTTGATATCAGTTCTGCAAGGAAGTCTCTGCCACTTGCGAAGAAAAATTCTGCTGGTAAAAGCCCAATGCTCTTGGTGCACCAACGCCTCCAGCGGGGCCCACTTCCACAGTTGATGATTAGAAGCTTCTATAATCTGTTCCAGATTTTTCTTCATTTTGGACAGCTTTTTAAGTTTCTTTGATTGGATGTAATCATGTAAATTACAAACTTGTTTCCTGTGTCTAGAGGTGGCAATTTTACTCTTAATGGGTGAAAGGCTCCAAATGTTTTTATAATGCATTAAACCTCCTATATCATTCTATTTAAGAAAATAGTTTCTTTATGAAATAATACAGTATTTGTGATCATGCTTTGATCCTCATTATTTGTAAAATAAGTGTTTCAGGCCAACCCAATCTGAACTGTTTTGGCCTGTTTCCTGAGCCGCCCATTTTGTCACTTCTATATTTTCTTTCCATGTTGGCTGATTGTTGTGTTCTTGTATGTGGCTCAAATCTGTAACAGTCCTCTGCCGGGGTGGAGCTAACAGAAGCTTTTGGTCACTCTTGTAGATGCTTTGGAAGCAGAAGAATTTGCTGAGTTGGCAACCAAGCCATTGAAAGCCCTACCATATGAGACACCCTGTCATACGTTTTTAGCATTTGAGAAACCAGAAGGGTCACAACTGTTGGCAGGTAATAAGTTCTCATCTTATGTTATTAAAAATTCCTAGAATTGGTAATTTTACCCATTTGCTTTTGGATCCGTCTATTCTAGTTGCAACATTTTCAGATGGTCCAAAGGGTATATGTATTGTGTAAAATCTTCTAATGTGTTGAAGTTTGATGTCAAAGAGGTAATAACTTCTCATTCTTGAAACTGGTTTCTAGGTTGAACATGAGATTTTTGGTAACTCAAATAGAAAGCCCCATACATGTCTGTACAAATGTGCTACAGGAACAGTTACTAGAAATTGTAAGCTTAATTTTGTGGAAGCTTCTTTTAAAGTAGTTTATATATATTAAATTAAATTATAATGCCTCTCATTTTAATCATGAATGCCTGTTTAGGTCATTTTAGCCGTAGATGCTACTGAAGAAGAAGAATTTGCTGAGATAGTAGCACCAAGCTGTTGAAAGCCCTAATAGGTAAATACCCTGGTCAAATGTTTCTTGCATTTGAGAAACCAAGGTGTTGGCATATTTTCTAACATGTTGAAGTTTATTTTCAATTAGGTAATAACGTCTTATCTGATGATAAAAAAGTCCTAGAGCTGCCAATTTTGACCCATTAACTATTAAATCATTTGATTTGGGTTAATGTGTCAAATGGGTCCAAAAGATATATTTATTTGTTTATGTTTAAATATAGGTACCTACAGAAGAACCATCTGTTATGCAAGGAAGTCTCAGCCACTAGCAGAGGAAAAATCTGCTGGTAAATGCTTACTGCTCTTTGTGCGCCACCATCTTAAAGCTAGAAGTTTTTAAGAAGCCTATCTTGAGCAACTCATGAGCAGCTTTGCTCGTTTACATCTCTTACATTCCATTTTTCCACTTGTGTCATAATCAGTCATGGCTTCCATTGAACTGTACAAAGTCACTACAGTTACTAGAGTTTTAGACATTACACACTGTAGTTACTAGAGTTTTTTCCCGGGGTTTATCTTGTCTTGCCATTTTGATAGAGATGGCCTAATGAGTGGGTCGGACTGGGTTGAGTAACGGGACTAATGAGTACACTTTGTATGGCTTCCAATCTGTTCGTACCATTTGACCCTTTTTTGTTTTAGTTAGACCCCTTAGCTTATTCCATTTAACCTGCATATATGAGTTGAAATTGCCATCTCAGCAATTTATATATAGGTTCGGTTTGGGCTAAACTGTAATTAAATAATACATATTGGAGGAGATGGTCCAGTCATTAAAATTGATTAGCATGGAAAGGACTTTCTCATTGGGTCACTAGACATCCCCTTCGTCAATCTAGAGACTAGTTTAGAGAATTATGTAAGTGGTTGTCCATAGTTTTTTATTATCATTATCCATCTTTATTATTTGTTTATGAGCTGATATAGGAACCTAGAGAAGAACCGTTTGATATCAGTTTACTACCAAAGGAAGTCAAGTCTCAGCCACTTGCAGAGATAAAATTTGCTGGTAAAAAGCCCAGTGCTCTCGGTGCGGCATCAGCGGGGCCTACCTCCACATTGCATATGGGAAGCTACTATAATCTATTTCAGAGTTCTCAACATTTGGATGGCTTTTTAAGGTACTTTGCTTGGACATAATCTTCCAAAATACAAACTTGTTACCTGTTTTTAAAGGTAGCAATTTTGACCATTTGATTATGAATCGGTTGATGGGGGGACTGGGGGTTATATTTTATCTCTACGGCTCTACTGGAAAAAAGATAGCTTACAATGTAACGGGCCAGATGGGTTGAACCTGTTAAAAGACACCCGAATGTGTATTATAATGCATAAAGCCTCCTAAATCATTCTATTCAAGAAAATAGATTCTTTTTGAAATAGTACAATATTTAAAATCATTCTTTGACACTAAATGTTGATAAAAAGTGTTTTAGGCCCACCCAATCCAATCTGTTTTGGCCCATTACCTGATCAGTTCCACATGTTTTATCTTCCATCTTGGCTGATTACCGTGTTCTTGTACATGGGTCAAAATGTAAGCTTAGTTCATGGAATGCTCGTTTTCTAGTGAATTACATATTAAAATAAATTATTAAATCGTTTTCTAGTGAATTATATATTAAAATAAATTATTAAATTCTCATCTTAATCATGGATTTTGGTCCTTGTTGTACATGGTTTGGAAGGAGAAGAATTTTCTATGGTGGCAACCAATCCGCTTGGTCAAGTGTTTGTGGCATTCAAGAAAGGAGAAGGGGTCCGAGCTGTTGGCAAGATTTTCTAACGCGTTAAAGCTTATTGTCAAAGAGGTAATGACTTCATCTCATGTTATCAAAAAGGATTAGAGTTGGCAATTTTGGCCAATTTAAATCTAGATTGGTCAATTCGGGTTAAGGGGTTGAAGGGTATTTTTGAATATGTTAAATCTTCTAATTCGTTTTTTAAAGAGACTAGGATATTATTAGGTAATATAAATCTTATATATATACCTGTAGAGATCTTGGACAAAGTGTTTTAGGTGAACCCAACCCGAACCGGAGAATTACCTATTTTGACCTCAACCCTTTTCTTCTAACCTGACCTCCTCTCTTGCTAATTCTCCACCTTTATTACAGTCCCATGACTTCCATTGAATTCGTACATAAATCCACAGACTCTATTTTTACATGAATAAATACAACAAAAAGTCCCTAGACTCTGTTTTTAACTAATTTCTTCTTGTTTTAGTATGATCAAGTCCTTACAAATACTTCCCTTTTGCATGTTCATTCTCTAAAGTTGTATAAGACAAGATGAAGATGATGTTGTATAAAACATGTATTTCCAAGCCTTGAACCCTTTATAGGTTCTTCTATAGCCAATTTTGAAGAAAGTTATGTAAGTTCCTGCTCTCATAGTTTTTATTTATTTTACTAATGATCTTGTGTACCTCAGTTATTTGTTTATCTGTGAGTATAGGAACCTAAAGAAGAATCATATTATATTAGTTCTGTACCCAAGGAAGTTAAGTCACTGTTCCTCAGCCACTTGGAGAGAAAATCTGCTGGTACAAAGATACTGTTCAGTGCCCCCCAGCAAGGCCACTTTTACAGTTACTACCATAATCTGTTCCAGATCTTTCTACATTCAGACAGCTTTTTAAGGTTTCTTGATTGGACATAATCTTACTATATTTAAACTTGTTACCAGTTCTTCGAGGTGACAATTCTGGCCATTTGATCATGAACTGGTGTTTTGGTGGTCAGGGGGTTATATTATATCTCTAAGGGAAAAAAATTGCTTAAAATGAAACGGGTCAACTGGGCGGAACAGGTTTAAAGATGCCCAATGTTTATTATAATAATGCATAAAACATTCTATTTAATGGATTCTTTTTGAAATAACAAAATTTGAATGATACTTTGACTCTGATTATTTATACAAAAAGTTTTTCAGATCAACCAATCCAACCTGTTTTGGCCTGTTACTTGAGGCACTGCACATACCACATCTTTCTTTTACTTCCATCTTGGCTGATTATCAGGTTCTTGTATGTGGTTCACATCTGTAAAAGTCCTCGGTCTGGGTGGAGCTACTGAAGCTGAAACAGAAAATGCAGTAAATGTTGTGAAGTACATATTTGACAAGCATGTTGTGTTCCAGTACAACTGTACTAATAGGGGAGGCTGCTTTTCATTTAAATTACATATTACAAAGAATCTCTTATATTAATAATGATGCCTGTTTCTTTAGGTCATTTTTTTGTAGATGCTTCAGACGCAGAAGAATTAGCTTAGGTGTCAACCAAACCATTGAAAGCCATATGATACACCTGGTCAAACGTTTGTGGCATTTGATAAACCAGAAGGGTCCCAGCTGTTGGCAGATTTTCTAACATGTTGAAGTTTGATGTCAAAGAGGTAATAACTTCTCATATGATACTATTGAAAAGTACCATAATTTCCAAATTTGACCCATTTACTTTTGTATCGGTCAATTCGGGTCCAAAGGGTATCTTTTAATGTTTGAGATCAGACATGTATGGGTTGAAATTAGCACCTCACCTATGTGGGGGTTTGTGATAGGGCTGCACTATATTTAAGTACTCATAGAGGAGATGGTTCAGTCCTTGAAACTCATAAGGACGTCATGGATTTGGTCTCTAGACATCCCCCGGTCAACCTAGAGACTTGTTTGTAGAACTATATTTCTGCTTTCAAAATCCCAAAGCCTGTTGCCAATACCGTTTGATCCATATCCAATGAAAGTGTACTTATTAGCTTTAGCATCAAGTTTGTCACCATCTTTCACTAGATCATAAGCACTGCCCCAAATACTTTCAAATGCTCATAGTTAACTACTTTTCCTCTTCATTCTTCTTCTGGTATCTTGAATCCCAATGCTACTGATAATCCCTGATTAATTAAATAAGCAACAATATTGAGTGAATCAGCCCAGGACATCTTTGGAAACTCATAGTTGAGTCTCATACTTCTTGCTCTCTCATTTAAAGTTCTGTTCATCCTTTCTACCACTTCATTTTGTTAAGGTGTGCCTGGAATTGTTTTTATCATCCGAATATCGTGTTCGGCACAACAATCAAGAAACTCAGTGTTGATGTATTCTCCTTCTTTGTTCGATTTCAAGCATTTTACCTTCAAATTAATTTCCAATTCAACAACAGTTTTTCATTTCTAAAAAGTATCAAAAACATCAGATTTATTTTTAAGAAAGTAAACCCGTACCTTGCATGTTGAATCGTCTATGAATGTGACATAGTTATGAGGTCCTCCCACAGAAGTAACCGAGGTTGGTACGAGAACATCAGTGTTAACGAGCTTTAATTTCTAAGTTCTTTGGTGCCTTTCTTGTCCTTACAAAGGATATTTTCTTCTTTTTCCCGAAGACAAAATGTTCACAAAATTCAAATTCAATCCTTTTGAGTTCTGGAAGCTTACCTTTTGCGACGAACATCTTCGTTACATTTTCACTCATGTGACCGAGTCGTTGGTGTGACACACTGGAGTGACTCGGCCCGGTGGTCATTGCATTTACCTTATCCATTGGAACTTCAGCCATATACAGAGTACCCCTCTTTTTACCTCTAGCAATTACAAGATTCCCTTTGACTACCTTCCATTGTCCCTTATCAAACATCACATCATATCTCTGATAATCCAACTACCCAATAGAGATCAACTTCTTTTTCAGACTAGTAATGACCCAAACATCCTTTAAGGTCCATGAGGTGCCCAATGAAGTTTTTAGCTCAATATTCCCTAATCCCGTGACATCAAGAGTATGATTATTTTCCAAACGAACTTTACCAAAGTAACCTATTCGTAGATTCTTCATCGTCTTCGTGTTAGTTATATCTTCTAGCACGAAGAGGATGAAGAATTTGCAAACATGTAACTTTGGTAAAGTTCGTTTAGCTAATAATCATACTTTTGATGTTACGGGATTAGGAGATATAGAGTTGAAAACTACATTGGGCTTCTCGTGGACCTTAAAGGATGTTTGGGTCCTGAAAAAAATTTGATCTCTATCGAGCAGTTGGATGATTAGCGATATTATGTGATGTTTGTCGGGGGAAAGTGGATGATCGGTAAAAGGAATATTGTGATTGCCAAAGGTTAAAAAGGGGTACTTTCTATATGGCTGAAGTCCAGTGGATGGGGTAACTGCAATGACAAGCGGGCCGAGTTAGTTCAGTTTATAGCACCAACGACTCAGTCACATGAGTGAAAAGACGATGAAGATTCTCGTTGCCAAAAGAAAGCTTCCAAAACTGAAAACGTTGAATCTGAATTTTGCAAGAAGATTCTCGAACGCGTTCTGCACTTCCCTTTTACATTATAGGAGGGAGGCGCCTCCTTCCTAAAAAAAATTGCTTCGAGCATTTGGCATCACCACTATTTTAGGAAAATGAAAGTATCTTTTGTGAAAACAGGAAAGATACCAAAAGCTCAAAAATTGAAGCTTGACCAACCTTAGTTTTTTAAGTGGGAGACATTCTTAAAATTATTATTTTTGACATTTTAAGAATTGGAAAATTATTGTTGAATTGAAAGCTGATTTGAAGGTAAAATGTTTGAAATCGGACAACAAAGGAGAGCATATGAACATCGAGTTAAATGCGAGCTTTCAAAGATGTTCTGGGCTACTGCCGTCAATCTAGGATTGTCAATATACCAGAAGAGGAATGGAAAGGGGAAGCAATTAAGTATGCGCACTTGAAAGTATTTGAGTGTATTGCCTATGATCGAGTGAAAGATGGTGACAAGTTTGATGATATGGGCTAAACTTCGAGAATTTGAAAGCAAAAAAATAATCAGATGCAAGCATTTTATGTTCAACGAGGCTGACCTATACAAATACAGAAACACAATGAACTCACAGGTTCAAAAAAACCGGGTTGAATTTGAAGTTAATGATTAAAAAAAATAAAGCCCGAACCAAATATTAAAGCTGAAGTTTCTAAGTTTGAAAATGATTATATGGGTGAAGATGAAGAAGCTGCTTGTAATACCCTAAATCTTAATATAATAGTTAATGATTAAAAAAAACTGGGTTGAATTTGAAGTTAATGATTAAAATAAATAAAGCCCGAACCAAATATTAAAGCTGAAGTTTCTGAGTTTGAAAATGATTATATGGGTGGAGATGAAGCTGCTTGTAATACCCTAAACCTTAATGTAATAGTTATAAATGTGTAAAATATAAAGTTTTTCTTTCATATATTGTCGAGAGAGTAACGAGCAAGATGGCTATTCGAATGATGAGATATGTAGATGAGGTTTATTATTTTAGGAGATCATCTAATAATAATGAAATATATTATATTCGAACTTATTTCGTTTTTAATGAAACTTAAGGCGACTCGTAGAGAAAAATGAGCTCGTCCTAACGATATATTTGAGATTTTATAAAACTTAATATTTAAAAGTTATGAGAGAAAAATAAATAAAATAACTGAATTAATTATAAGTAAAAAAACAAGCAGATTGGTCACTAAGTAAGCAAGCAGCCAGGCTGCTAATATTCATCCCACATCCCTTCAGCTTAAAAGTTAAGTAGTTTGCCTCCTTTAGAGTATAAGATTTTCTTGGGAACATTTTAGTATATAGAGAATCCCGAGTATTCGATACCTAGTCGGTGTTGTTATTAGTCGTTTTTGTAGCTTGCGTAGGAGCATGAATAGGGAGACTCTACATCAACCTGTTGTAGATAGTTTTAAGTTATGTTCTTGTTTAAGTTAAGTTATTATTATTTATATTTTGTGAACTGTATAACATGAGCTCACCAGCATAAAGCTGACGTCGTTTTGAGTATACACGTCACAGGAAATCAGTGAACAATCATAGGAATAATGTAGAGATAGTAGAAACTTAAGTCGTAAAAGTTTCTAGTTTTTGTTGGATTAATCTTGATCGGGTCAAGTTACGGTGAATGGGTCACGGGTTATTAGAAAGTTTATTGTGTCATATGTTTTTAATTATTAGTGGGTCATAGTTAGTTAGCAAGATTAGTGGGTCTAGATAATGGAGTAATGGGTTAATGGGTAAGTTAAATTCCTTTTCTTTAGGTGCAAGATGTTTTAAGTCTATTTATATGTATGTATTGCAGGTAATGAATGCAAGAAACGTGTAGAAAAGTGACAATCCGACCCGGATGATCCAAACGACCCAAAACCCGTGAACTATCGACCCAGTAAACCAACCCGTCAAGATTAAACCCAAAAGTTTTTTGATATTGTAAATGAAAACTAGGTTTATTTCCGCTGTAAGTTGTATCAATTGTTATTACCGCACAGGTTCCGGGTGGGGTGTTACATAGTGGGAGTTCAGATTCTAAAGACAATAGTCATCACAGGATCTTGACTAGTCTTAAAATTGGGTCAGAAAATTCACTGGAGTTTCTAAACAAACTAGAGAGATATAGTCATTCGGTCAACTATCTTCTCTCGATTGAAATTGGTAAACCAGGAAGGTATTCTAAAACAGTTGAGATGAATCGCTTCAGTGAGAGCATGCTATAAAGGATCCGATGAGTTTTTTAATGAAGAATAAACCATGGGTATTAACCAAGCTTCAGCCAGATACAAGAGCTTTATAAAAGTAATGGGTCTTCAGGATCAAGGCTTTTCAACAGAAGAACGAAGATGATTATGATGAGATCTTCTTGCTGGTTATGCAAATGATAACCACTAGATTGGTTCTAAGTATTGTAGCTACATAAGCCTTACTTCTAGAGCAATTAGATGCAAAAAAAATTTCACGGTGATCTTGATAAGATATTTACATGGCACAACCCAAAAGGTTTTAGATTGCTTGGAAAGAAAATTAAGCCTTGAAGAATAGCTTGTATGGTCTAAAACAAACACCCAGGTGGTGGTACTTGAAGTTTGATAACTTTATAGATGATTAATTATATGATATTTAGTTATCATAGCTAGAAATAATTAATTTAAGTTGAGCTAAAGATCATGAGTTTTATGTTGTTTTTGAATGATATAATCCGATGGTAAGTTGTTATAAGTTTGAATTTATTTATTTTTTGTTATCTAAAAAGCTAATAAAATAAGGAAGTGACATAGTATTTGGATTAGTAATGTAGGTAGTGTGTGTATATAGCATCTCCTTGTATGTTGAAGGAGTTTTAGAGTTTTTTGTTTTAAGATGATTAACTGTATGATATTTAGTTATCATAATTAGAAATAATTCAGTTTAAGTTGAGCTAAACATCATGTGTTTTATGTTGTTTTTTAGTTATATAATCCTATGGTAAGTTGCTATAAGTTTGAATTTATTTTTATTATTTAAAAAGCTAATAAAATAAGAAAGTATATTTTTAATAGGGCAACTTATAGTGGGTTAACCTTGGAAAGGGAAACGGTACCCAGACTTGAACCAAGAACCTTTGTCTAACAAATGTCTTCAACCATTTACTACTATATGAGTCACGAGCGTAGTAGTAATAGCTGACCTATAACAAAAGGATTCTAAAAAATATAAGATATATATATATATATATATATATATATATAAATGAGAACTATTAAACTTTCAAATCAGGTAAAAGAATGGTTAAAGTGATTATTTAATCTGTCAATTAATTATCTAGCTTTATATTAGTTTATAAAATCGACTGCTAGATGATGATTGAAACTATATCAAAACAATAATTATTATAACCACACTACTAAAAGATTGAAACATCACAAGTATTGGCCGTCTGTGAGTATGATTTAGCGATTAACTTCACACATCTTAACATTGAACTCACATTTGAGAACTTGCAATCTTGTTACTATAACACCTAAAAAGCCTCATCAACATGTTTTGTACTTTGAGGCTTGTATTTTACGATTGATTGGTTGTATGTAGGTTGTTGTAGTAGGCTGGATTGCTTTCTTGATAAAGTTCTTTGTGTTAATTTTCTACTTTTGTCATGATTTGGGCTTTGTCCTAACGATTCTGTCTTTCTTTCTTATGAGATTCTCATCTGTAAAGTTGATCGACTTTCTGTTCTTGAATGGTTTCACACGGTTGTTTTGCAAGATTGAACTCCCATCCAGGAACTTGCAATCTCGTTACTATAACAACTAAAAACCATTTCAACTTGTTTTGTACTTTGAGGCTTATACTTTGTGGCTTGTACTTTGCGGTTGATTGGTGTATTTATGTTGTTATAGTAGCGTGGATTGCTTTCTTGATGAAGTTCTTTCTTTTGACTTTTTTTTTAATTTTTCACCTATTGTTTTTTTATTTATATTTTGCTTGTTTCAATGTTTCATCTTTCTTTATTATGAGATTTTCAATAGTATAGTTTTCCTAGTTTTTTGTTCTTGAAGTTCCATACTTCCTACCTTTTATATAATCAGATTTACCTATGTTCTATACCTTTTCCATTTTTTTATTCTATTGTATTTTTGTT
This sequence comes from Flaveria sonorensis, assembly GCA_025506505.1. Classification (NCBI taxonomy): domain Eukaryota; kingdom Viridiplantae; phylum Streptophyta; class Magnoliopsida; order Asterales; family Asteraceae; genus Flaveria; species Flaveria sonorensis. The sequence goes on along the minus strand of CM046424.1, from coordinate 70,048,428 downwards.
GATATTCTTTTTATGATGATTTTGACGATGTTATTTTCCTAAATTTTATTTACTGGTAATGAGGTTTTTCTATACAGTATACATGTTTTGCTAATACTTCTCCCAATTCTCTTTGATATTTTTGTTCTTTAAGCAAGTTGTGTTGTTCTATATAGTATACATGTTAATGGAAATGTTTCACCTCACACTCGATAACTTGGGGATACCCTAATTTTCTTAAATTTCAACAATCTTTAAGCTGTTAATCTGAATTTTATATTAGAATCAGAAACTTCGCATTTATTACCAAAAATTGAGTGTTGTTTGAATAAGGAATGTACATGGTTTGACTTTTGAAGTCAAATGGCTGGGTCTTTTTTTTCTATTTAAAATTAATGCGTGTTCTTTGAAATATGAAGAAAAAACTGCCTAGTATATCGAATTGTAGTTGTTACTAAGTACAGAACATTTGAGGTCAAAAGTCATAATGCCATAACAAAATCTGAATTTGATAAACAGTGAGTTTGACTTTTAATTAGAGTCTTATCGTTCTATGCAACGAAGAATTTATACCTGATGTCTTGCCTCAGTTAGTAATCTTACCTTTTCTAAAAAGTGCATGACTAATTTTTATCTGTTCATTATAATAAGTCTATTAGTATCTATCGTAATTCCTTTGACGTCTACATTGTCCAGTTGGCAATGACCATCGAATGGCTGTAACTAACTGTAGTATTGATACAAAGAGCTTAATCTTAGACCAATATAGAAGCATCACTCATAAAACAGGCGACGAATTACCAACTTGTTGTCAGATGTTTGTGGCATTTGAGAAACGAAATGGGGTCCCAACTCTTGGCAGATTTTGTATCGTGTAAAGTTTATTGTCAAAGAGGTAATAGCTTCTCGTTTGATGCTTTTAAAAAGCACCAGAGTTGGTGGGTTTGAACCATTTACTTTTGGATCGGTCGGTTCAGGGTGCATTGGGTCCAAAGGGTATTATAAATGTGTAAAATCTGCTAATCATTTTCTTAAACAGATTAGGGTATTGTTGAGATAATATAAATGTTGTAATCATGTTGACACTTACATTTATAACAATAGAGATCTTGGACAAAGTGTGTCACGTCAACCCAACCCAAACCAAAAAAGTTACCTGTTTTGAACTCAACCCATATTTTTTGTTACTTAACCTGCCTGACTTTGCCAATTTGCCACCTTTATTAATGTCATTATATGACTTTCATTGAACTTGTACATAAGTCTGTGGACTTTAACTTTTCACATGAATATTTACAACAAAAACTCCTCTGACTTCATTGTTAACCATATTTCACTTTTATCATGATCAGATACCTATAACTTGTATAAAAAACAAGTTCATGTAGGCCTACATTATGTTTAAATACTTTTGGAGGGGATGGTTCGGTTGTTGAAACTAATAAAGAAGTAAAGAACGTTCTCTTTGGCCACAAGACTCCACTGTAAGTGGCTACTCATTGGCTTTTTTTCTAATTTTATTTTATAATGATCATGTGTACCAAGTGTATTCTTTTTTATTACTTGTTTATGTGCAAATATAGGGAAAAAATCTGCTGTTCTAAGTGTGCCACCAGCAGGGCCTGCTTCCACAGTTAATGCATATGTGTTTTCATTTGGATATCATTTTAAGGTTCTTCGATTTGGGGGCATAATCTTATAAAATACAAACTTGTTACCTGTTCAAGAGGTGGCAATATAAACCATTTGATTTTGAATTGGTTGTAGGCCAACTCGGGGTTCTAGAGGTGGCAATTTCAACCATTTAATTTTTAAATTTTAGGCCAATTTGTAAGACGCCCAATATGTATTATAATGCATAAAACCTCGATAATCATTTTGTTCAAGAAATTAGAGTCTTTTGAAATAATACTATATTTGTGATCACCCTTTGACACTAATTTTTCTATTAAGAAAATGTTTATAGGCCATCCATTGTCAGATGTTTTGGCCCGTTACCCGAGCGAGCCTCCCAGTTTGCCACTTCTAGCTGTTCATTCATCCATCTTGGCTGATTGTTGTGTTTTTTGTATGTGGTTCAAGTATGTAATGATCCTCAGCGTGATGGCTCTAGCTGAAATTGAAACAGAATATGTAGTAAATGATGTGAAGCATATATTTGACAAGCATGTTGTGTTCTGGTACAACTCTAGAAATGTAAGCTTAATTTATGGAAAGATGGTTTTCAAGTAATTTGTATATTAATATAATGTGAAAAATCTGTTGTGGTTGCCTTTTTCTAGGCCACTATTGTTGTAGATGCTTCAACAGCAGAAGAATTTGTGGCAATCGAGGAAAAAGAAGGGGTCAGAGCTCTTGGAAGATTTTTCTAACGTGTTGAAATTCATTGTCAAAGAGGTAATAACTTCGAATTTCATGTTATTTAAAAGTACTATAGTTGGCAGTTTTGAACTATTTACTTTTAGATTGGTTGGTTTGAGTTACATTTGTCCAACCAAAAGGCATTTATAATGTGTAACATCGTCTAAATTATTTCTAAAACAATTGGGGTATTGTTGAGATAATATAATTGATATAATCATATTCACGCACATTTTTGTATAACAATGGAGATCTTGGACAAAGTGTTTTCGGTCAACCAACCCAAACTTTAAAACTACGTGTTTTGACCTTAACATGTTTTCTACTAACGCGTATTTTTGTATAACAATGGAGATCTTGGACAAAGTGTTTTCGGTCAACCAACCCGAACTTTAAAACTACGTGTTTTGACCTTAACATGTTTTTTGCGTAACCCCACACTTGCCAATTTTCCACCTCTATTAAAATAATTTCAATATTTTCATTGAAATCGTACTCAAGTCTATGGACTCTTTTTACATGAGTATTTTACAACAAAAAATTCTCTAGTGTCTAGTTGATTTTTCTTAGAAACCATATTTTTTGCCTTTTGGTAGAGGTGATTCAATGGATGGGTTCTAGTGGGTTGTGTAATGGATCAAAACTGTCAAAATTTAACCGTGAGTCAAAAAGAGCTTGGGCCCAAACTCTAATCACTCTTTTTATCCAATGTTTTGACTTTTGAAATCTATTAATGTGCAAAATATGGCTTCAAAGATACTTTATCACTACCCAAATAATCTATAGATCTTTTGCTGATAAAACATTTAGGAGGTTTTTATGAGTTTGAGAATGCTTTATATAGCCTCCAATCTGTTTGATTCATTTGACCCGTTTTTAGTTAAGCCCTCTAGTTAAATCCATTTGTCCTGTTAGATGTAAGACATATGGGTTGCAATTGCCACCTCACCCGTTTGTGTGTTGATATGTGATGGGGCGGCACTTTATGTAAATATACCTGTTAAGTTCTTTTCTTGGCCTAATTATCGATTAGAGGATTTACATTGTATCTTGAAACTGATAAAGATATAAAAGATGGTCTATTTGAGTTGCTAGGCATCCCCATCGTCAACCTAGAGACTAGCTTGAAGAATTACGTAAGTGGTTGCTCATTTTTTTTTTGATTTAGTTAATGATCATGTTTGCCGTGATTATCAATTATTATTATGTGTTTATCGAAGAATCATTTGATAACACCCACTACAATTACTAGTCAATTTCCCACCTCTACTAAAATCATTTCATGATTTTTATTGAACTCATTCTTAGGTTCGTAGACTTCATTTTTGCACACATATCTACAATAAAAACTGTCACACTTTTCCCCTTGGAAGCTCACATCTTTGTTTATGGTCCTTGAATGGAACATTCTGAGAAAGTTGCTCACCTGGAATAACTTTCACCATCAAACACAATTAACCTTGGATGTCTTAATGACTAATGCCTTTGAGGCGTTGAGATGAGGCATACCTTATGTCTTGATTTCTTTCATGTGGACGTATGGGAGGATGTGGGAATCTTCTAAAAACATCACAAACAATAAGACTCTGCTGCATTGCCCTTAATAAGGTTTGCCTTAACATCATAAACATGATAGGAGAGGATCTATTGTCATTAGTAACGCTTGAACCCTTGTACTAACCAATTTATTATCTTTATCCTTTAGGAACTCATGGCAATGTTTTATTTGACTCGAGTGGAGACTCTTGTAGACTCTCAGCTAAATACATCTATTCTAATTATAAAACGTATTTCTTTGTAAATATACAATAATGTTTGAAGTATAGTCAAGGAATAAGTCAAGATTTGGTAATAGAAAATCCCCATAATGGTTTTTTCCACTCATGTATAATCTTCTTCAAAAATACACCCTAAAAGATTACGGGAGAGCCTTGCCAGTGGTTCTTCTTTATGACTCCTACAGATGCCGCCAAAAAAACCAAGTAGCGCACACCATTGCTTCAACAAGTCTATTTCGGATTCTAGTATTGAAGTCATGATGTTCTTTAAAGGAGCTTGTATTATCATGTTAAATATTATTGCAAATGACCAAGATTAAATTCAAGTCTGGTACGAGTTTCACATCTGAACATATTTACAAACACAAACCAAGCACCCGATAGTGAACACGACTAAATTAGCCTAGCATGGTGAGGATTGCTGTTGGTTAATGGATTTGAAAGTAGTTGTAAATTTGATGTAGAGTTTCATGTGTCACCTACTTCTTTTTTTCCTTCGTTTTCTTACTTTCAGGTATGATGGTCATTGAAGTCTAAAGTTTTCCATAATAACTCATCAGAAAGCCGACCAAAAAGCACCAAATACGTCAAGGTCAAGTCATTACGATGGGTCTCACTTGTTGTCTGCCAAGTGGGCATAGCCCATGTCCGGGTCAATTGTTATGTTTAAACTATGAAACTTGATGCTCGTTTATTGTTCAATCTTTTAGATGTGGTCGTATACAATCATTTTAAGATACAAAATGATTAATTGGGTTAAAAGTTAGCCTGCAAAGTCCGTTGATTATGACCCATTTGCGTGGACGTGTTCGTAGATTCGATCTGACATGAAATTAACCCATATCTATTTAGACTAAAACCATATTCATGTATCATTGTTATGTCATGTTATAATTTCACATGCCTAAAACTTCAATATATGGATGGATTGTCAATATGACAACCACATTCGATGTTTGAAAATTTTAAATGTATTCTCTCTTTATATTATGTTTTCCAGAGCCAAATCAAGATCACACTCATGCTTGTTATTGGGCTTACAAGCCTAAAACTTACATTTAGATATGAATGAAAATCCACAAGCAATGCAAAATTGTGAAATAGTAGCAATTTAGTCTTCTTTATTTACCATTTTTATCAATATGAAAATATACAACATGGTATGTTGTTATCAAACATTACTTGTTTTTGTTTTTGTGTCTTGGTCACGCAGGGTCGCAGGCAATACTTGAGAGTGATTTATAAAATTACTTACATGGATGGTTTTTTTAGTGTGTTTTGATTGCGGATTTAGTTCATGACTTTAAAAAGTTACGGATTTGATTGCAGTTTTTCTTGATTTTTTGGTTCACTAAAACTTTAAAAGTTCACGTCAATGTTAAAAAAATAGGAGAAGAAAAAAATACAAACACAAATTCTTAGGGGTCCCATCTGTTTCTAAAAACAATAATTATAGTATAAAGATATCATATAATAATAAAGATATCTATGGTCCACTCTGAAATCCCCTCCCTTTCTTTCTTTTTTAGTGACGAAGGAATTGGATATTTAAACATTTTAAAATTATAAATTAACACATCAAATTTTTATACGCGTCGTATAGTCCTATACGCGTCGTATAACCTCTCTGACAGCCCTCTGAATTTTTCCTCGTAGTCAGTGTCAAAATTTGCTCTACGCGTCTTATAGCCCTATATGTGTCGTATATGGGGTCGTATAGGGCTATATGGGGCGTATAGCCCTTTGACAGCCCCCTTGAATTTTCTTCGTTTCATTGTTTTCGACCCTATACGCCATACGCGACATATAGGGGGTTTCGATTTATCCAAGTGGGTGTTGCTATATTAAGACCCATTAATTATTAACCCGTCTCTAAACTCGCATCTAAACCTATTTTCTTCTTTTTGAAAGGCAGCAAAATATTCATTAAAGAGTTAATTACGCAAATGGTCCCTGTGGTTCATCCAGAATAACAGGTTTGGGTACTAAGGGTTTCAAGTAACAGGTTTTGGTATTGTGTTTTTAGTTTTGTAATGAGTTAAGGTATTAACACTAATAGACATTAATTTTTTATTTAATGTAAGGACATTTATGTCTTTTTACTTTACAAAGACTAATAAAATAAATTGAGGGACTTGTTGTGTCATTTAATATAAATAAGGATTCTTTGTATATATATATATATATATATATATATATATATATATATATATATATATATATATATATATATCTTCGCTTCTAGTTTCACCACCACCATCGCCGGCCACCAACGCCAGCCACCACCACCCCGTCACATATTCCTTAGTTCTTACCACCGCCATCATCTTTAGCTTTTGAAATGAAACAACAATCGCACCACGAACGCCATCTTCAATTTCATCTTCACCACCATCGACCACCGACCATGCAACCAACTACTACCATCAACTGCACCTAGCCACCACCACTACCGCTCATTGAACCATTTCCATCGCCTAAATTGTACGAAACCCACATAAATTGCATCACCACCATCATCATCATCACATCATCACCACCACCATCATCGCATCATCACCGCCATGGGACCATCCACCGCTACTTCATCTCCATCGAACTACCATTGATGTTAGTTCTAAGCCTGGGTTCAAAGATCTATCTATACACTCCAAAATCAAGTATCCCTAAATTGGGTTTTAGGGTTTTAAGAAAGATTTAGGTTTTAAGGATTCTGAGAAGATGAATATGATAAAGGTGTGTTCGGACGAAATGGTTGTGGGGGTGGATTCATCTGCCCAAGGTGGTGGATGGTGATGGTGGAGTTGAGGAGGGAAGAAATGGTGGCAAATGAATGGTTGTGGTGGTGATCGGACGTGAGAGAGACAAGGTTGGGTTTGAGTGAGGTTTTATTAATATTTTATATTTTTACACAAATGGTGCATGAGATAGAAAAGAGATATAATTACAAATTAACCCCTAAAAGGGTATTTTAATCATTTTATATAAATTTAACATAAAATCTAGCATCTGTTAATGTTAATACTCAAATTCGTTACAAAATTAAAATCATAATACTCAAATCTGTTAGTTAAAACCTTTAGTATCCAAACCTGTTATTTTAAATAAACCACAGAGATTATTTCCGTAATTAACTCTTCATTAAAAGAACATTTACCAAGCAAGATGCAAATAAATGATTGTTACAACTGCACTTTCATCCGATTATAGTGAAAAACTACTTCATTTTTGATCTACTACTCACCCAAAAGAATGATAATACCTTTATATCTTCCACCAATTTGTATCTTGAAATTGATCTTCTATTAAATACCTATTTTCTTATGGAACAAGAATTGTCTCCATATATTTTCCTCACTTTCCCTTGGTGTGACATCCTGCAATAGCCAAAGCATTATTCACAGTTTGGGCTATAAAAACTCATGAAATGACTAATTTGATACTTTGCAGAACAATACGACTCGTATTCGAAATGTTTAGATTATATGTTATCTATTTATTTATAAGAGACTTAAAAATAATACTTTACCTAAGTAATAAACACATACTAAATTAAATGGCATTGCCTCATGAGAAACCAATTGCCTTCAGGAAATCAAAGTGATGGGAGTTTTCATGGGTTTCAAACAGGTCAAAGGCTCTATCACATAATTAGGAAACTTGGAATCGCTTTTTATATTATGGGTTTATGGGTTAATGGTGTGTTTGTTGTTTTTTTTGTATAATTTTGGGTTTTATTCCTGTTGAGTTTCATGTTTATGTATCGTGCTCTTTAGCCAGGGATTCATGTTTATGTACCCTGCTCTTTAGCCATCGGCTAAATATTTTTTGGCGAATTATGAAACCCTTTTCTGTTAAAAAATAAATAAAAACAAAATTTTACGAGCCTCTTCTATAAAACATTTTTATTTTTCTAATAAACAATAACAATAATGTTTTTAAGTAAAAAAATTCATATTAAATTAAAAGATACATATCAAATCCGAGACAAAAATATAACCAATTTAATTGGAGACGTAAAGAAAACGCGAATCTTTCAACTCCAACGGTCTTCTTCACCCGCGATATAAGCATATAAACCCTAAACCCCATTTCTCAATTCTCATTCACAACCTAAATAACCAAAAGCCCTAATTGTTTTTGAGCATCGGGTGATTTCGTTTGGAATAACAAGAATCGTTTTTGCTTGCTGCAAGATTATGTGAGTATTGTGGGTTTTTCAATTAGCAGTGAATCATCAGAATTCACGACCAATTTCTATTCTTCTTCTTTCAATCACGCAGCAAGAACACGAACCCAGGTATGCTTTGAATCTCTGTTGTTATATACAGACACTTTCATGGATTCTGACGATCAACTGATTCTTGACGGTATCCACTCTTGAATTTGTTAGTTCGTTAACTAATGCGTTAATTTTATCGATTCTAAGGTTTCCGTTGCGAAAACCCTAGAATTGATCAATCTAAAAGTTTCCATTGCGAAACCCTAGAGCTTTTGAGTTTTTTTATTGTACGTTCCATCTTGTATGAGTTAGTCTAACATCTTTCAAGCATAATATATAATATTATATTGTTTACATAATTGCATGATTATAGGTTTTTTTTTCTGCCCAGTCTGCCCAGATGCTATTGTACACGAATCCTCTTAATGAGACCCATCTTTACATCTTCCTCTCTGAGTGCCTGATACAGAAAATAGGATGATTCTGACTAAAATAAATGCCTCAAAAATTTGGAATCAAATGTAGTTGATATTGCTTTAATTTCATCTTTGTTAAAGAAACTTATATTGAATATTCTATTTTTCACTGATTTGATGAGTTAGCATATGATACACCCTGTCATACGTTTGTGGCGTTTGAGAAACCAGAAGGGTCACAGCAGTTGGCAGATTTTCTAGCGTGTTGACGTTTGATGTCAAAGAGGTAATAACTTCTCATCTTAAAGCTAGAAGTTTTTAAGAAACCTATCTTGAGCAACTTACGAGCAGCTTTGCTCGTTTACATCTCTGACATTCCATTTTTCCACTTCTGTCATAATCAGTCATGACTTCCATTGAACTTGTAAAGTCACTAGACTATTTTTACATGAATATTTTTAACAGAAAAATTTCCAGAGATAATTTTTAACAGATTTCTCCTTGTTCTTGTGCGATTAAGTCCCTAAACTTATAAAACTCTGACAAATATGCCCCTTTTATTTGCTACTAATGTGGGAATGAATTTATAGATCTTACTGAGCCCCGTATATTCGTTCTTTTGAGGTGTTGCTTGTATGATGATGACGATGACGTTAGTTGCATTTGTGACAAGAGGTTTTGTTGTTTATACATAGTTAAAACATGTTTTTTCAAGCCTTGACCCCTTTTATAGGTTCTTCTGGAGCCAATTTTGAAGAATTTATGTAAGTGCCTGCTCATAGTTTTTATTTAATTTTTATTAATGATCTTTTCTGCCTCAGTTATTTGTTTATCTGTGATAGTTCTGTACACAACAAGCAAAGTCAGCCGCTTTTACAGTTGATGCATTTGAAACTACTACAATTCCAGAGCTTTCTTTGTTCAGCAGGGTTTTAGGGTTCTTTGATTGGACATAATTTTAGTAAATGCAAACTTGTTACCTGTTCTTGGAGGTGACAATTCGGCCATTTGATTATGAATTGGTTTGATGGGGGTTAGGGGATTATATTATATCTCGAAGGGAAAAAATAGCTTAAAATGAAATGGGTTAAATGGGATGAACGTGTTTAAGTATGCACAATGTGTATCATTATGCATAATACCTCCTAAATCATTCTATTCAAGAAAATGGATTCTTTTTTGAAATAACAATCTTGAATCATACTTTGACTCTGATTATTTATACAAAAAGTGTTTTAGGCCAACCAGTCCAACCTGTTACTGGAGCTGCTGCTTTTGCCACTTTTACCCGCTTTTACTTCCATTTTGGCTGATTATCATATTCTGGAATGGGGTTCACAACTGTAACAGTCCTCAGTCTGGGTGGAGCTAACCGAAGCTAAAACAGAAAATGCAGTATCTGTTGTGAAGTACATGTTTGACAAGCGTGTTGAGTTCCACTACAACCGTACAAATAGAGAAGGCTACTATTCATTTCCCTTCTTGTTTAATTATAGAGTAATTCCATTATCTAAACAATGGATTTCTGTTGTTTTTGTAGATGCTCCAGAGGTAGAAGAATTGGCTGAGGTGGCAACCAAACCATTGATAGCCATATGATACACCTGGTCAATCGTTTGTGGCTGTTGGCAGAATTTCTAACTTGTTGAAGCTTAATGTAGAAGAGGTATGACTTTCTTATATGATGCCAAAATTTGACCCATTTACTTTTGGATTGGTCAATTTGTTTTACGTTTGTCTAGGGTATCTTTTAATGTTTGAAATCTGCTAAAATGTTTTCTTATACAGATTAGCGTATTATTGACTATCGAAATAATATAAATGTTGTAATCATGTTGACACTTATTTTAACAGTAGAGATATTAGACAAAAGTGTCTTAAGTCAATACAACCCAAGGCGTAAAATTTACCTGTTCTGACGTCAGGTTGTTTTTCTTGTTACCCTAACTGCCTGAGTTGCCCATTTTTCTTGTTTACATGAATATTAACGACAAAAACTCCCCAGACTTGACTTTTAATATATTTCTCTTTGTTTCTGTGTGACCAAGTCCCTAAAATTATAAAAGCTCTACAAATATGCCCCTTTTGCATGATTATTTATTAGGTCCCTAAACTTGTATAAAAACAAGATGCAAATGGGTGTCACATATTGTACATGCTAGAGTTTTTTCTCCTAAGTATTATCATGTGTTGTCTTTTCGTTAAGAGGTTGCCAAAATGACACACATTGTACATGCTAGAGTTTTTTTTCCTAGGTATTATCTTGTGTTGTCTTTTCGTTAAGAGGTTGCCAAAATGGTTGGGGTGGGTTGAGTAATGGGTCAAAATGGTCAGACTTTATGTGCAAGTCAAAACGAGTAGGGCCAACCTACAATCATTTCTTTATTCATGTCTTTAAATCTGAATATTAATGTGCAAAATATGATTTAATAAAACAGTTATTACTACAAAAAATATAGATCTTATTTAATAAAAGCATTTAAGAGGACCCGCTAGCTTTCATCCACTTGACCTGCTAGATGTAATAAATACATGGGTTGAAATTGTCACCTTACCAATTTAAAGATGTAAACGACTCTCTCTTTGGGTTATACATAGTTAAAAACATGTTTTTTTCCAGCCATTAATCCTTTATAGGTTCTTCTGAAGCCAATTCTGAAGAAATTATGTAAGTGCCTGCTCATAGTTTTTATTTTATTTTAATAATGATTTTGTCTGCCTCGGTATATGTTTATCTGTGAGTATAGGAACCTACGGAAGAACCATTTGATATTAGTTCTGTACCCCAGAAGTAAGTCTCAGACACTTGGAGAGAATCTGTTGGTAAAAATGCACTGCTCTCAGTGCACCTCGAGCAGGGCCACTTTTACCGTTGATGCATATGAAAACTACTATAATAGTATAATCTATTCCAGAGCTTTCTTCATTCAGACAGCTTTTTTAAGGTTCTTTGATTGGATATAATGTCATTAAATGCATACCTCTCACTTGTTTTTAGAGATGACAATTACGCCATTTGATTATGAATTGGTTTGATGGGGCCAGGGGTTATATTATATCTCTAAGGGATAGTGTTTAAAGATGCCCAATGAGTATTATAATTCATAAAACCTTCTAAATCTTTCTATTCAAGAAAATGGGTTCTTTTTGAAATAACTAAATTATGAATCATACGTTGACTGATTATTTACACAAAAGTGTTTCAGGCCATCCAATCGAACCTGTTTTGGCCTGTTACTTGTGCCGCTGCAATTGCGACTTCAACCTGCGTTTTCTTCCATCTTGTATGTGGTTCACATCTGTAACAGCCCTTAATCTTGGTGGAGCTAGCGAAGCTGAAACAAAAGATGCAGAAAATGTTGTGAAGTACATGTTTGACAAGCATGTTCTGTTCCAGTACAACTGTACAAATAGAGAAGGCTGCTTTTCATTTAAATTACATATTACAAAGATTCTCTCATGTTAATAATGGATGCCTGTTTTTTTAGGTCATTGTTTTTGTAGATGCTTCAGAAGCAGAGGAATTGGCTTTGGCGGCAACCAAACCATTAAAAGCCATATGATACACCTGGTCAAATGTTTGTGGCATTGAGAAACCAGAAGAGTTCCAGCTGTTGGCAGATTATCTAACATGTTGAAGTTTGATGTCAAAGAGGTAATAACTTCTCATATGATGCTAGCTGGATGGGTATTATTGAGATGATATAAATGTACTAATTGCATTGACACTTATTTTAACAGTAGAGATCTTGGATGAAGTGTCTTAGGTCAACCCAACCCAAGGCGTAAAAAAAATGTTCCGACCTCGGCCAATTTTTCTTGTTTACTTGAATATAAAGAACAAAGAGTCCCCAGATTTGACTATTAATATATTTCTCCTTTTTTCGTGTGACAAAGTCCCTAAACTTATAAAAGCTCTACAAATATGCCCCTTTCGCATGAATATTGATTAGGTCTCCGAACTTGTATAAAAACAAGATGCAAATGGGTGTCACATGTTGTACATACTAGAGTTATTTTCCTAGGAATTACCTTGTCCCAAATGGGTGGGTTGGGTTGGGGTGGGTTGAGTAATGGGTCAATATGGTCAGACTTTAGGTGCGAGTCAAAACAAGTAGGGCCAACCTACAATCATTAATTTTATTCAGGTCTTTAAATGTGAAGATTAATGTGCAACATATGATTTAGCAAAAAAATTATTACTACAGATATAATATAGATCTTTTTTTTAATATATCAACATTACTTTAAGGTGGATTATCTTTTATTTGCTACTAATGTGGGCATGATTTTATATATTTTACTGCAGTCCCGTATAGTCATTCTTTTGTGGCGGTTGCTTGTATGATAATGATGGTGAGGTTAGCTGCATTTGTGACAACAGGTTATGTTGATTATACATAGTAATTAGTAAAAACATACATTTTCAAGCCTTGAACTCTTTATAGGTTCTTCTGTAGCCAATTTTGAAGAAATTATGTAAGTGCCTGCTCATAGTTTATTTTATTTTATTAAAGATCTTGTCTGCCTTAGTTATTTGTTTATCTGTGAGTATAGGAACCTACAGAAGAACCATTCCGACGTCTTTCAGGGTCTTTGATTGAAAATAATTTTAAAAAATACAAGATTGTTACCCGTTCATAGAGGTGACAATTCTGGCCATTTGCTTATGAATTGGTTTGATGGGGTCGGGTTATATTGTATCTCTAACGAAAAAAAAGGCTTAAAATGAAACTGGTCAACTGGGATGAATGGGTTTAAAGATGCCTAATGAGTTATTATAATGCATAAAACCTCCTATATATAATGTGTCATGCTTGAAAATGCAAAGTCATTCAGTGAACACAGAGACTAAATCTGGTGTTTGGTTGATTCTTTGAAGAAATGAGGGTAACTGTACGTTTTTTTATTATTATATCAACATTACATTAATGTGGATTATCTCTTATTTGCAGTAAATTTGGGCATGAATTTATATATTTTACTGCAGCCCAGTATATTCGTTCTTTTGAGGCGGTTGCTTGTATGATAATGACAATGGCGTTAGTTGCATTTTTGAAAATAGGTTTTCTTGTTTATACATAGTTAAAAGTAGTTTTTTTTTCAAGCCTTGAATCCTTTATAGGGTTTTCTGAAGCCAATTTTGAAGAAATTATGTAAGTGTGCTCATAGTTTTTATTTTATTTTATTCTTGATCTTGTCTGCCTCAGTTATTTATTTGTTTATCTGTGAGTATAGGAACCGACAGAAGAACCATTTGATATTAGTTCTGTACCCAAGAAGTAAAGTCTCAGGCATTTGGAGAGGAAATCTGCTGGTAAAAATACACTGCTCCCTGTGCACCTCCAGCAGGGCCACTTTTACAGTTGATGCATCATGAATATGAAAACTACTATAATCTATTCCAGAGCTTTCTTCATTCAGACAGCTTTTTAGGGTTCTTTGATTGGATATAATCTTATTAAATGCAAAGCTGTTACCTGTTCGGCCATTTGATTATGAATTGGGTTGATGGGGGTCAGGGGTTAAAGGGAACGAGTTTAAAGATGCCCAATGTGTATTATAATTCATAAAACCTCCTAAATCATTCTATTTGAGAAAATGGATTCTTTTTGAAATAACAAAATTTTGAATCATACCCGTTAACTAATTATTTATTCAAAAGTGTTTCAGGCCATCCAATTTAACCTGTTTTGGCCAGTTACTTGAGCCGCTGCATTTGCCACTTCTACCTGAGTTTTCTTCCATCTTGACCGATTATCATGTTGTGGTTCACAATTTAACCTGTATGTGGTTCACATCTGTAAGTCCGTAACAGCCCTCAATTTGGGTGGAGCTACCGAAGCTGAAACAAAAATGCAGAAAATGTTGTGAAGTACATATTTGACAAGCATGTTGTGTTCCAGTACAACTGTACAAATAGAGAAGGTTGTTTTTCATTTAAATTACATATTAAAAACATTCTCTTATCTTAATAATGGATTTCTGTTTTTTAGGTCATTGTTTTTGTAGATGCTCCGGAAGTAGAAGAATTGGCTGAGGTGGCAATCAAACCATTGAAAGCCATATGATGCACCTGGTGTCCTGGCCAAACGTTTGTGGCATTTAAGAAACCAGAAGAGTTCCGGATGTTGGCAGATTTTCTAACATGTTGAAGTTTGATGTCAAAGAGGTAATAACTTCTCATATGATGCTAACTGGATTAGGGTATTATTGAGATGATATAAATTTAGTAATCGTATCGACACTTATTTTAACTGTAGAGATCTTGGATGAAGTGTCTTAGGTCAACCAGACCAAAGGCGTAAAAATTACATGTTCTGACCTTAGCCTGTTTTTCTTGTTACCCGACCGGCCTGACTTACCAATTTTTCTTGTTTACATGAATATTAACAACAAAGAATCCCCAGAGATTATTGATTAGGTCCCTAAACTTGTATAAAAACAAGACGCAAATGGGGGTCACATGTTGTACGTCCTAGAGTTATTTTCCTAGGAATTATCTTGTGTTGCCTTTTTGTTAGAGCTTGCCAAATGGGTGGGTTGGGGTGGGTTGGGTAATGGGTCAAAACGGTTAGACTTTAGGTGTGTTTAAAAACAAGTAGGGCCAACCTACAATCATTTTTTTATTAAGGTCTTTAAATGTGAAAATTAATGTGCAACATATGATTTACCAAAAAAATTATTACTAAAAATATAATATAGATCTTTTTTTTATTAAAAGCATTTTCTTGTTAGTTAAACCGTTTAGCTTAATCCACCTGACCTGCTTAAATCATTGGCTGAAATTTTCACTTTGCCAATTTATATACTATTGAGGAGATGGTTCAGTTGTTGAAAATGGTAGAGATGTAAAGGACTCTCTCTTCGGGTCAGTAGACATCCCCTGGTGAACCTGGAGACTAGTTGAAAGATTATGTAAGTGGCCGCTAATTATGTTTTTGATTTTATTAATGATCTTGTCTGACTGTTTATCTGTGAATACACGTATCTACAGAAGAACTATCTGATATCCGTTCTGTAATCAAGGAAGTCTCAGCCACTCGCAGTGAAAAAGTCTTCCGGTAAACAGCCCACTACTGTGGGTGCACTTCTGCAGTTGATGCATATGAGAAGCTTCTATAATCTATATCAGAATTTTTTTCATCTAAACAATTTTTAAGGTTCTTCGGTTGGGCATGATCTTTTTAAGCTTTTTATGGTAAAAAACCCACTACTCTTGGTCCATTTGTTACCTGTTGAGGTGGCAATTTCAACCATTTGATTATGAGGGGACATGCTAAATAAACACCCCCCACCCCACCCCCCACTAATTGCGTAATGCACTCCTAATTGATTTGACTAATGTTTGTTTTTTAGTAAAAAATTGCGCAAACAGCCATTTAAAAAGTTTCCTGGTTTAAACCCCTGTTTAAGGGCATTCTATATGACCGTTAAAAAAAGTGCTCTACTTTAAACTCCATTTAAGTTTTGTAAATGCATGTTTAATAAGTGTTCCCCAGTATAAACCTCTGTTTAGCTTTTTAAATGCCCACTTAAGAGATGTTCCACTTTTTAAACGATCATTTGACACCTGAAGGTTGTGGGTTGGGGTGGGGGGGGGGGGATTGGTTGATGTGGGTCTGGCAGATATATTTTATACTTGACGTATAACAAAGCTTAAAATGAGATGGGCCAAATGGTTGGAAGACACGCCCAATGTGTATTATAATGCATATAACCTCATAAATCATACTTTTACACGAATTATTTATAAGGAAGTGTTTCAGGCTAACCCCATCCGACCTGTTTTGGAGTGCTGCCTGAGGCGCCCACTTTGCCATTTCTTTCTGTTATTTCTTCCATCTTGACTGATTATTGTATTCTTATATATGTGGCCAGTCCTCAGCCCATGTAGAACTAACTGAAGCTGAAACAGAAAATGCAGTAAATGTTGTGAAGCACATATTTGACAAGCATGTGTAAATGAGCTACCGGAGCAGTTACTACAAATTGTAAGCTTAATTTTGTGGTAGTTTCCTTTTAAATATTTTATATTTAATTTAAAACACCTCTCATCTTAATCATAGATGCCCAATTCTGTTTTTTCTTCCAAGCTGTTGGCATATTTTCTAAATTGTTGAAGTTTATTGTCAAAGAGGTAGTAACGTCTCATCTGATGTTACTAAGAAGTACTAGAGTTGGCAGTTTTGACCCATTAACTATTGGATCAGTCAACATGGATTAACTTGTCAAATAAAGGTATTTTTACTTTTTTAGCTGTGAATAACTAAATATAGGTACCTACAAAAGAACCATTTGATATCAGTTCTGCAAGGAAGTCTCTGCCACTTGCGGAGAAAAAATCTGCTGGTAAAAGCCCACTGCTCTTGGTGCGCCACCGGGCCCAATTCCACAGTTGATGCATATTAGAAGCCTCTATAATCTATTCCAGATTTTTCTTCATTTTGGCAGCTTTTTAAGTTTCTTTGATTGGACGTAATCATATAAATTAAAAACTTGTTTCCTGTGTCTAGAGGTGGCAACTTTATCTCTTAATGGGTGAAAGGCTCCCAATGTTTTTATAATGCATTAAACCTCCTATATCATTCTATTTAAGAAAATAGTTTCTTTATGAAATAATACAGTATTTGTGATCATAATTTGATCCTCATTATTTATAAAATAAATGTTTCAGGCCAACCCAATTTGAACTGTTTTGATCTGTTTCCTGAGCCGCCCATTTTGCCACTTCTATTTTTGGTTTTCCATGTTGGCTGATTGTTGTGTTCTTGTATGTGGCTCAAACTGTAACAGTCCTCTGCCCGGGTGTAGCTAACAGATGCTGAAACAAAATAGGCAGAAAATGTTGTGAAGCGCATATATTACATGCTTGTTGAAATCCAGTACAACTGTACTTCTATGACACCAGAGAAGCTACTTTTCAGGTAAATTAAATATTAATATAAGTTAAAAATCTCTAATATTAATCATGGATACCTGCTTTTCGTCATTCTTGTAGATGCTTTGGAAGCAAAAGAATTTGCTGAGTTGGCAACCAATCCATTGAAATCCCTACCATATGATACACCCTGTCATACATTTTTAGCATTTGAGAAGCCAGAAGGGTCACAACTGTTGGCAGGTAATAACTTCTCATCTTATGTTATTAAAAGGTACTAGAATTGGTAATTTTACCCATTTACTTTTGGATCCGTCTATTCTAGTTGCAACATTTTTAAATGGTCCAAAGGGTATATGTATTGTGTAAAATCTTCTAATGTGTCGAAATTTTATGTCAAAGAGGTAATAACTTCTCATCCTTGAAACTAGTTTCTAGGTTGAACACGATATTTTTGGTGACAAATAGAAAGCCCCATACATGTCTTTACAGGTGACAATTTCAAGCACCTCCCTCCATACACGAAAATCCATGAGGTGACAATTTCAAGCATCTCCCTCCATACACAAAAATCCATGAGGTGACAATTTCAACCGATATGTCTTACATGTAAGAGGTCAAATGGATTAAGCAAAAGGGTTTAGCTAAAAATAAAAAAGGTCAATTGGGTTGAAAAGATTAGAAACCAAATGAAGTGTACTCAAATTCATGAAAACTTCTTAACAACCAGCTTTCCCTAAATCAAGTTTACATTTGTAGAGTTGATTTGGTGTAAAAGTATGATTTAGGAGGTTTTAAATGCAAACTTGTTATTGTTACCTGTTCTTAGAGTTGACAATTTGGCCATTTGTTAAAAAGCATGGAACAGGATTTATGCATCTTAGTACAATTCATATGACGTTCAATCATCTGACCCATTTTCCTGTTAGTTAAGCCCTTTAACTTAATCAACTTGACCTGCTAGATATAAGAAATATATAGGTTGAAGTTGGCACCTTACCAATTTAAATACTCTTGGAGATGGTTCAGTTGTTGAAAATGATAAAGATGTAAAGGACTCAGCCCTTGTAGAGCTAACTGAACCTGAAACAGAAAATGTACTAAATGCTGTGAACCACATATTTGACAAGCATGTAAGACATCAGTACTACTGTACAAATGTGCTACAGGAGCAGTTACTAGAAATTGTAAGCTTAATTTTGTGGATGCTTCTTTTCAAGTAGTTTATATATATTAAATTAAATTATGATACCTCTCATCTTAATCATGGATGCCTGTTTAGGTCATTTTAGCTGTAGATGCTTCTGAATGAGAAGAATTTGCTGAGTTAGTAGCACCAAGCTGTTGAGAAAGCCCTACTAGGTAAATACCCTGGTCAAATGTTTCTTGTATTTGAGAAACCAAGGTGTTGGCATATTTTCTAACATGTCGAAGTTTATTTTCAAAGAGGTAATAATGTCTTATCTGATGTTACTAAAAAGTCCTAGTGTTGGCAATTTTGACCCATTAACTATTGAATCGGTTGATTTGGCTTAATGTGTCAAATGGGTCCAAAAGATATTTTATTTGTTTTATGTTTAAATATAGGTACCTACTGAAGAACCATCTGTTCTGCAAGGAAGTCTCAGTCACTTGCAGAGGAAAAAACTGCTGGTAAATGCTTACTGCTCTTTGTGCGCCACCATCGGGGCCCACTTCCACAGTTGATGCATATAATAAGCTTCTATAATCTAATCCAGAGTTTTCTTCATTTTGGTCTGCTTTTTAAGGTTCTTTGATTGGACGTAATCATATAAAATACAGACTTTTGTTACTTCTATTTTATTCTTTCCTTGTGTAAAAATGTCGTGAAGCTAGCTGAAGCTGAAACAGTCCTCTACCCTGGTGGAGCTAACTGAAGCTGAAAAAGAATATGCAGAAATGTTGTGAAGCACATATTTGACATGCTTGTTGAATTCCAGTACAACAGTACAAATACGATCACAGAGCAGTTACTGTAAATTGGAAGCTTAATTTAGAGAAAGCTGCTTTTCAAGTAAAATATATAAATTAATATATAAATTAAATATCTCTCATCTTAATCATGGATTCCTGCTTTTGGTCATTCTTGTAGATGCTTTGGAAGCAGAAGAATTTTGCTGAGTTAGCAACCAAGCCATTGAAAGCCCTACCATGTGATACCAGAAGGGTCACAGCAGTTGGCAGATTTTCTAACGTGTTGACGTTTGATGTCAAAGAGGTAATAACTTCTCATCTTAAAGCTAGAAGTTTTTAAGAAGCCTATCTTGAGCAACTCACGAGCAGCTTTGCTCGTTTACATCTCTGACATTCCATTTTTCCACTTTTGTCATAATCAGTCATGACTTCCATTGAACTCGTCCAAAGTCACTACACTCTATTTTTACATAAATATTTTTAACAGAAAAAGTTCCAGAGATTATTTTTAACAGATTTCTTCTTGTTCTTGTGTGATCAAGTCCCTAAACTTATAAAAACTCTGACACGTATGCCCCTTTTGCATGATTAGGTCCCTAAACCTAAAGCGATATGCAAGCATGAGACAAAGTGATAAGTAAACATGTCTTTTTTCAATCTTTGAAACCTTTATAGGTACTTGTGAAGCTAGTTTTAGACATTACACACTGTAGTTACTAGAGTTTTTTCCCGGGGTTTATCTTGTCTTGCCATTTTGATTGAGATGGCCTAATGAGTGGGTCGGACTGGGTTGAGTAATGGGTCATAACGGTCAAATTTGAAGGGTGGTCAAAATGGGTGGGTCGGACTGGGTTGAGTAATGAGTACACTTTGTATGGCTTCCAATCTGTTCGAACCATTTGACCCTTTTTCTTTTTAGATAGACGGTTAGACCCCTTAGCTTATTTCATTTAACCTGCATATATGAGTTGAAATTGCCACCTCAGCAATTTATATGTAGGTTCGGTTTGGGCTTATTAGACAATCATTAGACATGTTTATATATTAGAGGGCTTAATATGTAATTATTTACTCTATTTATATTCCTGTAATCTTTGATCACAATTACAATACACAATACAATTACTCTGATTCACTTGGTATCAGAGCCAAGTTTATCTAACCCTAATTCTGCCGCCATTCTTCTTCTTCCCTGTTACTGTTCCCTTTTTCGATCTGCAGCCTTCTGCACTCATCTTCTTCATCATCAAAATCCTACACCACTCCAACCATGGCCCTTCTTGACCAATTCTCCTCAACCGACAAACATAGTCACAATTCTCACAAGTTTGGTTTTACCCTTTCACCATCTAACTATGGTCATTGGAAAACCATGATACATCCATTCCTTGTCACAAACAAACTTTTTGATTACATTGATGGTACCATTCCATGTCCCGAACCCACCCTCACTGTTCCAAACACAAATTCAGAATTACCCCTACAACTCAGCCAAATCCTAACTATACGACGTGGGTCTCAAATGATGCCCACGTACGCATGCTGCTCCTGTCCACGATCTCTGAAGGCGCATTCCCACACGTTCAGGGCACCACTTCTCGAGAATTATGTTTAGCCCTGGAACGTGCTTTTGCCCCGCATACAATCTCTCGTGAATATACTCTGAAATCACAGCTGCTCCGAATCCAGATGAAACCTGATGAGTCCTCTACTGATTATCTTACCCGGGCCAGATCGTATGCTGATGCCTTAGCCAACATAGGCGAACCTGTTAAAGAAAAGGACCTGGTCATGCTTGTTGTGACTGGACTTCATGAGGAATATGATGGCTTCAAATCCCACATTGTTGGTCGTTCCTCCCCCACACCCTTTTCTGATTTGTTTGCTTTACTTGCTGATCATGATTACATGGTCAAGAAACCAGATCTGCCCCCTACTCAGGCTTTCACGGTCACAAGCAGCCGTCCCTCATCGTCTTCTGCAGCCTCTTCATTACCTGCTGATACTATTCAGGCTCTTCAGCAGGTTATGTCCCAGCTGGGTCTACAAGTTCAACCACAAGCATCACAGCAGCAGCCCCTGTCCAAGCCGCAAGCTTTCTATGGGGCTCGAGGTCGTGGTCGAGGCCCCTCCAATCGTGGTCGTGGAGGACAGCAGCTCTCGTTACAACAATCATGCCATCAACAATCTCTATGACAACAACAGAACTAATAGAGGTCAATTTACTTGGGCATCTAATCAGAATATTGTTTTTGGTAATTGTAACAGGTGTGGAATAGGGCACATTCCGTCTCACTGTCCTAACAGGGATCCCAATACTCTAAAGACATCATCACCAACAGCAAACTTTGCTGACTATCGCTCACAGGCATCAACATCATGGCTACCCGACACTGGATGCAATGGTCACGCTGTCATGGATCATACAAACCTTGATCACTCAGAACCATACTATGGTAAGGATTCTCTTTATGTTGGCAATGGTAAAAGTTTACCCATTCTACACATTGGTTCAACCAAAATTCATTCTCCACACAAGACTTTTACACTTTCTAATATTCTTCATGTTCCACAACTTAAACGTAACCTTCTTTCTGTTCAAAAATTTTGTCAAGATAATAACGGTTTTGAATTTCACTCGAAATTTTTGGCTGTGAAGGACACGTCTACACGGAAAACCCTCCTCACGGGTCCAAGTGAAAACGGGCTCTACTCCATTTGTCTACCATCCATTCGTCCTCTTCACAAAGTGGCCTTCTCTGCTGTTCGTACCTCTACTGATACATGGCATCGAAGACTTGGACATCCTCATCCAGATCTATTGAAGTCTATGTATCTATTTTTTCTCTTCCAGTTAGTAATAAAGTTTGTCATCATCTTGTACTTCATGTCATATGGGGAAATCCTCAAAACTTCATTTGTTTCCTTCAACATTTAAGAGTACTCATGTTTTGGATTTAATTTTTTGTGATGTGTGGGGTCCTACCCCGGTTAAATCTTTTAATGGTGACTCTTATTTTTTGTTATGTGTTGATCACTTTACCCGTTATATGTGGATTTTTCCTTTAAAACACAAATCTGATGTATGCCTTACTTTTAAAAATTTTCATGCTATGATTGAACGACAATTTCAGACCAAACTCAAATCGGTTCAAACCGATTGGGGTGGAGAGTTTCGACCTCTCTCCCCATTTTTTACCTCTCACGGTATCATTCACCGCCTCTCTTGTCCTCACACCAGTGAGCAAAACGGTTTTGTAGAGAGACGTCATCGTCATGTGGTTGAAACGGGTCTTACCCTTCTCGCTCAATCAGGTGTTCCTCAAAATTTTGGCATTTTGCATTTGATACAGCTGTATATCTCATCAATCGGATGCCATCTAGGGTCGCTTCCAAAATTTCTCCCTTTCAACATCTATTCAACCGTCCACCTGATTTCTCATTTCTTCGTGTTTTTGGATGTCAATGCTACCCTCACTTACGTCCTTATAATCCTCACAAAATGGATTTCCGCTCCTTACCGTGTGTTTTCCTTGGTTATAGTCCATCTCATTATGGCTATCGTTGTCTTGATCTGACCACACATCGGCTCTATGTTGCACGGCATGTTCGGTTTAACGAACAACATTTTCCTTTTCTTGACAAATCTTCAACACCTTCTACCTCACCTTCCACCGTTCCATCTCCGTATGTCTCTTCCTTTCCAGCCCACCAACCTGAAACTGACCCTACATCCACCTCCTCACTAACTGGTCCAACAAGCCCACACATCCCACCCACACACTTCACAAACCCACCTTCTCCATCACCCTCCCCATCATCCCAACCCACCACACCCAATCCACATCTCCCACGGAGACCACCCATACCACCAACTCATCTACGGCCGCCACTACATCTGACTCCACTGTCCCAACACCTCCATCACCTCCACCACCACTCACTCGCACTCGTCCAGCCAATCTTCGTCCAAATCCTCCCAAAACCAACAGATATAACCCCGCCGCCTATCATACCACCACTTCCTCTACCGATGTTGAACCTACCACTTTCACTATTGCTAACAAAAGTCCTGAATGGCGTCATGCGATGTCTGAGGAATACAAGGCCTTTATGAACAATGGCACGTGGACACTTGTTCCACCAGTTTCGAATGCCAATGTAGTTGATTGCAAATGGGTGTATAAAATTAAACGGGATCAACATGGTGCTATCAAACGATGTAAGGCTCGACTTGTTGCCAAAGGTTTCAAGCAACAACCTGGTGTTGATTACCACGAAACCTTCAGTCCCGTGGTTAAAGCAACTACTATTCGAGTTGTTCTTTCACTTGCGGTAACTTGTGGCTGGTCTCTCAGACAACTTGATGTTCACAATGCCTTCTTACATGGGGATTTAAAAGAAACTGTCTATCTAAAACAACCACCCAGCTTTGTGGATCCTGCCAGACCGAACCACTTATGTCTCCTCCGCAAATCACTATATGGCCTAAAGTAGGCACCTCGAGCATGGTTTCAGCAGTTGTCTCGGGCTCTTCAGCATTTGGGATTTCAAGGGTCCAAACTGATCCTTCTCTTTTTATTTATTGTTTTGGCGGTACACTTCTCTATATGTTGGTATATGTTGATGACATCATATTGACAGCAAACAATCCCACAGCGATTGATAATATGGTTCGGAGCTTGAGTTCCTCCTTTGCACTTCAAGACATGGGTCCCTTATCTTATTTTCTGGGTATTGAGGTTCAGTCACATGACTCTGGCTTGATTCTTTCTCAAAGAAAGTACATTATGGAGCTCTTAACCAAAGCAGGACTTTCACAATCTAAGCCTGTTAGCTCTCCGTGTTCTACAACCGTTCCTCTGACCCTTGGTGACAGTCCAAGTTTTGAGGATCCGGTTCGGTATCATCAGATTGTGGGGGCTTTACAGTATTTGACCTTAACTCGTCCGGACATAGCATTTGCTGTTAATAAAGTCTGTCAGTTTATGCACTCTCCCACTACCAATCATTGGTCTGCTGTTAAACGAATCCTTCGGTACTTGCAGGGTACCTTGAACCATGGTCTTCTTTTCCAACGGTCTTCTGGCTCCACTTTGCATGCTTATACAGATGCCCATCATCACCCTCTTACCGCCTACTCTGATGCTGATTGGGCTGGTTGTCCCGATGACTGTCGATCCACAGGGGGATTTGCTATATATCTCGGATCTAATCTTGTTTCTTGGTCGGCTCGAAAACAACGAACTGTCTCTCGGTCATCGATTGAATCTGAGTACAAAGCATTAGCTGACACTGTTGCTGAACTTACTTGGTTAGACTCACTTTTGCGTGAACTTTGTGTCCCTATGAAATCAGCTCCAATCTTATGGTGTGACAATCTTGGTGCTACGTATTTATCTGCTAATCCAATCTTTCATGCACGCACCAAACATATTGAAGTTGACTTTCATTTTGTCCGAGAAAAGGTTGCTCAAGGAAGACTAGCGGTTCAATTTATTTCTACACATGACCAGATTGCCGATATATTTACAAAACCATTATCTTCAGAGAGACTTATGATTTTACGGGACAAGCTACAGCTCGTTTCCCGCGCTTAGCTTGAGGGGGAATATTAGACAATCATTAGACATGTTTATATATTAGAGGGCTTAATATGTAATTATTTACTCTATTTATATTCCTGTAATCTTTGATCACAATTACAATACACAATACAATTACTCTGATTCACTGGGCTACACTGTAATTAAATGCTACACATTGGAGGAGATGGCCCAGTCATTAAAATTGATTAGCATGGAAAGGACATTCTCATTGGGTCACTAGACATCCCCTTCATCAATCTAGAGACTAGTTTCGAGAATTATGTAAGTGGTTGTCCATAGTTTTTTATTATCATTATCCATCTTTATTATTTGTTTATGAGCTGATATAGGAACCTAGAGAAGAACCGTTTGATATCAGTTTACTACCAAAGGAAGTCAAGTCTCAGCCACTTGCAGAGATAAAATCTGCTGGTAAAAAGCCCAGTGCTCTTGGTGCGGCATCAGCGGGGCCTACCTCCACATTGCATATGGGAAGCTACTATAATCTATTTCAGAGTTCTCAAAATTTGGATGGCTTTTTAAGGTACTTTGATTGGACATAATCTTACAAAATACAAACTTGTTACCTGTTTTTAAAGGTAGCAATTTTGACCATTTGATTATGAATCGGTTGATGGGGGGACCGGGGGTTATATTTTATCTCTACGGCTCAACTGGAAAAAATATAGCTTACAATGTAACGGGCCAGATGGGATGAACCTGTTAAAAGACACCCAATGTGTATTATAATGCATAAAGCCTCCTAGATCATTCTATTCAAGAAAGTAGATTCTTTTTGAAATAGTACAATATTTAAAATCATTCTTTGACACTAAATGTTTATAAAAAGTCTTTTAGGCCCACCCAATCCAATTTGTTTTGGCCCATTACCTGATCAGTTCCACATGTTTTATCTTCCATCTTGGCTGATTATCGTGTTCTTGTGTATGGGTCAAAATGTAAGCTTAGTTCATGGAATGCTCATTTTCTAGTGAATTATATATTAAGATAAATTATTAATCTCTCATCTTAATCATGGATTTTGGTCCTTGTTGTACATGGTATGGAGGGAGAAGAATTTTCTAAGGTGGCAGCCAATCCGCTTGGTCAATTCTTTGTGGCATTTAAGAAAGGAGAAGGGGTCCGAGCTGTTGGCAAGATTTTCTAACGCATTAAAGTCTGTTGTCAAAGAGGTAATGACTCCATCTCATGTTATTAAAAAGGATTTAAGCTGGCAATTTTGGCAGATTTAAATCTAAATTGGTCAATTCGGGTTATGGGGTTGAAGGGTATTTTTAAATTTGTTAAATCTTCTAAATCGTTTTTTAAAAAGATTAGGATATTATTAGATAATATAAATCTTATATATATACCTGTTGAGATCTTGGACAAAGTGTTTTAGGTCAACCCAACCCGAACCAGAGAATTATCTATTTTGACCTCAACCCCTTTTCTTCTAACCCGACCTCCTCTCTTGCCAATTCTACACCTTTATTACAGTCCCATGACTTCCACTGAATTCATACATAAATCCACAGACTTTATTTTTACATGAAAGTCCCAAGACTCTGTTTTTAACTAATTTCTTCTTGTTTTAGTATGATCAAGTCCTTACAAATATTCCCCTTTTGCATGTTAATTCTCTAAAGTTGTATAAAACAAGATGCTAGCATTAGCCAAACTCGTACGTAAACATGTTCTTTTTTTCTTCTAAAATATCAAGATGATTATGATGTTGAGGTTAGTTGCATTTATGACAATAGGTTTTGTAGTTTGTACATAGTAAAAACATGTATTTCCAAGCCTTGAACCCTTTATAGGTTCTTCTATAGCCAATTTTGAAGAAAGTTATGTAAGTTCCTGCTCTCATAGTTTTTATCTTATTTTATTAGTGATCTTGTCCACCTCAGTTATTTGTTTATTTGCGAGTATAGGAACCTACAGAAGAATCATATTATATTAGTTCTGTACACTTGGAAGTTAAGTCACTGTTCTCAGCCACTTGGAGAGAAAATCTGCTGGTACAAAGATACTGTTCTCACTTCTCACTGCCCCTCCAGCAGGGCCACTTTTACAGTTGATGCATATGAAAACTACCATAGTCTTATTATATTCAAACTTGTTACCAGTTCTTAGAGGTGAAAATTTCAGCCATTTGATTATGAATTGGTTTTATGGTGGTCAGGGGATTATATTATATCTCTAAGGGAAAAAATAGCTTAAAATGAAACGGGTCAACTGCACGGTATGGGTTTAAAGATGCCCAATGTGTATTTATAATAATGCATAAAACATCCTAAATCATCCTATTCAATGAATTCTTTTTGAAATAACAAAATTTTGAATGATACTTTGACTTTGATTATTTATACAAAAAGTTTTTAAGACCAACCAATCCAACCTGTTTTGGCCTGTTACTTGAGGCACTGCATATGCCACATCTACCTGCGTTTTCTTCCATCTTGGCTGATTATCATGTTCACATCTGGGTGGAGCTACTGAAGCTGAAACAGAAAATGCAGTAAATGTTTTGAAGTACATATTTGACAAGCATGTTGTGTTCCAGTACAACTGTACAAATAGAGGAGGATGCTTTTCATTTAAATTACATATTACAAAGAATCTCTTATATTAATAATGGATGTCTGTTTCTTTAGTTCATTGTTTTTGTAGATGCTTCAGAAGCAGAAGAATTAGCTGAGGTGGCAAGCAAACCATTGAAAGCCATATGATACACCTGGTCAAACGTTAGTGGCATTTGATACACCAAAAGGGTCCCAGCTGTTGGTAGATTTTCTAAAATGTTGAAGTTATGTCAAAGAGGTAATAACTTCTTATATGATGCTATTGAAAAGTACCGGAATTTCCAAGTATAACCCATTTACTTTTGGATCGGTCAATTCGGGTCCAAAGGGTATCTTTTAGTGTTTGAGATTAGACGTGTATGGGTTGAAATCACCTCACCTATTTAAGTGGGGGTTCGTGATAGGGGCTGCACTATATTTAATTACTCATAGAGGAGATGGTTCAGTCCTTGAAACTCATAAGGATGTCTTGGACATCCTCTTTGGTCCCTAGACATCCCCCTGGTCAACCTAGAGACTTCTTTGAGAACTATGTAAGTGGCTCATAGTTTTTTGATTTTACTATTGTTCTTGTCTGCCTCATATATCCATTTTATTTTATTCCAATATAGGAACCTACAGAAGAACCATCTGAAGAACTATGTAAGCGGCTGCTCATAGTCTTTTTTATTTTGCTAGTGTTCTTGTCTATTACAAACCATTTATACTGTAATTTTCTTTGCCAATATAGGAACCTACCGAAGAATCAATATCAGTTTGTACCCATAGAAGTCAAGTCTCAACCTTTCCATTGGTTATATCAGGTATGTTCTCAAACCTTTTCCATTGATTTTATTGTTTTTGAATTTGACTTTTGCGAAGGGGTAATTTTTGGTTCAAACTATCATACTTTTTTACACAGGTGGGAAAATGGTGGGATGGTTTGGTTCAATAATTGGTCAAAATGGGTTGGGCAAAATATGCAACATATGAACTAACGAAAACTTAATTGTTGCAAATCATCTTGATATTTTTTCCACTTTGTATGGATTCCAATCTGTTTGACCCATTTTCTTTTAGTTCAATCTTTTAGCTTAATCCATTTAACATGCTAGAGGTGAGACATCTATGGGTTAATATGTATTAGAATACTCTCGTAGGGAGATAGTTCAACTGTTGAAACTGGTAAAGATGTAAGTGACTTTCTCTTTGGTTCACTACACATCTCCCTGCTCAACCTAGAAATTTCAAGAAATATGTAAGTAGTTGCTCATATTTTTTTGATTTAATTTTATTGATAATCTTGTCTACTTTCACACACACACACACACACACACACATATATATATATATATATATATATATATATATATATATATATATATATATATATTCTTTGCCACAATGTGATCCTACATATGAACCATTTGATATTTGTTCCGTACCCCAAGGAAGTCAAGCATCCTTTCCATTCATTTCATTAGTTTTGTTCTCTACCTTATCCATAGATTTATTGTTTCTAAGTTTGACATTTGTGAAGGAATAGTTTCAGGGTGGGTTGGTTGGCTTGAATAATGGGTCAAAACGGGTTGGAGGTTGGACCAACCTACAATCACCCTTTTGTCCATTTCTTTGACTTGTAGAATTATTAACGTGCAAAATATGACTTAACAAAAACTTTATTATTACGAAAATAATCTAGATATTTTGTAGTAATTTAGTGTTTTTTATGAGTTAGAGTCCACTTGGTATAGCTTCCAATTTGTTTGACCAATCTTACCCTTACTGTTTTTATTTAAATCCTTTAGCTTAATGCATTTTACCTGTTAGAGGTAAGACACATATGCTTTGAAATTGCCGCATCACCGGTTTGTGTAGGTTTGTGACTCTAAGTACTTATGGCGTAGATAGTTCTGTTGTTGAAACTGATAAGAATGTCAAGAACTTCTTCTTTGGGTCACTAGACATCCCTTGGCCAACCTAGAAACTTGTTTTAAGATATATAAGAGCTTTGCATTGTTTTTTATTTTTCTACTCTTCTTTTCTGCCACTTGTCCATTTTTATTACATTTTTCTTTGCCATTATATGAACCTACAAAGAACCATTTGATATCAGTTCTGTACCGTAGGAGGTCAAGTCTTAACCTTTTCTATTGATTTTATTAGTATTTTTTGAATCTTTTCCAATGATTTTATTGAATTTGTGTGAAGGGATAGTTTGTGGTTCAAATTATTAATACTTATACAGGGGTGGAAATGGGTCGGACGGTTGGTGGGTTGAATCACGGTTTAAAACGGGTGGGCCAACCTACCATCGCCCTTTATTTATTTCTTTGAAATTTTAAATTATTAACGTGCAAAATATGACTTAACAAAACCTTTATTATTACAAAGATAATCTTGATATGTTGTTAATAGTAAGAGGTTTTAGGAACTTGAGCCCTCTTCTTATGGCTTTCAATCTGTTTGACCCATTTTTTTAGTTAAATATTTTAGCATAATCCTTTTGAACTCCTAGAGTTAAGACGTGTAAGGGTTAAAATTGCCACCTCACAGATTTATGTGTAGGTTCGGGGGGAGATGATTCTGCCGTTAATAATTTAAAATGTAAAATACTTCCTCTCTGAAACTTTTCAGTTGCTGAAGAACTATGTAAATGGCGCTCATAGTTTCTTGATTTTTTTAATGATATTGTCTAATCTCCATTTTATACTTGTTTATTTGCCAATATTGGAACCTACACAGTTCTGTACCCAAGGAAGTCGATCTCAGCCTTTCACCTTGAATCTTTCTAACACTCTCTCTATGTATTTTTCCTAAGATAGTGTTAAAGAACCATCCTTCTTGTTTCTGATGATGCTCATCTCAAGTATCTCTTTGACATTTTTTGTAACCTAACCTCTCCATGAATGATATAAGAGCTGTTAAACTTCTTCAGATAGCAACAATGATCCATTTAATATTTTTGTAACCCGACCTCTCCATGAAGTTATCAAACTTTAAGTACCACTGCCTCGATGCTTCTTTTAAACCATACAAGCTCTTTTTTGATTTGCAGATCCAATTTTCTTTCTCGACAACTTGAAACCCTTTAGGTTGTGTTGTATAAATTTCTTTGTAAAGATTACCGTGTATAAACGTTGTCTTAACATCTAATTGTTCTAAATTTAAGCTCTATGCTGCTATAATTTTTTTTTTAAGTTTGTAGATCCAGTTTTCTTTCCTGACAACCTAAAACCCTTAAGGTTGTGTTGTATAAATTTCTTTGTCAAGCTTACCGTGTAGAAATGCTGTCTTGACATCTAATTGTTCTAGAATTAAGCTCTATGCTGCTACAAGACTCAGAACCTATCTAATGATTGTCATTTTCACAACTGGCAAGAATATCTCATCATAATCAACCTCCTTCTTTTGTTGAAAACCCTTCACTACTAAACAAGCTTTATATCATTTAGACCCATCATGTTCTTCCTTAACCCTGAAGATCCACTTATTTTGTAAAGCTCTTTATACGGCGAAAGTTGGTTTAGTACTCATGTTTTATTTTTCATCAAAGAACTCATCTCATCCTTCGTAGCATGCTCCAATCGAAACGAATCTTTCATCTTAACGGCTTTATAATAACATCCTGGCTCACCGTTTTCAATTAAGAGAAGTTAGTTGACCGAAGGACTATATTTAGAGACTTTAGTGGACCTCCTGACTATATTTTAAGACTCGTTAGGATCATGTGAGGAGTGTTTATCATCAGAACTTAAACTCCCACTGTCACACCCCGGTTTCAAGGCACCCCGGGAGTGCGACCGATTGGTACGCGTTATTGTTCATCTTTTATTTGCTTGTCTTGAAAGACGTTTACGCAGCGGAAAATCATTTCACAATTTATCTGATGATTTATAAAAACAAACTTTCATATATTCGTTGGGGATTAAATACCCAAAATTTTACATAACATTGTTCAACGCAATGTTTACAAAATTTTCTGTCTACTGACAGATATTCAAAACTTGCCACAAGGTCTATGCCTAGGAAACTTTAGTCCTTCCGGGACTATTCTTGCTACTATATTCATCACAGGGTTTCCATGCCTAGGATCATAGTCCATCCAGCACTAACACCTGACTAAACATATTTAATCATGTTTACCTGAAAATGTTTGAAAATAATACATCAGCGAAAAGCTGGTGAATACATTTAATTTGACACAAAAATATTTCGGCATGAATAACGATAAACAGTTAATCATAAATTAACGGTAAACCACACATTTAGCAGTCTATTTCAACTGGAAGTCCCCCCTCCATATATACTGGTATTGGTGCTCAGGCAGTCTTACTACGGGACTCTCCGGATCTGCACTGAGTCTGAACCAGCCCCGGTATGGGATTTTCACCCATCCCCAGGATATAATTTGATCAAACATACATATACTTCTGGTCTAAATGTTTTAGCAGAATACCTCTATGCATTAACATGGTTAACGTACTAATGCCATTTTCGCAAAATAAAATCATTTGAATGTTTTGAAAGTATTAAACGTATTCACCTGGTAAATTGAACAGAGCCTCTAAACTTGATAAGCTTTTGTTTCTGAACCTCGAAGTAACTTAAGGATTAAGTCACGAGCGTCTAACACCTTGATTAAATCAGAACTTCTATACTTGATGTCTAGAGCATATACACCGGTTTCCTAATCTCGGGTTATCTTTATGGTGTTTAAAAGGTAGTAGAGAGTTTCGTGTGTGAAAGTAGGGAAGACAATCAAAAGGTTATGAAATGAAATGAAGCAAGAGACATCTATTTATACATGGATATTTCTTACTCATTAAGTATTTCTTACTTATTAAGTTTTATCCAAACTTAACTATTAAGTCCAAAACTTAGCAATTAAGTTTTATATTTTATTCAAAACTTAGCCATTAAGTTTTATATTTTATCCGAGTCTTAGCTATTAAGCTTTATCCAAAACTTAGCCGTTAAGTTTCATCCTAATTTTATCTAAAACTTAGGCATTAAGTTTTATCCAATACTTAATTGTTAAGTTTTATCCGTAGCTTAATTATTAAGTCGTATCGCAAGGCTTAGACATTAAGTTTTATCTATAACTTAGTCATGAAGTCACGCATGAAACATAACCATGATTATTTAATTGACAAAAATAATATGAAAATTTCGCAGGTGTTACATTCTCCCCACCTTTATTTAAATCTCGTCCTCGAGATTTATTGGAATAATTGTGGATATTTCTTTTTCATTTCCGACTCTAATTCCCACGTATATTCAGGACCTCGTCTAGAGTTCCATTTTACCTTTACCAATACTAGCTTTCTTCTCTTTAAATGTTTTTCTTGACGGTCTTCGATTTGAAGGGGTCGTTCGATAAATTTCAACTTTTCGTTAACCTCTACATCCTGTAATGGCATTGCTAGCGATTCATCAGCCAAACATTTACGTAAGTTTGACACATGAAATACATTGTGTACCCCATTCATCTCATTTGGCAATTCTAGTTGATAGGCTACTGGTCCGATTCGTTTTAAGATTTTAAAGGGTCCAACAAATCGAGGACTTAACTTTCCCTTCTTTCCGAATCGTACAATGCCTTTCCATGGTGACACCTTTAGTAACACCTTGTCACCGACGTTAAACTCTAGTGGCTTACGTCTTTTGTCGGCATAACTCTTCTGACGATCGCGAGCTGTCTTCAATCTTTCTCTGATCTGTATTACTTTATCAATTGTCTCTTGGACTATTTCAGGTCCAGACACTTGATTCTCTCCGACTTCAGACCAGCACACAGGTGTTCTACATTTTCTGCCGTATAAGGCTTCAAATGGTGCTGCTTGGATGCTTGAGTGATAGCTATTGTTATAGGAGAATTCCATTAGAGGTAGATGATTATCCCAACTGCCTCCAAAGTCTATCACACATGCTCGAAGCATATCTTCTAGCGTTTGGATCGTTCTTTCGCTTTGCCCATCCGTTTGCGGATGATAAGCAGTGCTTAGATTTAATCGGGTTCCTAACGCTTTTTGAAAGCTTAGCCAGAATCGAGACGTAAAACGACTGTCTCTATCTGATACGATGGATAATGGCACACCATGTAAAGTCACTATTTCATTGACGTACAATTGTGCTAACTTATCCATGCTAAATGTTTCTTTCATTGGAATGAAATGGGCGGACTTAGTTAGTCGATCAATGATAACCCAGATAGTATCATTCCCACGACTTGTTCGAGGAAGTTTAGTAATAAAATCCATGGTTATCATTTCCCATTTCCAGACAGGTAGTTCAAGTTGTTGCAGTAGACCTGAAGGTTTCTGGTGTTCTGCCTTAACTTGAGAGCATGTAAGACATTTTGCAACATACAATGCAATGCTTTTTTCATACCTATCCACCAGTAGCTAGTTTTCAGATTCTTATACATTTTATCGCTCCCTGGGTGCATTGTATATCTAGACTTATGAGCTTCTTCAAGTATTCTTTCTCTAAGATTACCCGCAATTGGCACCCAGATTCTCTTATTTAATCTGATTAGTTTATCGTTTCCTTTGACCAACTGATCAAGCATTCCCTTCATTCCTTCTTCTTTTTCTATCTCTTGAAGAGCAATTTTCTGTGCATGCTTCAATTGACTAAGTAAGTCAATCTGAAGATCAAGCCTTAAAGCACGAACCCTTTTTGGCTTTTCTTTTTCTTTTCTACTCAAGGCATCAGCCACAACATTGGCTTTACCTTCATGATAACAGATTTCACAGTCATAATCGCTTAGGATTTCCATCCATCTTCTCTGTCTCATGTTTAGTTCCTTCTGACCAAAGATATATTTTAAACTCTTATGGTCAGTGTAGATAGTAAATTTAACTCCATAAAGATAGTGTCTCCATATCTTTAGCGCAAAGATTATGGCGCCCAACTCCAAATCGTGAGTCGTATAATTCTTCTCGTGTGTTTTTAGTTGACGTGATGCATAGGCGATAACTTTATTTCTTTGCATTAACACACATCCAAGACCAATGTGTGAAGCATCACAATAAACGATAAAATCTTCAGTACCATCTGGTAAAGTCAGGATGGGTGCATTTGTTAACTTTTCTTTAAGAGTCTTGAATGCTTCATCCTGTTTTGGTCCCCATTCGTATTTTGCGGATTTTCGAGTTAAAGATGTGAGAGGGGCAGCGATTCGAGAAAAGTTTTGAATGAATCGACGGTAGTATCCGGCCAATCCAAGAAAACTACGAACTTCAGATGGGGATGCAGGGGTTTCCCATTTAGAAATAGCCTCAATTTTGGAAGGATCTACTTGAATGCCTTTAGCGTTGATAACATGGCCAAGAAATTGTACTTCCGTAAGCCAAAATTCACATTTCGAGAATTTAGCGTACAATCTCTTGTTTCTCAGTACTTCAAGTAGTATTTTAAGATGGTTCGCGTGTTCATCTTGAGTTTTGGAATAAATAAGAATATCATCTATGAACACGATTACGAACTTATCTAAATAGGGTTTACAAATCCGATTCATCATATCCATAAAAGCTGCAGGGGCATTAGTGAGTCCAAAGGGCATAACTGTGAACTCATAATGTCCGTATCTAGTTCGGAATGCAGTTTTAGGACTATCTTCTTCTTGAACTTTGAGCTGGTGATAACCTGATCTCAGATCAATTTTAGAAAAGTAACACGCTCCCTGAAGTTGATCAAATAGATCATCGATTCGAGGAAGTGGATACCGATTTTTGATGGTTACCTTGTTCAGCTCACGATAATCAATACACATACGCATTGATCCATCCTTCTTCTTTACAAATAGAATTGGAGCTCCCCAAGGCGAAGAACTCGGTCGGATAAATCCCTTCTCTAACAGTTCATCTAATTGTTGCTTTAATTCTTTCATTTCAGTTGGAGCTAATCTGTACGGGGATTTAGCTATTGGTGATGTACCCGGTACCAGATCAATTCTAAATTCAACTTCTCGATCAGGTGGAATCCCTGGTAATTCATCTGGAAAGACGTCGGTAAATTCGGCTACAACTGGCACGTCTTCAATCTTTTTCTTCGTTTTGTCATCTGATACAGTGATCAGATATGCTAGACATCCTTTCCTTAAGCATTTGGTTGCTTTTAACATTGAGATTATTCCAACATGATTTGTTGGTTTGTCACCCTTGACAATAATCTCTTCTCCGGTAGGCGCACAAAATTTAATAAGCTTTTGATTACAAATGATATGAGCTTGGTTCGAGGCCAACCAGTCCATACCAAGTACCACGTCAAATCCCGCTAATGTCATAGGCAAAAGTTTCACAGGGATGACATGATTAGAAAGAGTAATCCTACCGTTATCTAAAGATTCTGAGATTTTAACTATATCTCCGTTTGCGGTTTCAACTTCATAGGATTTGTCTAACTTTACTAGAGGTTCATTTAATAAACTACAGAACTTATAGTCTATGAAGCTTTGGTTTGCACCAGAATCAAATAAAATTCTGCATAAACGTTATTGATAAGATGTGTACCGGTAATGACGTCCGGCAAGTTAGCAGCCTCACGAGCATTCATCACAAATGCCCGTGCCGTCTTCTTCACACCAGGATCTGTCTTGGTTCCAGATCCAGCACCGCCTTCTTTATTAAGCTTTGGGCATTCAGACTTGTAGTGACCTTGTTCATTGCAGTTGAAGCAAGTTATCACCCTTTTCCTGTAGCAAGTCTCAGAAGTATGTCCTGAAGTCTTGCAGTAGTTGCAGAATAGAGTGGATCTACATCTTCCTGTGTGTCTCTTCCCACACGTTTTGCACCTGGGGAGAGAGTATGAATCTTCTTTCTTTCCGGGCCCTTTATCAAATTTCTTTGTCTCTATATTCGGTTTATGGGCCACCTCTTTCTTCTTATTCTCTTCCTGGGTTCTAACCATTCCATCTGTCAAAAGCCCAGCTAACTCTACCGCAGACTCTATTGTCTGTGGCATGACCGCCTTCACCATATCACGAATTTCATTGACCAGTCCCCAAATATAGCGACTTATCATGTTGCATTCGGGTGTCACAAGATGTGGTACCAGTCGGGCATATGCAAAGAATTTGGTATTATACCCCTTGTTATCTGAACCAACCATTCGAAGATTCAAAAATTCATTGGTGATTTTCTCCTTTTCGTTCATTGGGCAGAACTTTCGAGTTACCAATGCACGAAATTCATCCCAAGTCATTGCATAAGTCTTATCTCGTCCCTTTGACTGAATAACAGAGTTCCACCATTCCAATGCCTCATCCTTGAAAGAATGTGAGGCGAACAAAACCATGTCTTCATTAGCACACTTGCTAATGGCTAAGACTGCTTCGATCTTTTCCAGCCATCGAATGGCTGCAATTGCTCCTTCGTTTCCTGAAAACTCAGTAGGTTTACACGCTTGAAATGTTCGATATGAACATCCATCCTGTTTCTTCCTTTTCTTAGGCGTTTCATCTTCGGAATTTTCGCCGCTCGAGCTATAACGATCATCATCTTTCTTTCTAGATTTGAAACTTCTTTAGTTTGGCTGGGAGGTTCTTTCTCTTTCAATGCTGAGATTATGGTAGGAATCGCGTCCTTAATTCCCTTAGCAATCATCCTTTGTATTTCGGCTTTCTGGGCCACACGATCTTCATCTTCGTTAATTATCTTACGATTCCCTCTAGTATACACCGCGGGTCTACTTTCATTGTTCTTTGACATTCTACAACGAGAATAAGAGGGAGTATCTTAATACTAAGATTCAAAATTTTCGTTAATAGTATTATTAGATACTTCGATAGGTATCTTCATCGTTTACGACAAATAAGGTTCGTTTATTATGTCAGTATAACAAGGCATCTAGCTACTTTTTCTTAGTAGGCAATATTTCTAATATTGGTTAAAGCCTAGATACTAAGGCAAGTATCTAATTCGCTAAAACCTGTGGCTCTGATACCAACCTGTCACACCCCGGTTTCAAGGCACCCCGGGAGTGCGACCGATTGGTACGCGTTATTGTTCATCTTTTATTTGCTTGTCTTGAAAGACGTTTACGCAGCGGAAAATCATTTCACAATTTATCTGATGATTTATAAAAACAAACTTTCATATATTCGTTGGGGATTAAATACCCAAAATTTTACATAACATTGTTCAACGCAATGTTTACAAAATTTTCTGTCTACTGACAGATATTCAAAACTTGCCACAAGGTCTATGCCTAGGAAACTTTAGTCCTTCCGGGACTATTCTTGCTACTATATTCATCACAGGGTTTCCATGCCTAGGATCATAGTCCATCCAGCACTAACACCTGACTAAACATATTTAATCATGTTTACCTGAAAATGTTTGAAAATAATACATCAGCGAAAAGCTGGTGAATACATTTAATTTGACACAAAAATATTTCGGCATGAATAACGATAAACAGTTAATCATAAATTAACGGTAAACCACACATTTAGCAGTCTATTTCAACTGGAAGTCCCCCTCCATATATACTGGTATTGGTGCTCAGGCAGTCTTACTACGGGACTCTCCGGATCTGCACTGAGTCTGAACCAGCCCCGGTATGGGATTTTCACCCATCCCCAGGATATAATTTGATCAAACATACATATACTTCTGGTCTAAATGTTTTAGCAGAATACCTCTATGCATTAACATGGTTAACGTACTAATGCCATTTTCGCAAAATAAAATCATTTGAATGTTTTGAAAGTATTAAACGTATTCACCTGGTAAATTGAACAGAGCCTCTAAACTTGATAAGCTTTTGTTTCTGAACCTCGAAGTAACTTAAGGATTAAGTCACGAGCGTCTAACACCTTGATTAAATCAGAACTTCTATACTTGATGTCTAGAGCATATACACCGGTTTCCTAATCTCGGGTTATCTTTATGGTGTTTAAAAGGTAGTAGAGAGTTTCGTGTGTGAAAGTAGGGAAGACAATCAAAAGGTTATGAAATGAAATGAAGCAAGAGACATCTATTTATACATGGATATTTCTTACTCATTAAGTATTTCTTACTTATTAAGTTTTATCCAAACTTAACTATTAAGTCCAAAACTTAGCAATTAAGTTTTATATTTTATTCAAAACTTAGCCATTAAGTTTTATATTTTATCCGAGTCTTAGCTATTAAGCTTTATCCAAAACTTAGCCGTTAAGTTTCATCCTAATTTTATCTAAAACTTAGGCATTAAGTTTTATCCAATACTTAATTGTTAAGTTTTATCCGTAGCTTAATTATTAAGTCGTATCGCAAGGCTTAGACATTAAGTTTTATCTATAACTTAGTCATGAAGTCACGCATGAAACATAACCATGATTATTTAATTGACAAAAATAATATGAAAATTTCGCAGGTGTTACACCCACTGTCGAAAGCTCTTAATGCTTCTTCATCGCCATCCATATCATCATTTATAAACTGGAACTTCAGTTTTAGTATTTAATTTAGTAAATGACTGTGGTGTTTGTTTATTAGCATCAACTTCAAATTCAACCTACTCTTTCTGAACCTGTGAGTTTGTTGTGATTATCTCTTTGTATAACTTAGCCTTAGTGAATGTAGCATGCTTGCTTCTAATTATTTTTCTGCTTTTAAAATCCCAAAGCCTACATATACTGTCTAATCCATATCTAGTGAAAGTGTACTTGTTAGCTTTAGCATCAAGTTTGTCATCATCTTTCACTAGATCATAAGCACCGCACCTAAATACTTTCAAATACCCATAGTTAATCGCTTCCCTTTTCCATTCTTCTTCAAGTATCTTGAATCCCAACGGTACTAACAATCCCCGATTGATTAAATAGGTAGCAGTATTGACCGCATAAACCCAGAAAATCTTTGAAATCTCAAAGTTGAGTCTCATACTTTTGGCTTTCTTATTTAAAGTTCTGTTCATCCTTTATGCCACTCCATTTTGTTGAGGTGTGGCTGGAATTTGCTGAATCAATATTTCAGATTCTTTGAACCTGGATCTTAGGATTCATCATTTTCAGATCCGAAAATTCAAAATTAAAGATGGGTGGAAGTGTGTGAATCAAAGAACAAGGACGTGTGTGTAATGTATAATGTTATGATTTCATTGCTATTGAATAACAAATTACAATGAAGAATCATATACAAATATGGATGAACATCAAACCCATCCAAAGGAGAGAAATTCTCCTTGGGTGGTGATTTACACCATGAAAAACACACACTTAAGAAGTACAAGCCACTCACACACTTTGCAAGAACCACGCATTACAAGTGACACTAGTGGTTCTATTTATAATGTTATTACATCATGATCTAATTTTGACTATTCTTATGGTCTTGATGTTGACTTTGTATTGTGTTTGTTTTGTTCTGTTTATCAACTTGGTCTCTGAACTTGTACAATAAGATCTTCAGTTGGCTTTGATTGTGGTTTGGAAAGCTTTAGTTTATCAATTGTTGAACCCAACAATACTCCCCCTAAACTGATGCTTGCCAAACTTTGACCTGAAGATCTTCTCTGTCACATGTCTTCTTGATCAACTGATGTTCTGACACAGTTCACTGTAGTTCTCCCCCTCAGATTAAGCTTCTCCTAATGTATTTCTGATAAAGGATAGAATCTCTTTGAGAATACTTAACGTATTGGATATGAGGTGTATCCATTTTGGATTATTGTTTGTTCATATCACACTCAAAGGATTAGAATGTATTAGGCATATGATGAGGCTTTGAACTTCAATAAACAACATCAGTAACATAAGTCAATCTTGAAGACACTTCAGCTCTTTGAATCTCTGAATTAACTTGATAAGATGGTTCCAAGTATTTCAGAAAGAGTTTCTAACAGTTGTACAAATCCTTGATTGGATCAGTGATTATGTGACCAAGGTTGATTTCTTCATTTCTGTTGAATGTGAAAATGGATGTGCCTGTTGGTTGCAATCATCCGTATTCATCATGTTTCTTGTTTTCTTGTTTGTTGTAGTCATCTGTTCATCATCTTTCTTGTTGTTATAGCCATCTGTTCATCATCTGTTCATTGTTTCTGTTGTTGTTGATGTTGTTGTTGATGTTGATGTTGTTGATGTTGTTGATGCTGTTGCTGCTGTTGATGTTGTTGTTGTTGATGATGTTGTTGTTGGATGTGCATTTGTTTGAAGTAAGCTAACATTTGCATTAGTTACTCAAAACATGAGCATTTGTGATGCAGTGCACGGAATGAAATCAATGCTCAAAAACATAAAAGTGGCCCAAAAACCCATTTAGAGGCCTTATTTTGAAAAATAACGGGATAACCCGCCTACGGCGTCGGGGTCTACCCGGGCTTCCTCCCGCGTCATAGTGAAGGCTCTAGCACTTGCCCTCTGCCTTCCTTCTTCGGCTCTCTTTTTCGCCCCGGAGCTCTCTACTCTTGGCTTCTTGCAGTCTCTGCTCATGTGGCCGTCCTCGCCACAGTTTAAGCACCGTGGGATCCCATACATCTTTGCCATATGGCCGGGCTTCCCACACTTGAAGCAAATATTCGACCCCAAGAGACATTCCCCACTGTGCTCCTTTCCACACTTGTCACACTTCCTCGACCCCGAGCCTGCAGTAACAACTCGGCGGTCATCCACCCTTCGCCTCTTGTTATTCGGGGTGAAACCACCACGCCCGAATCTTTTCCCGTTCCAATTCCTATCGCCACCACCAGTCTTCTTTACCTCAACCACCGCCACCTCCCGTTCATCATACAATCTTCCCGCCAAATCCACTGCCGACCTAAAAGTGCTCGGTCGGGCAGTGATTAAATGCCTGCGAATGTCAGCTGGCAACCCCTGGATATATCGCTTGATTTTCCGTGATGCCGGCGTAACCTGATCGGGCACCAGCCTCGCCATCTCGTTGAACTTGGCGGTGTATTGCTGGTGGGTCATGGTGCCCACCTCCAGCTGTAGCAACTCTCTCTCGATCTTGTCGAGTTCCCAATGAGGACAGAACTCCTCAATCACCAACCTCTTCAGTTCTCCCCACTTCATCTTTCCGACGGCCCGTTTGCCTTCGGTTTGGACATGATTGTCCCACCAACCCAGTGCAGTGTCAACGAAGGAGTGAGTGGCGAACTTCACCTTTTGGTCCTCCCGACACTCGCTGATCTCTAGCACCGCTTCCATCTCTCGTATCCAGCGGTGAGCAGCTGCGGCATTGCCATTGCCGTTGAGGGTAGGGGGTTTACACCTTTGGAATGCCTCGTTGCTGCATCCCCTTGCGGTTTCCCGCACTATCACATCCTCGTCATCACTAGAGGCTCCCCTTCTTTCATCCAACTCCTCCTCCTCAGTGTCATCCCTCACGTCACCCCTTCTACAAGTAGTAGTTCTCCGTTCCTCCTCTTTCTCCTTCTTTTCATCTTCCCTAACAGCTCGGATCACTTCAGTCACGACAGACGGTAGGATCGTCTGCATGACTTGGTGAACCTCCTCCACCACTGCCTCCTTCACCGAGGCTCTTAAGTTGGCACTCTCATCACCGCCCTCTGGGTGATGAAGATCGGGCTCAGCATGAGCCGCCTCTGCAGTCTTGGTCTTGTTTCTTGCACTACGTGGCCTACCACGAACGCCCCGCGTTCCACCACGAGAAGCTTTCGACAATCTTCCACCAGCCATCCTCTAAACACTATAAGATTCAAACACCAACACAGTCATTCAAAGTAATAGCTCAGTTAATGTTAAGTATAGTAAGTACCTAATTACAGTGGCCAGTTGTGATTAGCCACTTACTTTACTCTTCATCCCCCGAGCATTTCCTATCCTGACTACATCAGTATTCAAATCTACTAAAGCACATAAGTCAAATGGCATGCACACATAATGCCGGTTAACAGTATAAAAAAGACATACCTGATGGCACGTAGCTACTCGGGCTGGCATCCCTCCATTCGGTCCCATTTTCAGTTTAAGTTTAGGTTTTGTTTGAAAATATTTACCTATTTCTCTTAAACTTTGGCTCTGATACCAACTTGTAAGGCTTCGTTCCCGGAAGCCTCATAGTTGGTCAATCCCAGCATAATTAAAATAAACATTTCATAATCCATTAAAACAATGCAGCGGAATTAAACATCAAAAGTCATTCATTAGTTTATAAGCACTGTTGCTAAGCAATATATATTTGTTAAT
Organism: Flaveria sonorensis; assembly: GCA_025506505.1. Lineage (NCBI taxonomy): Eukaryota > Viridiplantae > Streptophyta > Magnoliopsida > Asterales > Asteraceae > Flaveria > Flaveria sonorensis. The sequence continues at coordinate 70,005,559 of CM046424.1, read as the reverse complement.
AGTTATAAAAGATCATTAGTTTGCATTACAAAACAACAATGTTATATTCATGAATGGATGTCAGCCTTGCCCCAACGAGTAGCCTCCACGAGTGCCGTCCCCAGCAATATTACTTGCCAACTGAAAATGCATAAAAGTCAGTTTTGCTGAGTGAGTTCTAGTTTTAAAATCATAAAAAATACCTCGAAAGAGTTGTATATGAAAATACTCTTTCAAAATATCATAACTTTCTTTCGAATGTGATCATACATCATACATACATCGAGGTTATATCATTATTATCTTTCATCACCGTTCATAATCGTTCTTTTCGTACTTTCATTATTATCTTTCACTGTAATCTAGATCCTGTCATATGCTATGCCCCATCGTTGTGCATCTTTCACTGTAAAGCAACTTCAGTCTTGGGGTCAAGCGACAAGGATCCCATTTCGTACATATTAGTCAATCTCAAAGATTGACTCCTGCGTGCATCCTCATGGGTTAGCTAAACCGCACACAGTTGAGCTAACAACCCCTGGCTATGAACCTCCTTTTCATTTGCTTGCAAGACTTTTCATTCGTTCATTATGTTCCACTTTTTATTAACATTAATCTTTCCCCTTTATTAATTATAATACTTTATGATCACAAGCAATCCGCATAAAGTCACATTATATAGTAATAGGAACACAAGAACAATCATAAAACATGAATAGGATAATCAAATAATAATCACAGGTCAACCCTAGGTCAAACCCTAAAATTCAGCTTTCTCCAAAATTTCATAAAATTTTCTAAGTGTCTTAGGCGCATGGGAACTATGCAGGCGCATCAGCACTGCATGGGCGCATGGTTTCTACACTTAGACATTTCCGCAATATTTCTGGGCGCATGAGCCTCCCAGGCGCATGACACTATTCAGGCGCATGACACTGTTCAGGCGCATGAACCTACACTTGAACACTTAGGCTAAACTTTTGGGCGCATGGGCACTATTGGGGCGCATGAGCCCCTACTTAGAATTTCTAAGGAAATTTCCAGGCGCATGGGCCCTGTTTGGGCGCATGACCTGTACTTGTACATATTTTCACTAAGTTCCCAGGCGCATGGGCCCTGTTTGGGCGCATGACTGCCTGCTGTGCACCTCTGCATATCAGAATCAGTTCAAACCTGTTGTAGCACCTATTCAAAGCCTAAATAAACATTTCTAAGCATTCCCAACACATAAACAAGCTTCATACATGAACATATACTTATACAAGCTCACGGGTACAAACATACATACACAGAAACTTTTAACCATGCATTTTCAGCCCCAAAATCAGTTTAAAATACATGTAAACGGGGTCTAGAACTCACCTCTTGCAGAAGACAAGTAAAAATCCACCAAACTTGGCTGCACTAGAGTTCAAGACACCTAAACCAAACATAAACAAGCACTAAAACACCAAAAACACATAGAAGTCGGTTTCTAAGGTGGAAAACCTCAAAGAAACCGAACCAATTAACATGTAAACACACATACCTCGAAGATTCCAGCTTCTTCTTCCTCACAAAACCGAGAGAAAACCAGAAACACAACCCTTTCTCCTTCGGTCACAGCAGCAGCAGAAAGAGCATGGGCGACCATGCTCTTATACTCATACTTTTTTGACTTTTATACATATTTACACAATGCACCCTTCATCCTTTGTCATTTCCTTCTTTATTCGAGATTCTTTTCTTTCTTTCCACTTTTGGCCCTTATAAAAATTCGGGTGTTACAGCTTCGGAAGATAATACTGAGAAACACAAGTGTTTTCTCTCGGAAGCAATTTTACCTTCGGAAGGAAACCTTTACTGTGTAACGAAAATCTTTGGGCCCCACTCTGTAAAAAGTAAGATTCTATTGATGATTGTCGAAATATTTTAAATGGTTTACCTTACCGGCCCTTGTCAAATCGAAACCTAAACAGTCCTTTCACCTTATCGATTTGATTTTTTAACCCATTTAAAATTTTCGACTCTCTTTCTTTACTTTCTTTACCACCGCAAAAGCTCCAAATTACCACCATCTTCTTCACTCACTCTCAAATTCTTTCAATCCAATTGTACCTCTTAACAATGGCCCTAAATCCCCAACATAATCAGGTCACTATCCTTGATTCTTCAAAGGATGCCAACTTTGCCCCTATTGTCGAATTTCTGTCCCAATCGGCATACTTCACTGCCCTCACTGTTAACCCCACCATCTACTCTAACCACATGGCCGAATTCTAGGCCAATGGTCGAATTGAAACACTAAATGATGAAAGGGTCATCAGATCGAGGATCTGCGGACAGGAGATCACCATTGCTGAATCAACCATCAGGGAGCATCTGGAGCTTCATGATGAGGGCACCCCTACTGAGTTCCCCAAATCTGAGTTGGAAGACACTTACACTCAGATGGGATATGGCGGCGATGTGAGCAAGTCTACAGTATATAATTTTAATTTCTCCTACAATTGGAAGTTCTTGCTGCATATCGTCGTGCACTGTCTATCCAACAAGTCCGGGGGATGGGATCAAATCCCATATGATTTGGGTTGCCTAATCCACGGGGTTGGTAAAAGGCATGCGCTTCAACTATTCACGCTTTGTGCTGAACAACTTAAGAGGCAATCTCACCCGGGATCCATTCTACATGTATCACCAGTTCATTTAGCACATAATCAATTGTGAGCTAGACCAGGACAGACTACAATATGCAGCCGTTCTACTGGTCCATCACATGCGGTTTGGCATCTTTAGAACTTTGAAGAAGGTGTCCACCAACTTCTCTGGAAGATTCACTGATCTTCTTCCAGGTACGCGCGAGCCAATGGCTCCTGGTGACATCCCTGCAAGCCCAGCAGGTAATGAACCCACTCCAGACACCACCACTCAAATGCCAATCACTTCTTCCCACCCAATCAAGATTACTTACACCAGACGCCCCAAACAAACCCCTGATCAATCTACTCTGATTGATCAGGTGCCCTCTATTCAAACCAAAAAGGCTCGAGTGGAACTTAGGGCTCCCACTTAGCCAGAGGTCCAACCATCCTTCACCATTGACCTCAATGTCAGCATTGAGTCTCCTCAGTCTCAAGCTGACGAGACCACAACCCAAGCCTTTAGCCCTTAGGGTGAGTCTCAACACTCCCTTGAGCAGCCAAAAAGGAACACCTACATCCTCGGGTCATCTGCTCTAGCAGAAGAACCCTTAGGTGCTGACCAAGGTCCTGGGTCATTAGATTTAACCTCCCTATCCCTCATTGACCTATTAACCCGGCCAGATGAGGACATTATGTTTCATCCGGGCCATGATGTTGATCTACCACACCACTCTCAAGATCAACTGAGCCCCAGGGAACCTTTATTGTCTAGCCCACATCAGCTAAACCTAACTGAGGTGAGTCAAACTGGTATGGAGGTGACTCATGTAGGCTCAGCTGCTACTACTGAGAGTCTTTCACTAACCTCTCAGGACAGTGGTAACATAAGTGGGACTGAGTCTACGGCAACCTTGCCACTTGATGACTCTGAAAGAGACATCAGCACACAAGGGTATCCAGGGCGCCAAGAAACCATTACTGGTGGTGACGATGAACATACTAGGTATGTTATCTCATCTCCCAATGATTCTTCAAAAGAAGATGAGGGTAGTCTGAAACTCAGCGTCAGAGACCTGCTTTCTAAAGTCTCAAACCTTGAATTAAAGGTTAAGACTTTAGAGGACAGGTCTGCCACTCAGCAACTTAAGATTAAAAATCTCAAGGCTCAACTAGCTGAGACATAGATTGAGAAGTCTGTTAGGCATGTACATACTCAGGTTTCTTTAAGTTCTTCCTCTAGCTCGTCTACTTCTCAAGATGATGCTACCAAAAAGGGGGAGAATGTACAGAAACAAAGACAAGAGGAACCCTGTCTTGCCATCACAACAACTTCCCTTGATGCCATATCTTCTTTTTACCCTACACTGCAACACCCTGCAACCATCTTCCCTCAAACAGCTCCCGTTACTATTCAAGTGGACCCAAAGATGCTTATAGACCTCAACAGATTTTTAACCACATTTCTGATAAGCACATCCATTGAACAACCTTCCCCTGATGTAGTCGTTGCCTACTTTGGAGCTGAGGAGCTTCAACGGCTAAGTGCACCACCTACCTCTGAAAAGGAAGTTGGTCAACCTAAGGTCTCTATTGAACCTGAGATTAACTTCGAAGGGGATATACAGACTCATGGCCAAGCAACCAATTTGGAAGGAACAGGTAGTGCACTTCCAATTACTTCCGAAGCAGAAATCCGAGCTGCGGAAGGAATAATTCAACTGTGTGACCTCTCGTGTAATTGTTAATTTGTCGTTAAATTCCGTTATCTTTTGTAAGGGCTTATTTTGTCTTGAATTCAAATACGAGGGCTCATTTGTAATTTCCTCTTATTTTTTTTTATCTTTGTTAGTATTTAAAGGTATTATAAATTGTTTTATTATTAACTAAGTTAAAAAATAATAATAATAATAATAAAAATAATAATAATAATAATAATATTAATAATGAAAACAATAATAAAAATAATAATAATAATAATAAACAAAATAATTGTTAAATCTTGAAAATGAATAAAAATAAATAAGTTTATGTAATTTAAAAACTTATAATATATTAGTTTGAGCATAAAATAATAAAATTTAAAACCTCCGGGACCAAACTGTAATTTCATTTAAAACTAAAACTTGAACTTTGGATTTAATATAATAAGTATGAAACTACAGGGACTAAAGTTGTAATTTCTTTAAAACCCAACCCCCAACCCCGTTTTCCCGGCACCCGTCCGGCCAACTCGGCCAACACGCCGTCGAACCTCAAAATCCCCTCAAATTGTAGCTTTTAACACTTAAATTGATCCCAATCAACTCGGGAACCCATTTCGAACAAGAAGAAGTGTGTTAATTGGACTATAAACTCGGCCATAGTCACCCTCGAACCTGAAACCGATCCCCATCATTAACCGAATCCGTTTCGATATTGAATCAAGATATTAACCCAATTGATTAAGCGTATACGTTCACATAATCAATTATAAATCAATGATGGGTTTAATTTCACTTCAAACAACAATTTATGTATCAAATTCGACTAGTAACGTTCGGGATTAATTGTAGAGCCGTTGGGCAACAAACCGACCAAATAAGGACTATAAATCAGAGGGGAAATACACAAGATGGTTCCTTTAAACTCTCTGAACCCTCAATTTCAATAAAACACACACGCACATCTCATTTGAATCCAGCCACCATCGCGACTTCAACTCTTCTAATCACCATCGACATCACCTCATTAGCAGGTAATTAAACATGTGAATGTACTCGATTTCAGGTGGGGATTAAAAGCCCTAACCTTTCATCGATTAACATGATGATCTTGGGGTTCGATTTGGACGACTTCAATCTAGGGTTCTTGAGGAAATTGGGGATCTTTTCAGTTATAGTTTATCATAATTATTTTGCGTTTTAAGACAGGAATGGGGCTTTGGCCCACTGGTTAAAGCGGAAGGGTGAAGGGAAGGAGGTCCCGGGTTCGAACCCGGGCACCTGCAATTGTTTTTAAAACTTGATTTTCTTGAATAATTAATTCTAGAAAATTTTAAAATATTATTTAATTAATAAAAAAATCATTTTTTATAATTTTTACTAAATCAGGATTTAATTTAAAATATTTTCTTTTAAATTCTCAGAAATTACAATTTAATAAATCCTTTATTTTTATTTTGAAAGATATAAAATTTCCATAAAGTATATACTTAAAATTTTAATCTATTGTATTTAGTAATTCTTTTTAATACATTAGTATTAAGACACAAATTAATTACTATATCAAATAGTATACCGATAAATTCTTTAATTATAAAATTTTAATTTCTTATTATTACAACATTTCTTATTTGGTTATTTAAATTTTAAAATAGTTATTTATTGTGGCTATTTTATAACTTATAACCAATGGCTAAACGATTTATAGGTTTTCAAATAAAATCGTATACTACCACGTTGTTATCCAAAACCCCAAATTCTAAAGGAAACCGTAGATTCTTGAGTAACCGTTAACATTATAAATTATGGATTAACTTAAAAACGTTGTTCTCTAGGTTGAACTTTAACGAACCTTCGGCGTTTAATACAAGACTTCTTATATATTCATCTTTATAAGTCATGTGAGTTTTTCATATCCCATTTTATATTATTTCACACTTTTGGGGTGAAACATGTTAACCTTATTATAAACACACTTGTAAATACGTTTTACTCTTGTAACACTTGTGTAATTCATCTTATCTTGTCATGGTTATTTGGACTCTTGTAACTATCATGTGATGACTCTTGTAAGATAAAATCATTAACTATTGCTAGCCTAGCGATGTCATAGATCTATGGGCCTGACAAGCCTATTTGGTGCTAAAGCCGAGGTTATTGTCGGCTTCTAGTGTCCTATTCTTGAGCACTATGGGAATCAAATACACTTAGCTAATCGTTTAATCTTGTAATGGCCATATTTGTCAAGCTTTGATTGTTACATTTGTTCATCCATCGTTATTTACTTTATTCAAAACCTATGACGTGAATTGTCATCTTTTATATATATATTTATGTATGCTAAAACTATGGAAACTCACCACATATTGTTGACATTATTTTTAACATGTTTCAGGAAATGATACTGCTTAGCTTGTTTATGAAGACTTGTTCACATCTACGATTGGACCTAGATTACAATAAAAAGACATTTATTGTCACTTGACGCTTGGAATCTTATGTATTTGATTGTTGAACTTATGTTATTCCCATTATGTACGTTATGAATCTTGATATTTAATAATATTGTCATTTTTAATTTAGCGTTGTGTGGCATGAACAATCTTAACCTTCACACCTCGACGTTTCCGCCGTTTAGGTTGGGGTGTGACAAACTGTCTTCCTCGTCCAATGATCTGTTCATCACAGAAGCCATTCTTGACCTACCTTCTGAGGTAAATAGTGAGGACTTCCTTACAACCCCTTTCTCCCAAATACCACAAGTTCAAACCCCTTCTCTCCAACCTGAATCCTCTAAACCTGAGTCTCCAAAGGCTGAATCTTCCTCTGATCCTAAGGGGAAGAGGAAGCTCACTGCTGAGGTGCTTCTAGAGGAGGAAAGATTGGAAAAGCTCAAGAAGAAAGGTAGAGCTGATATCGGGAAGCCGTTGGCTGCAAGTAGCAAAGCAGCAGCAGCCGCTCAAGAAAGTATCAACAATAAAAAGAGAGTGGAGGTCATTGACAAGCTCATCGGCCTAGGAGTAGCCAATGAAGAAATTCTTCTACGACCACTTGATGAGCTTGTGAAGATGGAGAAGGCTACCTTGCTGCAAAAGGAAAGAGAGGAAGCAGCAAGGTTGGCCAAAGAGGAGGTGAAGAGGAGAAGGAAGGATGAGGCTATGGAAAGGGAGAGGATAGTCTTTCTCTGCTCTAGAGGCTACTCTCAAGAGGAGCTGGCACCGCACAATTATGATACGATCTTGTTTCTTTTCCACAAAGAACAAGATTAGATCAACAAAGAAAGGAAGAAGGATGTTAGGGAGAAGCTGAGGGAAAACAAGAAGGAGGAAGAGGCATAACTTGCTGCTGCCAAGAAGGAGGGAGATAAGGAATGGATGAAAACTTATCTCAAAGCCTTTGGCTTCTCCGGCAGGCAAGTGGGTCCCATGTCACTGAAGACCCTACAGCTACATGTCAGCGATATCAAGGCTGACATTAGCTTAGGAAGAAGGCAGGAGGTAATTCAAACATCAAGTGTTCAGAAGATTGCACCCAAACCAATACCAACACCCAAACCAGCACAACTTACACCCACACCTTTTCCTTTCCCCATCAAAACTGAACCAACCACTGAGCCTCACACCCCTAAACCCACACCATCAGCCTTACCTACACCCTCACGCACTGCTTCCAAACAACCACCTCCACTACCTATCCTCAAACCCAAAACACAACCTAGAACCCAATCTCTAACTAAACCATCTTCTGACATCTAAGCCCCTGACCTTAGAAGAGTTCAAGGAGATCAAGAAGAAGCTCATCGACTGCACAACACTGAGCGACATCTCTTGTGAGGAAGAGACAATTAAGCTGGACCAAGCTCTCCAACTTCTTACAGCCAATTCAGATATTCTGACAGAAGAAGAGAAGAAGTTAAGAAGGAGACTGGTGACTCTGCTTGTGACACCCTACATAAATCCCACATCAGCCGTGGACAGGAGAGATTCCTGGTTCATAAGAAATGTCTGGCCTCTAATATCACCAACACGTTTTGGGCGTATTGGCTGTGGATGAGAGGAGAATTCCACAGTTAAGCGTGCTCAGGTGGCAGCAATCCAGGGATGGGTGACCTCCCTGGAAAGTTTTCACCGGGGCAACCAAAAGCAAATCCGTGAGCTCCTCGTGGGCAAAGCGGACAATATTGGTGGTGTGAGAGGCCGGGTGTTACAGAATGGTATCAGAGCCACTCCTGTGCCATTCGGGATGTAGGACATACCTCACCGAGGATGTTGACTTCTCGGGCTCATCGAGGACGATGAGTCCAAAGGGGGGGTGATTGTGACACCCTACATAAGTCTCACATCGGCCGTGGACAGGAGAGATTCCTGGTTCATAAGGAATGTCTGGCCTCTAATATCACCAACGCGTTTTGGGCGTATTGGCTGTGGATGAGAGGAGAATTCCACAGTTAAGCGTGCTCAAGTGGCAGCAATCTAGGGATGGGTGACCTCCCTGAGAAGTTTTCACTAGGGCAACCAAAAGAAAATCCGTGAGCTCCTCGTGGGCAAAGCGGACAATATTGGTGGTGTGTGAGGCCGGGTGTTACAGTGCTGGATACTAGAAAGGGGGAAAAGCTTTCATCCAAACCTCTCAATCCTAGAAAACAAATAGTCCAGTGGAGGTTCGATGAACCTTCATACAGCTTTGCTGTGAAAAGAGAGAATGGTGAAGTAAACAGGGTTGATACTTCATCTTTGTTACACTCTAGCAGATTTGACATTGCTGAGTTAGCAGAGAAACCATTCTCCAATCCCACCAACTCTCAGGTTGTTGCTCACATCAGAAATCATCTGAGTAGTCTTCATCTGGGTGAGCTTACAAAGAAAGCCAAGATTGAAGAAGAGTTGAAAAGAGAGCAAAGGATGAGGAAGAAGGCATAACTATAAAAGGAAAAACATTCCTTCAGATGGTTGAAGGCTCAACTTCTGATCCTATAGTTAGATGGGAATATGACTACAATTCCCATCAACTAACTCTCTTCAGAGGGACGCAACAAATGGTGCATGTCATTCAGAACAACAGACTTGATCTATTATCTACGAATGACTTGTACAAGCTCCTCACCACCACACAGGGAAGAATAAGGAGACAGACAAATATCTTCTTTCCCTGGTGTTGAAGACCTTAAGGAGCAGAAGGAAGTGAAGTTTTGGTAGCATCAGCCTAGAGGGAGTTTGTTGGATCATATGAGGCTGGTGCAACCAAAACAACACTTAGAGTATTTTGAAGTACAATTGAAGAAGTCTTCCGAAGACAAGTTAAAGATCTTCCAAAGCTTAAGTATGAAGAACTTTCGAAGGAAAAAAAAGTCTTCCGAGACTAAGTAGTTTTCCTTCCATAGCATTCATACTTAGAAGATCCAAGACAAAGTCTTCCAAAGAATGAAGTCATGAAGACTTGCAGAAGACTCGGAAGAAGTTGATTCTTCCGAAGTATAAATGACCTCGGAAGAACTTATTCTTCCGAAGCCATTTTGCCTTTGGAAGAATCAACTATGAACTAGTGGACATAAGTATGGGCTGTCTGACATCCGCTGGCAACTCTGATACACTGCAAGGCGCTTTCCCACGCCCATATAGTTGACCATACTTTAATCCACCATTTACCTTTATCAGTTAGCACAGTTACCATACTTAGTTGGTGACAAAAGGTAAGTCATGGACCTGTCATGACTACCTAATCTAAGATATTATTTTATCTTATATATTTTACTTCTAGCAATGTAGTATTTGTCTAGTGGTAAATTCCAGCTGGTTTTCCAAGTATAACCGGCTGTAGATTGTAGTATATATAGTTTCTCATTGTAACTTAAGTAACCATGCTTGTAAGAGTCTTGTGATACTAAGTTGAGAAGTAATATATACAAGTATCTTGAAAACCATTCTTGTGTTCATTAACTTATTATATTATCATCAACTTAGTTAGAGATTCTGCTTCATAAACCGAGTGAGACCTAGTGAGTGTGTGAGATAAAACTTGTGTTGAGAGACCAACACCGATCCTGCATGAACAATCATAGGAATAATGTAAAGATAATTGAAACTTGATGATTGGTTAATATGCATGCACTTAGTATAGTTAATATTGTATTTTTAATATATTTTATATATCGAACAATATTACTTTGTTGCGTGTTTGAAATGTAGGATAAATGAAGCTTAACGGACATTATTTGAGAAGGATACAAAGGATACCAAGACTACGGGTTGAAAGGTGCTGAAAATAAAGAAAACTGTGCAAACTGCAGGGAGGCCGTAAGCTACGGCCTAAGGCCGTAAGCTACGGCCTAAGGCCGTAACTTACGGCCCTGTGCTAAGTCCGTCTGTGAACCCCGTAAGATAGGAGGTTTGGCCGTCTGGTTGAAGGTAGACCGTAAGTTACGGCCTATAGGCCGTAAGTTACGGTCGAGGGCGATATTTTGAGGGTTGTTTCAAATTTCAAAACCTATTTAAACCCTAACATTAGGGTTTCGAAAAGAAACCGACTCCCAACCCCAAGAACGAATCTTGGAGCATTTTTGAGTCATTAAAACCCTCTCTAATCATCAAGTGATCGAGGATTCGTATGCAAAAAGACAAGATTGAAGCGATTATGATGAAGATGCAAGGCTAAACCACCCGTGATCATCCCTGGGTGGACGGTTTGTGATTGGATGATGCATGCGTATGTGTTTACCTAGTCAAGACATAAACTTTGATTGTTTAACAACTTTTATTCGTTTATTTGTTTTGAACTATGTGTTGATTAAAGATTCGTGTTAGTTGATTTGATTATTACTTATCAAGTTATCAGTTTTTATTGTTAACCATTGAGTAGTAATTAGGTTATCTTCATTAATTGGTAATTGGAAATAAAGTTTCTAGATTGTGGCATTAGTTAGTTTACTAGTTAATTTACATAATCGGATATCAAGTTCGCAATTACTTTTCAACATACGTGATAAGCAAGTTATGTCTATGTAACTTCAAGATTGGGTAAAACATTAGCCATATATTCATTTACATTCCTGAAACCCGGGTGTGATCCCTTTTCATCGCAATAGTTTTCAACCAAGTCCAAGTTTCGTCTTGCTTCATAAAGTGATTATTTTTATTGGTAATTTCATTTATTCTAATTTACAGTTTAGTGACAATAGTAAGTAAGTAAATTTTGAATCAGTTACGCGTGACACCATCCACGGACTCCTCGTGGGATCGACACCCTATTTACCCTAACTAGTTAAGGTATTTAGGAATCATAAAACAAGCAAATTCTTTTCTTATTTGATCGGGTCTTCGACACCGATCAAATTTTGGCGCCGTTGCCGGGGAGACTATGCGCTTGGTGTTTAGTTTAATTGATTGCTTTAGTTTTTATTTTGTTTAATTGCGTGTGTTTTGTTTGTTTTGTTTTTCTTTCTGTTCTTTGTTACGCTTGGTGTGTTTCAGTGTGCAGGTGACAGGTTGCATGCATACTCGTTATTCGGGTCGGAAATCACCACTTGTTTTTGATCCAGAGATTGAGAGATCAGCAAGAGAAAATCGTGTTTTGCATAGATCGGGAATTCCAGTACCACCAATTTCTCGTGCCATTGAACAAGCAGCTTCTAGTTCATCTCAGTCAGTAGAGATGGAACCGGAAGATATCCCACAAGGAGGAAATGTAGCTCCGAACCAAAACCCACCCGTGAACCCTAATAACCCGAATCCACCCCTACCACCGAATAACAACCGCAACACCTTGAATCAACCACCACCCAACAATAACATGAATCAAAATAACCGTAATCAAGGAGATGACTTTGATCATGTGAGCATGCATAGTCTCCACACTGGTGATGAAGATTATGAAGATGAGTGGAATAACAATGAAGAACCATATAATGATGCAAATTATGATGCTTGGGAGGGACATTTTGGTGGAGGTGATGGATATAATGGAAACCACAATTGGATAAATGACCAATACGGGTGGAATGCACCACCTATCAATCAACAACGGGGTGGGGTTAATAATCATAATGTCAACCAACAAAGAAGACCTCGGAGAGCTCCTGTACAAGGCGTGGATAGTCATTTCAGACCAGCTATTTCTGAAAACCCGAATCCTATTGCACCTCCAAATCGTAGAGGAAGATCTTTTGACGTACGCCCTCACTATCTCACTATTCTTCCCGCGTTTAGAGGTACTGCAACAGAAGAACCATATGTACATCTTGCTGAATTTGATGCAATATGTAGCACTATCGGTGGAAATCACTTTACACAAGATGAAGTGAGACTGAGACTGTTTCAATTCACCTTGAAAGATAGAGCTAAGCAATGGTTTCTCACACTACCTGATAACAGCATCCATACCTGGCAAGAGATGCAAAGGGTTTTTCTTGAAGAATACTACTCTATGGGGAAGACTAGTGATGCAAGAGATGCCATTCGATCCTTTCAACAACAAGTGGGTGAACAATTTCATGAGGCATTTACAAGATTCAAAGAGTTGATCCGCATGTGCCCTCATCATGGCATTGAAAGGTGGGAATTGATTAAGGCATTTTAGATGGATTAACACCGGAGGAAAGAAAATATTTGTACTCCACAAGTAACGGTACGTTCTTATCTAATCATGAAGACATGGATTGGGAGTTTTTAGAAAGAATGTGCAAGACCTCCAAGGCTCAAGCTTCGGCTAGCAGAAGGTCAAAGCCTGCTCCAGCAAGATCAACTACCATTGACCATGAGACTAAAGAAAGAATTGCTTCTTTGGAAAGGCAATTGGCCAAGCTGGGACGTGGGGGAGCCAAAGATGTAGCTTCAGTTGGATTTGATGTGTGTAATGAATGTGGGGAATTGGGGCATTTAAATGCAGATTGTCCGTTGTTGCTGGGACAACATGAAGAAGTGAATCAAGTATATGGAGAGAGAAAGCAGTTTGATATGAACTCCAATACTTATCACCCGGATTGAGGAATCATCCTAATTTCAGGTATGGAAATGCTGCTAACCAAATGAACCCAAACTTTCAAGGTTACAATCAAGGTAATCATCCGTATCCAAACCGCCAACAAGGGAATTATCAGGGTAGCTCTCAAAGAAATTCCTACAATCAAAGTGGCTACAATCAAGGTGGTCAACAAAGCAGCTCATCTAAGAATTACCAAGGTAATCAAACGGGAACGTTAAGTAATGATGATTCTATAAACTCAAAGTTGGATGCACTTATGAACATGATGAAGGAAAATAAGAAGGAGAATGAAATAAGAGATAAAGCATATGAAGCATTGAGCAAACAAGTGGGACAACTTGCACAAGATATTGCTCAAATTAGAAAGAACCCGGGCAAATTACCAAGTGATACAACAGTGAACCCACAGCATCAAAGCTCTAATGGGAAACATCATGTCAATCAGGTAAGTACTCTACGTAATGGTAAGGTATATGACAACAAAGTCATCCCTCCACCACCTTTTGTAGAAGGAGTGGTGGAAGATGTTGATGAAAGTGTAAATAGTGATGATGAGCATGAAACTGTTGTGTCTAAACCATTAAAGAAAGTAACTTTTTCAGAAAACACTAAACTGGATTTAAATGATGAACTAAAGGAAAACAAGGATAAAGGTGTGGAGGCTAATACCATTCCTTATCCAGCAGCTTTAATTGATCCGGTGAAAGCTTCATCTATCAATAAAAGAGGCCCAACAAGAAGAAATATGGGAAGTTTTCAAACAAGTTAAAATCAATCTACCTCTTTTAGATGCAATTAAACAGGTTCCTGCTTATGCAAAGTACTTGAAAGATATGTGCACTCAGAAAAGAAACCATAAGTTTCCTAAGAAACTTGATGTGCCCGCAAATGTGAGTGCCATTCTATCAGGTGCCCTTCCACCAAAGCTTTGGGATCCAGGAGCGCCGGTTATTCCCATTCAAGTGGGTGACTTTAAAATGGATAGGGAATTGTTGGATCTCGGAGTCAGTGTTAGTATCCTACCAGGGAGTTTATATGACCAATATGACTTTGGTCCACTTCAAAAAGCCGAAACCACCGTGGTTTTGGCTGATCTTACTCTTAAACTCCCCGTGGAATAGTAACCGATGTAATTGTAAAGGTGGAAGATTTTTACTATCCTGTGGATTTCTTGGTTCTTGATTATGCGGCTATTGATAATAACAAACAATCTAACGTCATTCTTGGCCGACCGTTCTTAGCAACCGCAAATGCTCAAATTAATTGTAGAAATGGAACAGTCGACATGACATTTGGAAACCTTAAGTTAAGAGTCAATGTTTATGAAAATGTCTAATTCTCCGGTTGGTAATGAATGCTTTATGGCGGACATTATTGACGGGTGTGATCCTCATAAAAATGAGGATAGCACCAAGGAGACATGTGTTTATGTGACAGGGAAGACGCTGAATTTGTGCAACAGTTGGAGGAAGAAGAAAAGCAACTGGAGGTATTGGCAATTCAAGAAGGTAGACCACCATGGACTCATCAAGTGGAGCCTCTACCCGAGCAAATTGACTCAAAGCTGAAGCCATCGTTAGAAAGTTCCCAATTATGGAACTCAAGGAGTTGCCAAAGCATCTAAAGTATGCATTCCTCGAAAAAGACCAAACATTACCGGTGATAATGCATCAGATTTAGAGAATGATCAAGAGGAAGCACTGTTGAAGGTATTAGAAGAGCACAAGGCGGCAATTGGATGGACCATAGCGGATTTGAAAGGTATTAGTCCATCAATTGTTATGCATAAAATTATTACTGATGCAGATGCAAAACCCGCACGTGACACACAAAGAAGGCTCAATCCCAACATGAGGGAAGTTGTCAAGAAAGAGGTATTAAAATGGTTAGATGCCGGAATCATTTACCCTATTTCCGATAGCACATGGGTAAGTCCGACACAGACGGTGCCCAAGAAATCGGGCATCCAAATTGTAAAAGATGCACAAGGTGAGCATGTTGCTACCCGACCCGTTACCGGGTGGCGGGTATGCATTGATTATAGAAAGTTAAACGCGGCTACCTCTAAAGATCACTTCCCGCTCCCTTTCATAGATCAAATAGTTGAGAAGCTAGCAGGTCAGAAGTTTTATTGCTTTTTAGATGGTTACTCAGGGTATAATCAAATTGCCATTCATCCTGATGATCAACAAAAGACAACGTTTACGTGTCCATATGGTACTTTCGCGTTTAGGCGAATGCCATTTGGACTTTGTAACGCCCCAGCCACCTTTCAAAGGTGTATGATGAGTATCTTTTCAGATATGGTTGGGGAGTCTTTGGAGATTTTCATGGATGACTTTTCAATATTTGGTCCATCGTTTGACAGTTGTCTCATACAATTAACCAAAGTATTGAAGCGATGTGTCGAAACAAATTTGGTTTTAAGTTGGGAAAAAAGTCATTTTATGGTTCAAGAGGGTATTGTTCTAGGACATGTCATTTCTAAACGTGGGATAGAGGTTGATCATGCAAAAATCAAAGTAATTTCAACTTTACCTCCCCCACGAATGTCAAAGGCATACGTTCATTCTTGGGTCATGCGGGATTTTATAGGAGATTTATAAAGGGATTTAGCACAATCACCAAACCGTTATGTAATTTGCTAATAAAAGATGTGCCCTTTGTTTTTGATGAAGAATGTTTAAAAGCTTTTACAACACTTAAAGAAAAATTGGTTGAAGCCCCGATTCTGCAAGCACCAAATTGGTCATTACCATTTGAAATTATGTGTGATGCTAGTGATTTCGCAATGGGCTTATTGGGGCAACGGGTAGACAAGAAACCCGTGGCAATTTATTATGCTAGTAAGACATTAGATGGTGCTCAATTGAATTACACGACTACTGAAAAAGAATTGCTTGCAGTGGTATATGCTCTTGATAAGTTCAGGTCGTATATTTGGGGAAGCAAAGTCATTATATATTCAGACCATAGTGCAGTGAAGTATTTGATGGAGAAGAAGGATGCCAAGCCAAGGTTGATTCGATGGGTCTTGCTATTACAAGAGTTTGATTTGGAGATACGCGATAAGAAGGGGTGTGAGAATGTTGTGGCTGATCATCTATCCAGAATTGTTATGGAAGCGGATGATACTAAAGCGATAAACGAAACATTTCCTGATGAGCAACTATTAACAATCTCCACTTTACCTTGGTTTGCTAACATAGTTAATTATTTAGCTGCAGGTATAGTTCCAGATCATTGGTCAAAGAGGAAAAGACAACAATTTCTAGCTCAAGCAAAGCATTACATTTGGGATGAACCGGACCTTTTTAAAGTTGGTGCTGATCAGATTATCAGAAGATGTGTGCCAGAAGAGGAAGTGCAAAAAGTGTTGACACTAACCCATTCGTCTGCATGTGGAGGACATTTTAGTGGTCACAAGACCGGGCATAAGATTCTATCTTGCGGGTTATTCTGGCCCACAATTTTTAAAGATGCTTCAATTTATGCTAAACAATGTTTAAGATGCCAGCAACTTGGTAGTATCTCCAAACGGGATGAGATGCCCATGAAACCAATCCTCGTAGTTGACATTTTTGACGTTTGGGGGATTGATTTCATGGGACCACTCCCGAATTCACATGGCAATTATTATATTTTAGTAGCAGTGGATTACGTGTCTAAGTGGATTGAGGCCATTGCTACTAAAACAAACGACCATACTGTTGTTTGCAAATTTGTACAAACCAATATTTTCTCAAGATTTGGCATCCCTCGTGTGATCATAAGTGATGGGGGGTCTCATTTTAAAAACTTTAACTTTGGAAAGTTGCTCAAACGGTATGGTGTAAATCATCGAGTCGCAACACCATACCACCCACAAACAAGTGGTCAGGTTGAGGTTTCGAATAGGCAAATTAAAGAGATTTTGCAAAAGACGGTAAGAACCGACCAAAAGGATTGGTCTTTACGTTTAAATGATGCTTTATGGGCATACCGAACCGCTTTCAAAACACCTATTGGAACCACACCATATCGCTTGGTTTATGGAAAAGGTTGCCATTTACCTGTTGAGTTAGCTCACCGTGCATTGTGGGCAGTGAAAGCTGTCAACATGGATTATGAAACTGCAGGTAAGGAGAGAAAGTTGCAGCTGTGTGAATTGGAAGAATTAAGGAACGAAGCATTTGATTGTGCATCGGTGTATAAAGACAGAATGAAAGTTGTTCACAATGCCAAAATCCGAAGGAAATTGTTTGAAGTAGACCAGAAGGTGTGCTGTACAATTCCAAACTTAAATTCTTTCCAGGCAAACTTAAAAGCAAATGGACAGGCCCGTTTATTGTTACACGAGTTGGCCACTTTGGAGATATTGAAATTGAAGATTTGAAAGATCATACAAGGCGTGTGGTGAATGGTCATAGATTGAAACCATATTTGGAGGCGACTGACATCAACAAGGTACAATGGATTCGGTGAAATTCCTTGTGGATTCACCAACATATGCGACAAACTAGTATATCAGGTACGGTCTGGCTGAAGACCTAAAACTTAGCGCTTTCCGAGAGGCAATTCGGAGAACTTTGTGGGTATGTTCACTAGAAACCCTCACGAGACTTAACTCGTCCACTCGGGCCTACCAAAGGGTTTAAAAGGCTTGTTGCATATGCTAAATGCAATCGTGATTCCTACGAAAGTGAGTTTTAGAATATTTTTTTTAGATTCGTCAATTATTGTGTCTTTATGTTTGTGTCGTTGGTATGCTTTGTGTTTCAGTCATGGGATGCATACTAATCAGCAAGTGGAAGTCTTTGAATTTTCAAGTAAATATAGGTGCGATTGAGGGCAATGCACAATTAGTGGGGGGAGTGGCAATGTTTTTCGCCGACTAAAATAACAAAAGAACGATAATTTTTTTATATATATATATTTTTTCATGAGATTTTTTTATATGTTCATAATTTTTTTATATATTTTCATGTCAAAAAAAAAAAAAAAAAAAAAAAAAAAAGAGAGAAAAAATGATGAAAGAAAAAATGGCGACATATGAGGTTAAAATGACCAAAGTATGAAGCAACAAAAATGATGTGAATTCTTGTAGTGTGTTCGGGTTAATGTGATCCAAGTTACAATAGTAGGTGTAGTTTTTCGATTTAGCATGTTTGAATTGGATTTCATTCACCATTTGCCACTTTAGATCCTTTTGCATACCCTTAACCCTAGCCTAATAGCACAACCCGTAAAAGTCCTCTTGATTTGTGTATTGTAGTGTGTTAGTTGATGGAGATATGATTATTATACGAGCTTATGATAATAATATGCATTACTGGTTTGAGTGTTCCAGATATACTAGTATATAATCACTAGTCCAGAAATCAACCCGAGAGGAGTGATCATTATGAGAGGGTGAATGCATGTGTGTGGAAACCGAAGGTAAGTTATGCTTGGTTAGGTAATCCTAAGATTTCAAACAAGCGGCTACTTGTTGGGTTGTCAATCTTGAATAATATAAACATTAGAGCCAGGTATGCCTTGGGATCTTAACTCACACAAGGTTAAGAGATTATTGATGCATTTTAGTAATTAGTGTTAAAGTGTACAAGAGAGTTTGTTTGAGGGCAAACAAAAGGGTAAGTGTGGGGATGTCATGATTGGTTAATATGCATGCACTTAGTATAGTTAATATTGTATTTTTAATATATTTTATATGTCGAACAATATTACTTTGTTGCGTGTTTGAAATGTAGGATAAATGAAGTTTAACGGACATTATTTGAGAAGGATACAAAGGATACCAAGACTACGGGTTGAAAGGTGATGAAAATAAAGAAAACTGTGCAAACTGCAGGGAGGCCGTAAGCTACAGCCTAAGGCCGTAACTTACGGCCCTGTGCTAAGTCCGTCTGTGAACCCCGTAAGATAGGAGGTTTGGCCGTCTGGTTGAAGGTAGACCGTAAGTTACGGCCTATAGGCCGTAAGTTACGGTCGAGGGCGATATTTTGAGGGTTGTTTCAAATTTCAAAACCTATTTAAACCCTAACATTAGGGTTTCGAAAAGAAACCGACTCCCAACCCCAAGAACGAATCTTGGAGCATTTTTGAGTCATTAAAACCCCTCTAATCATCAAGTGATCGAGGATTCGTATGCAAAAAGACAAGATTGAAGCGATTATGATGAAGATGCAAGGCTAAACCACCCGTGATCATCCCTGGGTGGACGGTTTGTGATTGGATGATGCATGCGTATGTGTTTACCTAGTCAAGACATAAACTTTGATTGTTTAATAACTTTTATTCGTTTATGTGTTTTGAACTATGTGTTGATTAAAGATTCGTGTTAGTTGATTTGATTATTACTTATCAAGTTATCAGTTTTATATTGTTAACCATTGAGTAGTAATTAGGTTATCTTCATTAATTGGTAATTGCAAATAAAGTTTCTAGATTGTGGCATTAGTTAGTTTACTAGTTAATTTACATAATCGGATATCAAGTTCGCAATTACTTTTCAACATACGTGATAAGCAAGTTATGTCTATGTAACTTCAAGATTGGGTAAAACATTAGCCATATATTCATTTACATTCCTGAAACCCGGGGTGATCCCTTTTCATCGCAATAGTTTTCAACCAAGTCCAAGTTTCGTCTTGCTTCATAAAGTGATTATTTTTATTGGTAATTTCATTTAGTTTTAATTTACAGTTTAGTAACAATAGCAAGTAAGTAAATTTTGATTCAGTTACACGTGACACCATCCACGGACTCCTCGTGGGATCGACACCCTATTTACCCTAACTAGTTAAGGTATTTAGGAATCATATAACAAGCAAAATTCTTTTCTTATTTGATCGGGTCTTCGACACCGATCAAAACTAAAACCGTAAATATTTCTAGTTTTTTTTTATATTGTAAATGAAAACTCAGTTTGTTTCCGCATTAAATTGTATCAATTTTTCATACCGCCCGGGTTCCGAGTGTGGTGTTACATAGTGGGAGTTAAGATTTTGAAAACAAATAGTGCTTACAGGATCTTGACTAGTCTTAAAATTAGGTCAGGAGACCCACCAGAGTTTCTAAACAGCTAGAAAGGTGTAATCCTTCGGTCAAGCATCTTCTCTTGACTGAAATGATGAACCCGAAAGGTATTCTAAAAGCATGATATGAAGGACGAGATGAATTATTTAATAAAAAATCAAACATGGGTACTAACCAGATAAAAGAAGGGAGTTGATTATGATGAGAACTTTTTGCAAAATAAATGGGTCTTCAGATAAATGGGTCTTCAAGGTCGAGGCTTTTCAACAAAAGACGGGAGTTGATTGTGATGAGAACTTTTTGCCACTTGTGAACATGATAACCACTAGATTGGTTCCAAGTATTATAGCTGTAGAGGGCTTACATCTAGAGCAACTAGATGTAAAAAATAACATTTTTACATGATGATCTTGATAAGATATTACATGGCAAAACCGAAAGGTCTTAGATTGCTAGGAAAGAAACTTGGGTCTTGACGAATAGCTTGTATGGTCTAAAACAAACACCCAGGTTATTATTGTTGTTACTTGAAATTTGATAACTTCATGGAAAGGCCAGGGTACAAGAAATGTTAAATGAATCATTGCTATTATTTGAAGAAGTTCAACATCTATTACTCTATGTAGATGATATGTTGATTGTAAGGCCAGATATGAATGAGATTGGCAAGTTAAAGAGCGAAATGTCAAGGAATTTAAGATGAAAGACTTAGGGCCAGCCAAACAGATATACTTGGGATGAGATGATTCAAAATAAAAAGGATGGTTCTCTAACATTGTCCCACGAGAAATACGTATGGAAAGTGTTGGAGAGATTCAAAATAAATAATGAGAAGATAAAACCTAGAAACACACTGTTAGGAAGTCATTTAAAGCTTACCAAAGATTAATGAACAAAGGTGGCTAAAATTCTATACGCATCTGCGGTTGGCAATTTCATGTATGCAATGGTTTACACTCGATCAGATATTGCTCATGGTGTTGGGTAGTAAGTCAGTTTATTTCAAATCCGAAAATAGAACATTGGAAATCAATTAAATGGGTATTCAGATACTTGAAGGATACATAAATAAGAAGGTTATGTTTCAAAAGAAAAGATGTAATTCTCAAGGGTTATATTAATGTTGATTTGAGTGGTTATGAAAAGACATTTAAAAGCACTACAGGATATGTTTTACTTTGATTAAAAAAAACCCCTGCTTTATCAACAACAAAGATTGAATACATGGTTGTTTCCGAAGCCGGTAAAAGTTAGTATGGTTGAAGTCTTTCCTTGAATAATTAGGTATCAAATTACTCTTTGTATTCTGACAATGAGAGCGCAATAAATTTTGCCAAAAATCCAGTCTATGGTAAAACGAAGCGCATTAGGATGAAGTATCATTTTGTTATCAGTTTACCTTGTTTATCAACTCGTAACCAAATCTCTGTCACCAACAGTTAACTCATCGGACCAATTTTCACAGCATTGTTATCAGTTCACTTGGCTTGCCTAATTACAAGATTTTGTAGTTATAAGTTGTAACCTCTAATTAGAGTCATTAACTATTTAAAGACCCATCAATGATCTTTAACCCAATTGATTAAGGTACCCATAATATGTAAATAAAAAGAAGATCATAAGCTCAAGTCTCACTTTAAGTAAAAAATACTCAAAGTTAAACCAAAGGGTTTTCTCAGCAATGAGTTTCCTCCTGAGGAGGTTAGAGGTGCGGTCCCGGTTGGAAAACGGATAGATAGGCCCGATTAAGATAACACCTATCCTCCGAAACAAGGTCGTACATTTGCCATTAAAAAAAACAATTTAAAGACCCAATGTAAGATAACATATATAGATTCAACAAGCAGCACACAAACTAAATTTAGTCAAATTATAAGAAAAAGATGTTTTGGTTCATATGGGCTTTAAAAGCCCAGTGACTAGCAGAAATTATTTCTGTTTATGTGATTATAATCTGGACTACAAAAAAGAAGGTAAAGTGGGTGCATTACTGCATTAGCCCTTCACTTCCACACTTCCATTTCCACACCATATTTACACTTTTGTCCTCCACAACCAAGTTAGACCCTAAAGTCAACCTTCACCACAATGAAACACCACTTCATCCTTCTCAAGAATCTGCACCAAAAAACAATGCATTATGTCAACTTTTTTTACATTTTGAATGTAGTCACTCTGTTGTTTCCATGATGTTTTATAGCATCATTGCTTCTTAATTCTACAAACTTTGACTCGACATGGTACCAAAAAAAGTCAAAATTACTAGCACAGGCTAAATCCACTAATTGCTTCTATAAAGGGTGATTTCGTCCCAATTTTAAGAAAATAACAATCTAGGTTGTATTTTATTGACATCTGGTAGAATGTGGCAGGAAATGAGAAAAGGATTAGCTAACAAGAAAATCAATTCAACAATTTTTAAGTCAAACAGGGTACACTAAAGTATTTGCAAACTCCTAAATTCATTAATTAATTAAACAAGAATTTAGATCATTATTCTCATTTTTGTAAAAGAAAATTTTGAACTTCAACTGATTTTGCTGGAATTGCGCAAAATCGATGAATTCTTAAACTTACAAAAAGTCAAAAAGCACATGCCTGGACTTATTTTTAACAAGTAGTACTTATTTTTTGAAATTAGGCACCTAACCTTGTAATGAGGACCTTTTCATTGAGTTTTTATAAGATAAGGGGTATAATCATACAAAATTGAAGTCCAACTTATGTGCAAATACATTGAAAGATCATACGATTTATGACCTTTGCGCTTTCATTCAATTAGAAAACAAGGAAAAAGAATGACGGTGACCCACCATGTCTTGACATGACTCAAAAGTTTACCCGTTAACCAACCCACCAATCACCAAGTTTTGCTGCCAATAGAATTTCATGGGTGTATCATGTATGACAACGACATACCACTGTTGATTCTTTCTGAATTCAGTAAGCACAGGATATATGTTCTCGAAGGCAGTATACGTCTCATCTCTGACCTGAAAGTCAAAATATACAAGGACTAAAGTCAAAACTCAAAACTGACATTTGAAATCAAAAGCTTATAAGAGTTAAAAAGTCGGCAAACCTTGGCTCCTGTAAGAACAATTTTCCCAGAAACGAAAATTAGGAGAACGATTTTTGGTTGTTTCATACGATATATAAGTCCCGGGAATAGCTCTGGTTCATACTGAATGAAGAAATAGAGATGAGTCTCAAACATAATAAATCAAAATTATAGAGGACAAAGAGAGCAATTCAGGTTGTGTTTACTTGTGAATGGGTAAAGGTTGTTTTTTACGTCAAAAGGGTCATCCAAAAATTGCAAAAGGCAGAAGGGGTTGAATGGGTGAAAGTCATTGAATGACTATTTTTATGGCATAGAACATTCTATTAGCACAATAATTAACTATTCTAAAAACTTGTTATGGCCCGTTACCAAACCCATCCAACATGTTCACCTTGCCACCTTTAATAGAACACTAGGAACTCACACTTGAAAAGGCACCATGAGAATAAGCAAGGCCTTCGAGTCTAATTGGAAATTTTACATCACATGAACCGACGATATTCTGAATCTTAAAATCCTACAAGATACCATGAAAAATATAACTAGTGTTGCAATTCACATATGTTTTATATGAAGAACCCAATGATGGAACTTATAATTTATATGAATAAGGTTACCTTAAATTTGGCTGGGAATCCAAGTTTCTGAATAATTCTGGTGCGTACAAACCAACAACACAAGTAGCAGTCGCAGAAGATGATAAGGATTAAATAAAAAAGGAACTTTATGGAATCGTATGCAAATTAACAGTTAATTTGATGAAATTTGGGGCTAGAATGACCAAAATGCCCATTTTCATTTGTACAAAAAAATGATGTTCATTTGGTGCCAAGAAGCATTAACAAGAGAATGATCGTAAAAAGTTTCAAACTATGCACCAAGTCATGTGTTCAAAATTTTGGAGTATATATGACAAGAGTAATATAACAAATAAGAAATTATGCTCTTGAAGGACCTTGCGTGCTGCCAATTTGGATTGCTGTTCACTCTTGGCTCCTGTGCACACCTGCAGCGGCAAGGTAAAATTAGAGTAGAAATGGGGGGTGGTAGCGAGTCAACACATGTCGGGTCGGGTCGGTTGAGTGGTTGATAAATTTACATTTTAAGATTTCACAATATCAGAACATACCACAAAAAATGGTTGATAAAATTCTTAATCCTTTAAACTGTCTAATCAATATTACATATTGAAAGATGATGCAACGCGATTTAACTATTAGAAAATCAGGATTATGACAAAATCAACATAGTTAATTGGCAAAAAAAGGAGTACTGCCAATTTAACGGGGTTAATTTCATATAGAAAGTTAAAGAATGGCTCTTTTGCACAAAAGAAGCGAACAATTAATTAACTATTCATACAAGTAAGGGTCATAAGGGGATTGCCATTTTCCCAGAAGCAAAGATTAAGGCAGTTGTTTTTGGTTCTCTTATCCTCATAATCACAGCAGCAAAACGCTGAATGACAATATATAAAATATCATCAACAACCATATTTTCTATGATTGACAAAATAAAATTAACAGTTTATAAAAGGAAGAGTTTTGACATTATACCTTTGGGTTATATTCTGCATTACGAGCTTGTAGGGCAATCGCCTTAAGGTCTAGCTTGCAATCAAGATTCACAGTAGACACAATATTCCTAAAAATAACAAGAAAACAAAATATATCAAAATAGAAAAGTGCAAAATTAATGTTTCAACATAGTAGCAGAAATTTCTAAGTGTTAACTCATGAAAGACCAAAGTAAATTCTTGCATCAGCATGTATACAATTTAAATTATAAGGTCAAAATTGGGCATATATTGACTCCAAATATCAAGAATAGTTATAAACTCATAAGGTTAATCAATAATCCGTATAAAATTCTACAAATTCCGTGCAGTGAGACTAACAGATTGATTAGTACCAACCTTCAATATTGCTACAAATCTGAAGGAAAATATGAATCACAATCAGAGCACAATCACATTCGCCTTGTCCCATTGACCATCCATTACAACTTGATTATATATACCCAAAAAAATCCTTCACATGTATATTTGTGTGACTAAATGACAGTACTTCATCAATAAATTCTACAAATAAATCCTCAAAAATTACAAAAGGTAACAAATTTAGGGTATGAATGTCTGATATCCACATGATTTACAGTCTTCACCTACACCATTAAATGAACTCAAGTACTCTAATTCAATAGCCATCACATATATGGAACATCAGAACCCATTCACCAACAAGATGTACTAATTTACAGTTAGATACCAAAACATGCTTACTTATCAAAATATATATGAAACTGAGCGAAAAGATATACGGTGATTGTATTACAAGTCATAACAAAACTACTTACTGAAGAGTAGGAACAATTCCAGACGGGTGCTTAGAGAGATCAACAGGTTGGCTACTCTCCAACACTTGATCTGCCATAAATCCCCTTTACTGTTTTACAAAAATTAACGTCAATAAATCGAAATACCCAGATACCAACAATCAGTTAAACTATTCTCCAACATTCTTTTCCACCTTTTTACAGACAATTTACAAACTTTTTGAGAAAGATCCATAATTGATCAAAATATTAGGGTTTTTCCAAAAACTAAAAGGTAAGAACACCAACTGATCACTAGGCTTGACATATATCACTACAATTAAACTTCGATTCACAAGAAAAGAAAGCCAAAAGCCTGAACAACAGTGTCATAAATTTGTAATTGACCTTTTAGGGTTCTAAAATTATGGTTAATAATCGAAACACCCAAATACCAACAATCATCTAAACTATTCTCCACCATTCTTTTCCACCTTATTACTGAAAATTTACAAACTTTTTTACAAAGATCCACAAAATTAATCGATAAAACTAGGGTTTTTCCAGAACCAAAGCTAACAACACCAACTGATCACTCGAATTGACACAAATCACCACAATCAAACTCCGATTCACAACAAAAGAAACCCAAAATCTTAACAAACAGTGTTGTAATAAACCTTTTATGGTGTCAAATCTCACGGTGTTTGCTCCGATTTACACCAAAAAGCTTAATCAAGACTACAATAAGATCAGAATCGATGCAAACCCACAACAGAAACTGAACAAAAAGCGGTAAAATTTTGAAAAGGGTGATCTTTTATACGAACTGATGATCTTTTATAGGTGTTTGTGAAGGGAGATTTGAGGCAAAAGACGTGAGTTTGTGGGGGAAAGATCTAGAGGCGGTGAAGACTTTATGTGTGGCGATGATATTTGTCTTTGGGGTTTGTGTGCATTTATAGGGTACCGAAAGTACCCTTGTTGTGGGTTGCTGATGGGTGTTCGATTTTGGGTATGATTGTAAATTGACTATCTTTATAGTGGTATTTTGTGGTCCAATTATCAAGATGGGTTACTGGGCTAATTTGATTGATGACTATGAGTTGGGCTTATGGATGTTACGTATTTGGATTAGAAGATTTGGGCCTATGATGCGGTAAGATGGAATTGGGCCGGTTCATGCTCTTTAGTCTTTATTTTGGCAAGTATATTTACTAAATGTGTTTGGACTTCATTCATAGGTGGATCTAGCCTCTAGGCTCAAAATAGGTGGGCTAGGCCCATAAAATAACTTTTACAAAAGTTTTTGCTATTCAAATACAAGTGCCATACCTCTGTCACCCTTTAAGTCGTATTTCATTTTTTAAACGAGGATCTAACTTTTTATCATGGGTTAGAGTATTCATAGCACTTCTCATATATATATATATATATATATATATATAGATATATATATATAGATATATATATAATATATATATATATATATATATATATATATAATATATATATATACACGTGAGTGGGTGTCTTATATTATGGGGGATGGTATGAGTGATGTGAGTGAAAGAGCTAGAAAATTTATGGAGATTGTATCGTGATTTTCCATATTTGGGGAAACACGGTAAAACCCTCATAAATTGTTTAATGTTTT